>CM042248.1:48599902-48617402 GCA_023566225.1 Romanogobio albipinnatus
TAGTAAATTAAGACGCAATCACGCTTAAACGATCATATTTACCTGAGTCTGTGCCCAAGGGCAGAGGGGAGGAGCTGGGGAGAGTAGCCGGCGTTGATGATGTCACTTCCTGTGAGACGAGATCCGACTGCGGAGGGCTCTGACTGGACGATTTCGTTGGACTACAATCAGTGACGGGACTGCAGACCCCAGAACTGTCCTCCGGACACAGGAACACGTCGATTGGGCCTTTGGAGCTCTTGAGAGAGATCTGGTAACCCTGTAACACACACACAGGACGAATATCACACACACAGAAACATGCACTGTCAACACCGTTCTGTGATTTATCGATAAAATAGCTTAGAAAATGTTCAAAATGATCCCGATTATCAATATTATCACGGTTTTGTTCAAACGAGATGAAAGTGTTCAAGAACAGATGCACACACTGAAAACATTTCAACAAGTTTTATATTTGAAAATCAACAAACAACAAATGAAACGAGCAGCTCTGTGCACTTTTTAGAGGCAAGATGATATTCCGTGGGATTTCCTTCCTTATAACCATAGACTGTAAAACAATATGGAGGTAGTGTCCGTGATGTCACCCACGGGATTCTGATTAGGGATGGGCGATACCACTTAGTTTGTTTTTGATGTGATACCGATACTTTCAACGTCAGTATCACCGATATCGATACGATACGATACTTTTTAATTATTAAATTTATTAAAGGGGCTATATGCAACTTTTTCCCCAAAATAAACGTAACTATAGCCTTTTTATTTTACCATTTATGACTCAAACATCTCCTGATGAGCATACTGACACCTTGTCCGCTCACAGTGGGTGCACCTATAAGCCTGTATCCTATTTTTCATATTTTCTGACGGGTCGTCTTTTCCCGCGCTGTCTGCGGATGTGACGTGAAGCGCGTTCATGTTAAACGTTTCAGATCACTCTGCCACCACCGCTAGTCAGAAAGTAGCCTACACTCGCAAGCAGTGCAATGGATTTAACAAATACACAGAAGAGACCCAGGACAACTCGGACACCAACAGTAACTCCACAGAAGACTAAAAAAGTTAAACCCCTGACAAGTGGCCAAAAAAGGTCGAAGATTGAGAGAGACCGGCGCATTGCAAGGACTAGAGTGAACATCGGCTTCGCATATATATATATATATATATATATATATATATATATATATATATATATATATATATATATATATATATATATATATATATATATATATATATATATATATATATATATATATATATATATATGTATATAAACAAAAATAAATATGAATAGTGCATCAGTAATGTAAAGTCTTTTTGGGTGTCTAGAAAAGCGCTATATAAAACTGATGGATTATTTATTATATAGCCATGTAAAGCTACATTATATTGTTTGTTGTTTCTATATCTTAACAAAAAATAAGAGGTAAATGAAGATGTAAAGTGTGATGCATTTTATTTCACAAAAGACATGTAGTCAATAAATATTGCTAAATAGTATTATGTATATGTGTCTTTCATACTTGGTGATAGTAAGCTACTTGTGTATAATAAGTGGTCAAGGACAGTGCTCAAGGACAGTGCTCAGTGGTCAAGGACAGTGCTCAGTGCTCAAGGACAGTGCTCAGTGGTCAAGGACAGTGCTCAGTGGTCAAGGACAGTGCTCAGTGGTCAAGGACAGTGCTCAGTGGTCAAGGACAGTGCTCAGTGGTCAAGGACAGTGCTCAGTGGTCAAGGACAGTGCTCAGTCGTCAAGGACAGTGCTCAGTGGTCAAGGACAGTGCTCAGTGGTCAAGGACAGTGCTCAGTGGTCAAGGACAGTGCTCAGTCGTCAAGGACAGTGCTCAGTGGTCAAGGACAGTGCTCAGTGGTCAAGGACAGTGCTCAGTCGTCAAGGACAGTGCTCAGATTTGTGTTTTTAATATTCTACGAAAGTTTCGGTCTGTGCGCCCTTCATCAGCGTGTATGCCAATGGCGAAATGGGTTTATTTATTTATTTAATGTATACATTTTTGGTGTAGTTTGTCAGCTACACGTTTGACGTTTTGATAAGAGAACACTTATCTCAAACAATATATGTATTTGACTGTTCTTACCTCTGTAAACATAATGTTGACCTCCTTGCAGCAGATGACTTGTGAAGTGTACACGTACGAGCGCGCGCTGCGAGAGCGAGCAGAAAAGAAGAGCAGTTCTGTTTTTTGGCCACAGGTCGCGAGTTTAAATTTCAGAAAAACGCATATAGCCCCTTTAAAGCTACACTGTGTAACTTTTTTAGTTTATTCTTAGCTAAAAACACTTAGTTCTTTCAAAAATATATGTGCTCATTAATGTTTATTTACTTCTTTCAAGTAATAAAGTATTCTCGTAAGTTTATAATATGCCATTGAAAATACATACGGGTAAGGGGTTCGAATGGGGGTCGCCATTTTGCCCCTCCATCTTGAAAGTACATTAGCCAAAGAGGGACATACCCGTAAATTCAAGCTTCGCCTTTCGCGTTTTAACACTCTGTAACAAGTAGGAAAATAGTGTGGCCCCTTTAAGAGCGTTCGCCCCGGTTGGAGCGCCTGCGTTCTGTGTGTCTGTGTGTGTGTGTGCACTGCGCCTCGAGCTCCCATGTGTGCGGATTATTTTCTGTCTTCTGTTGCTAACATTCATTTATTTTTGTTTTGTTGGGTAATGCTGTGGACAGAAGTGGAGTTTGTGCCGGACTCTTGTGGGGGTTCCGCGGGGAATAAAGTGCGGGCTGTTTGATGTCAATCGCCTCCGTGTTTGCATCGAGTCCAGTTGCGTTGAGTGAGCTATCCGTATTTTTCACCCGGACACACGCGTTACAACTCGATGGCGAATGTGAAGAGGGGGATTGCTGGATCGAACTGGAAGCCATGTTAATCTTGGACTAAATCGGCCACCGTAGGAGTTAGGAGGAAAAGAAACTAATATTTACTGGATGGTCATATACCCTTTCACCGCTAGATGGGGGAAAATATCACACAGTGTAGCTTTAAATTATTAAAATTACTAAGAGTAAAATGGTAAAGATACCCACTTAACATTATATTTGAAAGGTATTTTAACATTCAATATGCCTTAATGGCAGCTTATTAGATTTTTACTTGTAGTGGTAACCATGAAAATCTACAAATAGTTGAACTTCGGTCACTGTAGTAAAAAATAAACCATGGTTCATTTTCATAAGGGACTGCCAGTGACAGGACGTTGCACCCATAAAATGCAACCTTTTTATTCTGACATGATTTATATTAACATTAGTTACAGAATAGAACATGATCAATATCAGCTTTTAACATTACATTTAAAGAGTGTAATGCACTATGCAGGCTACAATTTCTATTTGTTTATTGTGAAATAACTCAAGCATATGTTTTCTGTCTTCTGATGAGTATTGTTCTGGGCTGCGTTTCCAAAAGCATCAATGGTTTCTTAAGATAGTTTTGGGAAACGCAGCTCTGTTTGAATACAGTGTCATCAGTGAGCGACCGCTCTCTCTGTGATTGATTGGTTCTGACTTACAGCATTTGCGTGCGTTCAGATGAGCAGGAAAATAGTCCTATACTACACAACTATTCAGTAAAGTAGGTTATTCGTATAGTATGCATTAAATAATCTTTAAAAATAAAATAAAAACACTAACAAAAAAAAACCTTAGTATCGATATTTTTATTTGAGTATCGATACTTTTCGATGCTCATATCAGTATCGATTCGTGTGTGTGCGTGAGAGTGTGTGAGTGTGCGTGAATGTGTGTGGTTGAGTGTGTGTGTGTGTGTGTGAGTGAGTGTGGATGTGTGTGTGTGTGTGATATACTTCATATCGATACGCCCATCCCTAATTCTGATGAGAGTTTTTGAAGCGTAAAGTCGGGTCGAGCTGGCCGTTGCCATCTTGGCATCACATCAACGCGTGTCACTCCCGGATAACAGAACATGGGCAAAGAGGCGGGACGTGGGCGGAGCTGAGGTGACGTGATGACTAATGCTGCGTTCACACCGAACGCGAATAGAGCGTCTGGCGCGAGTGATTTCAATGTTAAGTCAATGGAAAGGCGTGTTGACGCACGTATGGAGGTCCCGCGGCGCGATGGACGCGATTCCGCCTCGTTCACACGAATTGAACGCAAATTGAACGTCTTGCGAGCGTTACACGCGAGTGGTGCTTTAGTGCATTCACACGTTTGAAGCGAATTCATGTCTGACGCACGAGTTCAAAAATTTGACCTTTGGTGTCAATTTGCGCCGCTTTAACCAATCAGGAGCCTGCTCGCTGCTGTCACGTGGTGAAGTGATGTGATGAGAAACCCTGCATAACAGTGTTAACCTTTTTTCTCTGACGAAAACGAGACGATAACTAAAAAACTAGTGTTGGATGACAAAAACTATAACGAAAATCAACTGTCATTTTCGTCAACAAAAAAAACGAGACAGAATGTTAGCGAGGGTCGATTAGGGAAGAGATCCAGTCAGAACTGATGTCCTGTGTAACAGATGCGCACATTTGATCTGAACTGATCTAACCGCTGGAGAACACGACGCTGTTGCGCTTCTACAGGCTCACGCATTCCCAATCCAGCGCTCCAGAGCGGCTCACAATCAATCAATAACACACATTTATGCCAGACAATTGTTTATGAACTAATGCTGATGAATAATGACAATGTTTACTTTACCATGTTTATATAGTAATGTGTTTTAGACGGTTGTAACAACGCATATTTTATCTCCTCATCTGAACTTGAATGAGCTCCTGCAACTGCAATAGTAAGGCGCATTTCAAAATAAGAGTCCCGGTGTATTTCCAGCTGGTTTATAATTAAAAGTCACGCATTATATATTCGTTTTTGCTTACACAATAAACTGTATTTAATTTCATTCCCATTTAATTCATAGTCAGGAGGAAAGACCAGTATTTTTACACATATTCAATAAAGTATCAGGGTTATAATAGTTCACTAAAACCATTAAAAAAAATCTTCGTTACTTAAAATTAAATAAATGTGAACTGAAATTAAAAAAATAAATAAACAAACTTATGTGAAGCTTAACCTGATATACTAACTAAAACAGAAATACAAAGATATAAAAACTATATAGATGTTTTAAAAACAAACAAAAAAGTGAACTGAGCTCTTTCGTGTATTTTTAATGTCAAAAACAAAATGATGTCAAAATGTCAGTTCAAGTGACAGTCGGTTATGTGACGCTTAAATGCTTAATGTATAACAATTGAACTAAACTCATTAGATTTTAGGAGACTAACTCTACAGTAGATTAAACCCTGTTTGCTTTGTGCCTGTTTTGGTGAGGATCAGATTACTGGCCTAGGAGTAGGTTTTTTTTTTTATTTTAGGAAAATTCTAAGTTGCAGAAATCGGACTTATACATTTTGTAGGGATTCTGGGGGGCAAATATATATTTTTGTAGCCCTTAGGGTTCCAAAGTTATGATCCAAAATGCAAATTGCCTTATTATAGAGTCACCTAGTGTCAGACCGGTGTGTGTCTGTGACTTTGATACGATACCTTGAAAAATGTCAATATTCAGTACCATTTTTGATACCACAGGGGAAAACTGCCATACATACTTTTTATATTACTGCATCATTCTAAAATCTTATGATATTTAGTCGACTAAAACTAAAAACAATTCAGGTGACTAAAATATGACTAAAACTAAATGGCATTTTAGTCAAAAGACTATGACTAAAAATAAATCAAAATATGCTGTCAAAATTAACACTGCTGCATAATTTAAAAATACTACTATTGTGTCACAAATGTAGTTTTAAGACTTTTTCAGGTGGGAATGTAGTTGTTTAAAGCTCAAATCAGTGGTTTATTTATAAAGAGAGCGCCTATTTAAAAAAAAATGATCTTGTGTTTTTGGAGTTGTGAGCTCCAGGCGATCACCGGGCGCACAGCGCTCATTAACCCCGGCGAGAGCAGCCTTTCCTCGGCCAGTCCTTCTGGTGTCTGCCGCTGGCTCTGATGTCCTGTAGTGGTTCGTCTTGTGTGGATCTAACGGCCGATCTTTGCTCTCATGAATCTATAATTTGTTGTCTGCAAAATCGTTTTGACTGAGGGCAAAGAGAAGTTTCATAACTTTATTTTTTAAGGATATTTACAGTAAATACACATGCAGTGAAGATAATGTAGGAGTTTCTTGGACCCCATTTGTGTGGCTATTAACCCTTTAGGCGCCAGAGGTTTTTTCCTAAAACGTTCGATTTTGACATCTTAATTTCAAAAGGCAATATCTTAAAAGTGATAAAAGATAGAGACTTTCTGTAAATTAGAGAAATATTAAGGATGACCCAAAGTTTATGTAGGGATTACATTTTCCCATCTAATTAGCATATTATGACATCATATGGTGGTGGTCACCTTGGATTATAGAATTTTCATGAAAAGTCACACGTTTAAATGATAAATGCAGCACTTCTTAACCCCCAAAATGTCCCTCACCTTCTGTATGCTATATTGCACAATACTCAATGCTCAGGTAAATAGTAAATAGTAAACAAACTGTGTAAATCGTTACAAATAAATGGTAGAAACAAACCAAATGCATGTAATGGTTGGCCTTTTGCTGTAGAGAATTTCCATTTACTACATACAGTAGGCACTCTGATTTCATGTATGGGGCACATATATATTATTCATATGACACACAAACACAAGTAGACAAGACCTGTTTAGTTCAAAAGATCACTCGCCACGGCAAGGCAGAGATCATGAGTGAGATGACGAGACAAGACGAGAGACAGACGCGCGCGCGCCCGCCGAGTGTACACAATTCGGACTACGGTCATTGTCATTGTGACTCCCCACCCTGCCTCCACGATGCCTCCTAACTGTATTTGCAATACACGAGCCGCGGTTCAGCTGCGTGAGACAAACGCTGCCAGTGTGAATGCAAAACGCGCGGCTCCCGCTCTCCATACGCACCACTCCTGCCCTGCCAACACACTGCTTGCGCGTGCGGTGTGAAGCGGCGTAACGTGCCTGCTAACTTCGCGATAAACACTACGACCCCGGGAAACACCACTGACATTGGGCAAAGGACCATCTACATTGGGCAAAGGATTCACCGTTTGTGCTTGGTGTAGGGCTATACTTTCACTTTCAGAATCACGTCAGATATTCCCCTTCAGAATCAGGGTCCGCGAATAGAAGACCCAACACTTCATTGCGGGTAAGATTTATTGATGCCATTAGAAAATAATAATCTAATGCAAATACTCGCTGACATTGACAATATCGCTCTGATAAAATGGCTCCCTCGCACACTAGCTTCGCGTCTGTTCGCACTGATTCAATGCGCTCTTGCTCAAAGATTTTGTATAGAAGCATGACGTTTTTTGAGTCGGGGATGAAGTATGACATGTCTGACATCTAGTGGAGGGGAGGTCAAATGAAGTTTTATTCAGTGACGCATCTTGTCGCGTAAACTTGACCGTGGCGCCTAGAGGGTTAATGTTTAATATATATTTTTAATGAAAATGAAAAGGTAGAGTGGTGTTTTATGACAAAATTTCTCATGGAGCGGCTTGAATTTGCGTCTATTTCGCTTCAAACGCTCAATTTATATGCGCGTCCAATTCACTGTGGAATGGATTCAAAATGTTCAAGCGTCCAACTAGACGCGGTAGACACGATTTTGATGCTCTATTTGCGTTTGGTGTGAACGCAGCATTTCCATGTTAAGTCAATGGAAAGGTGCGTTGACGCACGTCTGGAGGTCCTGCACGTGATCATCTCTGAGCTTCGCCATATTTTCAAAATACAAGCGTGATCATAGATATATCGATCGTAGATGCCTCATTCTACTGATCCGTGCAGGTGCTAATGAGGCATCTACTATTGATACATCTATGACCACGCTCGTATTTTGACCTCACTTAGCGGAAGTTATGGCGGAGCTCAGAGATGATCACGTTTGTCTGATAAGAGGTAAAATAATAGCATAAATACTGCTCGGTTTCTCACAGAAACTGATCGTTTCGCTAGATAAGACCCTTATTCATCGTCTGGTGTCGTTTAAAGCCCTGTGAAGCTGCACTGAAACCGTTTGGAGCCCATTGAAGTCCATTATATGGAGAACAATCCTAGAATGTTTTCATCAAAACCCTTAATTTCTGTTCGACTGCAGAAAGAAAGACATGGACATCTTGGATGACATGGGGGTGAGTAAATTATCAGCAAACGTTTATTTAAAAGTGAACTAATCCTTTAACTCGGCTGTGTAAAGATGCCTTAACACGTCCTCATTTACACAAATAAAGCAAGTGTGTGTGTTTGCTCACCTCAGTGGGTTCGGACACCTGCATCTGCGTCTCTGGTGGAGCTCGAATCACCATGATGATCTGATCCGGAGGGTTGACCGTATCACGCAGGTCCTGACATCTTACATACCCAAGCTTGACTTTGTGTTAAAGATCACAATATCCACAAATTAAACATGTTAGCCTTCCTGAGATGCTCATTTTCCATTCCCAGACCTAATTTCACACAGCCAAACCCATGAATGGACACTACAATAAAGAGCTAAAGGACACTTTGAGAAGATCACACTCTCCTCTGAAGGATATTTCTTGTTGTGCGTGTCCTCTGTGAGGAGCCGTAGCTGTAAGCTGCATTTGTTGATGAGCTCGTCGAGTTTCTCCTCGGCCTCCGTGAGCTCGGACACTTCCCTCTGAAGCTCCTGAAGCCTGGCCACGGTCGCCCCGTCGATGCGATTGCCCCTGAGAACACGGCACACACCACACATGCACAATGACCAACCACACAGACGCTTGTGAAGAAATCAATAACGCTCTAAAGAACCTACAGCCACTGAATGTTGTTCTTTGACTTCTTGGAGATCAGGTGAATTCCCTCCAGGACGTTGGTGATGTCGTAGATGCGCCGTTTCTGGACGTCCAGCACCTGAGAGGCCCAGTTCAGGTCGACCACGCCGTCTGGAGACTGAGCCAGAAGGTCCAGGAAGCGTTTGGTGGTCAGATTCAGAGACGTGTCGTAGCGGGATTTCTCCGTAGCTAGTTTAGGGACTGAAACAAAAGCAGATTTCATATTAAAAACTGTTTTACACTGCAGTGAAGCAGGGCCGTAACCACCATAGACATTGAGGGGGGGTTACAAGTCGCCCCGAATAATAAGAAATGGCCAAATTGTCCCCCCTAATATTTGATATTGTTGATGCTGCTCTGCTGTACTCCAATACACACCGCTTTGTGTGTTGCTAGGAAGACAAAATGTTACATTTTTATGGTGCGTTCACAACAGACGCGAATTAAGCGAATAAATCGCGCTATACGCGTGTAGTTGGACGCTTGAACATTTTAAGTTTACTCGCTTCATTCGCGCGTGACATTCACTCTGCCAGTCATCTCGTCTCGTTGTGAAATGGATAAAAAGTGTCCCAATCACCCTGAAATCATCCTATGTATAGCTCAAATTGAGTAATGAGCGTTTTTTTTACAACTTACCAGATTGTCCGACCTCCTCACTCACTTTTTTCCAAGCAAGATCCTTTTTATTCCTGTTTCTATAAAGTATGAAGATGTATTGTACAGCTCAGGGTATCCACATATGATTGTTGTCACGACTAGAGCAAGCTCCTAATTGGTTAACGCGGCGCGAATATCCGAAGTTCAAAGTTCAGATTTTTCAACTTGCGCAAATCACGCGTCAAACGCTCAATTCGTGCCGCCTCATTCGTGCGAATTGCGCCGCAGAATGTCTTTTTACGTCTTTGCATTGACTTAACATGTAAATCACTGGCGCGAAACACTTCATTCGCGCCTGGTGTGAACACACCATTAGAAGAAGGCGGGGCTTAAGTTCCAAAGTATACTTCACTTTTTACGCGTATGCGGGGGTCAGCGTACAATGCACGTGACGCAAATTTCGTCATCAAATCGATTAATTACGATTAATCACATGTAACATACATTTTTGTAAATATGTGTATATATATATATGTATATACACTCATCTAAAGGATTATTAGGAACACCTGTTCAATTTCTCATTAATGCAATTATCTAATCAACCAATCACATGGCAGTTGCTTCAATGCATTTAGGGGTGTGGTCCTGGTCAAGACAATCTCCTGAACTCCAAACTGAATGTCAGAATGGGAAAGAAAGGTGATTTAAGCAATTTTGAGCGTGGCATGGTTGTTGGTGCCAGACGGGCCGGTCTGAGTATTTCACAATCTGCTCAGTTACTGGGATTTTCACGCACAACCATTTCTAGGGTTTACAAAGAATGGTGTGAAAAGGGAAACACATCCAGTATGCGGCAGTCCTGTGGGCCAAAATGCCTTGTTGATGCTGGAGGTCAGAGGAGAATGGGCCGACTGATTCAAGCTGATAGAAGAGCAACTTTGACTGAAATAACCACTCGTTACAACCGAGGTATGCAGCAAAGCATTTGTGAAGCCACAACACGCACAACCTTGAGGCGGATGGGCTACAACAGCAGAAGACCCCACCGGGTACCACTCATCTCCACTACAAATAGGAAAAAGAGGCTACAATTTGCACAAGCTCACCAAAATTGGGCAGTTGAAGACTGGAAAAATGTTGCCTGGATTTCTGTTGAGACATTCAGATGGTAGAGTCGGAATTTGGCGTAAACAGAATGAGAACATGGATCCATCATGCCTTGTTACCACTGTGCAGGCTGGTGGTGGTGGTGTAATGGTGTGGGGGATGTTTTCTTGGCACACTTTAGGCCCCTTAGTGCCAATTGGGCATCGTTTAAATGCCACGGCCTACCTGAGCATTGTTTCTGACCATGTCCATCCCTTTATGACCACCATGTACCCATCCTCTGATGGCTACTTCCAGCAGGATAATGCCCCATGTCACAAAGCTCCAATCATTGAAAATATGACATTATTTACTGATGTGACAAGAAACGTTGCATTTTTACATATTAGGCAGACGAAAATAAGAGTGAATGTGTGCATATTTAAAAAAAAATATGTTTACTTCATATCGAACTGATTGATTTTTCTTTATGTCCTTAAATCCCTTTTAATCCTTTAAATAAACCAATAACACCAATGTTTTAAACACTGATACTGACTCTGAAGACTGGAGTAATGATGCTGAAATGATCATTTAACTAATTATATATATATATATATATATATATATATATATATATATATATATATATATATATATATATATATATATATATATATATATATATATATATATATATATTCACATAGAAAACAAGCCTAGAAATCTAGACGCACCCTAGCGGCAGAAAATGTATTTTGCCGCGAGTGAAGTCTAGCAACTCTTGGTAGACCTCAGAGCTGGAAAACCCAAACTCTGGTCAGGCCAATCACAGTGTGTGTAGAGTCGGTGGGCGGGCTTAACATAATGACGGAGGCGTTGCGGAGGTTCATGGTGCTACAGGTAAACAAAAAGCTGACGATTGTCGTCTTTCAAATCGGTTTTGGCTACTCTGGAAGACTTGGAGTTAAGCTTTTCTTTGAGGAAAGAACAAAGAACGGCACTGAAGTCATTCTGAGTTTAATCTATCAACTAACGTTATCTCCGCTTCGGTTGGTTGTGGCACTATCCAATTGCATGCAGAGGGAATTTGACAGACAACCGTTTATCTCGCCCCTCGGGTTGAGCCCTGTCAATGGTGTGTTTCCAGACCAAACATCTTGATGTGGGTCTGGCTTGTCAGGCTAATAGAAAACAGCTGTTTTAAATTATAATAATAATTCACTGTGTAAATCATGGACGTCACTAGGCCCTTTTTAGGGGGGCTTCTGTCCAGCCCCGCTAAAAAATGTGTGATTAACCTTTATAACATATGAAACTGGCGGGAGGCTTCGCCTTCGTCCCGTCTTTTAATCAGCGTGTTCTTCAATCCGCTGTGGCGGCGAATAGACCGCACGTCAGAAGCAGAGGTGTGAGCATTGATCTGAGCTCTCATTGGTCTGTCACCGCTCGTCAATGTCAAAATATTTGAGAAAACCAATCAAATCAGAGTAGGCAGGCTTTAAGTTCACACAGAAGCTGCTGAGGCTGAGCGCGAAGATATGCAAGTGCGAGATATGTAAGTAGCTAAACTAAACATTTCATATTTGACAGCTGACAGAAATGTTAAACAAATGACAAAAATATTCAGGAAAATTAATAAACTTTTGTCAAATTTTGCCATTTTGAATTGAAATAGGTCTATGTAATGTCATTTCTAATATAATTAACATCAAGAAATATTAACAAAGTCGTTTTCCCCAGATTAGGCATAATATTAATAGTAATGAATGTGTGCATATTGTAAATTAATATAATTCCATGTGTAGCTCTCAGTAAATAAAAAAGCTCAGTTTTTTTCAGCCTGTTGGGCACAAGATTAGTAATGAATGTGTGCATATTGTGAATTAATTTAATACATTTAGTCACCTAGCTTTCCTGTTAGCCTTCAGTAAATTAACATGTCTACAAAAATGATTCATAAATATCAGTTAAACATATGTTTACTGTCTTCACTGACAAAAATGGAAAATCTTTATCAGTCATATCTGCCCACTGACAAGCTATGGTTATCTTATTTTCTGACGTTCAGAACATCTTAAAATGCACATACTGTATGTAGATCATAGAAATCAAAATTTCCTCGAGGGGCCAAGCCCCCCGAACTACCTCACATTTGGGATCTCAGTGATTATAAACCTGAATACATTGTATGATTAAGGGATGTACAATATGGTCATGCAAAAAAAGGCATTAATATTTGCTTTATAAGTAATAATAAACAGCCAATATCCTAATATGCATACTAATAAGCTACTAGTTAATAGTGAGAATTGGACTCTAAACTAAAGTTTAGACTAAAGCATTTTTTTCCCCATACCCTCACTGGGGGCTGAGCCCCTCTAAAATGAAAATCCTAGAAACGCCCCTGGTGTAAATGTAAATTCATTCTCGGTGAGCAGAATAGACGTTTGTATCTATTACTGTTCACCTGTTTGACAAGCGTGTGTACCTCTGGGTGGTGCGGGTGTAGCCGGAGGTGCGGGTCCATGTGAAGCCGATCGGGAGGTGCAAATGTACTGGTGATCACTGTCTAAATCCAACTTCCTCTTTACCTACAGTCAAAAAGCACAGAGAATGCAGATAATGCATATGTTATAAAACAGTAATGTTACTTTAGTGACTACATGAAACATGTGCTGAAGGTGAACATTTGGGTCACCAGGTCAGATCTTTAACCCTCTGGGGTTCTTCATTTATGGGTCACACTCAGGTCAAAAATGACCTGGAGGGCGGGATTAAGATAAAAAAAGATTTGAGTAAAATCAATGAAATAATAATATTTTTTCTTTTCTTTTTTGGTGTTTTGAGATAATTTTATGATTTATAATTAATATTTATGCAATAATTAGGACCCATTTTTTCCCATTGAATATAATAAAAAATGTATATCTATATATAATTCTTTTTAAAATTTTTATTAAAGCTGTATTTCATTTTAGAGTCAAGCCTAGGCCTCATGAAAGCAATTTTTTCAATGAGATCGGTGCCATCCGGTGGACACATTGAGCATTTTTATCACGCAATAGCACATTTTTACCACTATAGTGGATCTTGCGTTTTATAAAACTTTTTTTTAAATCGTAGCTTCATCGGAATGGCCCGAAACTTGGTGACTTTATTGGTACTTGGTTTATGAACACCCAATACAAATGGGGACAGGATTTGAAAAGTCTAAGTGGTCGTAAAAAAAAAAATAGTCACACTCGGGATCTTCGGGTCAAAAATGACCCCCATAGGAAATGAATGGGAAATTTTTTGTGCATACAATCTACAAATCAGCCAGGATGCAGAAAAAAAGGTCTCAACAGTAAAAGGGTGAATCTTTAAACATCAAGAGTGCAAAACAGACAAAAAAACACACACACACTTATACACACGCACACACAAATGAACGCGTGCCATTCCAAAAGCTAATTGTGTTTTTGTGTGCGTGTGTTTTTGTCTGTTTTGCACTCGTGATGTTTTAGAGATTCACTCCTTCACTGTTGAGTCCCATTTTTCTGCATCCTGGATGATTTGTAGATTGTATGCACAAAAAAACTCTGTATTTTTGCCAATTTCCCATTCATTTCCTATGGGGGTCATTTTTGACCCGAAGATCCCGAGTGTGACTATTTTTTTTTTACGACCACTTAGACTTTTCAAATCCTGTCCCAAATTTTTTTGGGGTGTTCATATACCAAGTACCAATAAAGTCACCAAGTTTCGCATATTCCGACGAAGCTACGATTTTTAACATTTTTTATTTAAAAAAATTCGGAAATGACCGAAGAGGGTTAACCTTCGAGCCACATTATGAAATGGAACCCAAAGATTAAAGATCACATGGAGTCGTACCGGCGGTCGGCCCAGAGCGGGTCTCCTGTGGTCTTGGAGGGTCGCGCCAGCGCTGGCCGTGTGATGTGGGGTGGCAAACAGCAGGATGTCCCCCGCAGAAGTGCTGGCCGTGGCCGTGCCCGGCGTGGAGATGATGACGATTTGATGATCTTCGCTCAGATCAATGCTACCATTGTTCAAGAGAGACTCAAAATCAGCCAGCAGATCCTCCGAGGTCTGACCCGAGATGAAACTCTCAGACATGTCGTGCTAGAACAAGCAGGGGTTACTTGGGTCTCTGGGGTGTATTCTCAATCCTGAAAATGGCCTTCAGCGCATGGGAACGGGTTGCTTTTTTCAAATGGCATGCACGGGAGAAGGCACTGGAGTCGGTGGTGCTGGGAAAACCATGTTCTGACAGGTTTCAGACCAGTGCACAATGAGAAGCATGTTAAAAACAGGCCTGGTCTGAACATATGGGTGAGCCTCCCAGACCACAACAAGGCCAGGATGTGGGTCAACTTCAGTGTGCACAACAAAAAGAGCCACTTTACACCAGTGAAAGTCAAGGAAAAGACCTATTCATAAACATTTCAGACATGCATGATGAGCTTAAAGTTGACAATCCTTTGTTTTAAGGAAGTGCTTTTGAAAATGGCAGCAGAGCATTATAAATAAACAACATCACATACAAATGGATTATGATGCAAATCCAACTTTTAAAGTGCATAAAGCATGAAATAATTCAGTATAGTCCTCTAATAACTTATGTTTTTAAGAGAAACGCAGTTTTTTCTCACATGAGCATTTGGTAAACGTGTTATAAAGGTGTAATTAAAATGCTAGATGAAGAAAATATAAAAGTATAACCCGATCCGGATGCTGAACAAAGACCAAGCCCGGTTTCTTTTCTCATCTGACACTTTAATCCACAATATCCTTCGCTTTTGTCCTGTTTAGTGACTCCATCCAGGAAGTATTGTCATTTTAAGTTCAAATAACAGCCATATCCTCGCTCATTTAACGCATGAATCCATTGAAACGGGGGGGAAGGCGCGGCACGACTGTCTCTGCGCGCGACGCGGCCGGAATCACTTCTGTTGTTGTTGTTTTCTATTTGTGTTCCAGCTGATCGGAACCTGCTCTGAGCTTTACGCGCCAAATCTTTTTTGCCGCGAAACTGGCACGTGCCAGCGTGCCGCGCACTGATTGGATGAGAGGATGCGTCCTTCGCGCCTCGCGTCAGCGTTCCAAGGCCGCTGATTGGCTGGAGAGGCTGTCACTCAACGGGTTTCTTTTTCTCGCGGAGTTATTTTGTTTTAAAAATAAGAGTTGATCGAATGGAAAACTACCTTTGGATTTATTTGTTTGTATTTTTTAAATTTTTAATGAGTGATGGTGATGGATAAACAACGGCGTTATGAAAATAACATCGATCTGTTTGACATTGTATGTATATAATTAATAACCATATGACAGCGTTTGTCTAATAAAGCTTGTTGTTCCTAATGTTGTGAAATGTATTAGTCTATGATATCAGCTTTAATTTCATATCAAATCCCCCAAAAATTTCAATTTTTTTCACACAAATGAGAAAGTTGCATTTGTCCATTTAAATCTATATTAATCTATTCAGCCTTTATTTTATTGCATGTTTATTTAAAGTTTATTAGATCTTTAATTTCACCGCAAATGCTAAATTCCTTGTATTAAAATATCGACACCTTAGACACAGAGTAAACAAAATATAAGATATAAAGAAAATTGACAAATTATTATAGTGTTCTGTTACAATGGCAATGTCATGAAACTATCCATCCATCCATCCATCCATCCATCTATCTATATCCATCCATCCATCCATCCATCAATCTATATCCATCCATCCATCCATCCATCAATCTATATCCATCCATCCATCCATCCATCCATCATCCATCCACCCACCCATCCACCCATCCATCCATCCATCCATCCATCAATCTATATCCATCCATCCATCATCCATCCATCCACCCATCCATCCATCTATATCCATCCATCCATCCATCATCCATCCATCAATCTATATCCATCCATCCATCCATCCATCAATCTATATCCATCCATCCATCCATCCATCCATCAATCTATATCCATCCATCCATCCATCCATCCATCAATCTACATCCATCCATCCATCCATCCATCCATCCATCAATCTATATCCATCCATCCATCCATCCATCCATCCATCAATCTATATCCATCCATCCATCAATCTACATCCATCCATCCATCCATCCATCATCCATCCACCCACCCATCCACCCATCCACCCATCCATCCATCCATCCATCAATCTATATCCACCCATCCATCATCCATCCATCCATCCATCCACCCATCCATCCATCTATATCCATCCATCCATCCATCATCCATCCATCCATCCACCAATCTATATCCATCCATCCATCATCCATCCATCCATCCACCCATCCATCCATCCATCAATCTATATCCATCCATCCATCCACCCATCCACCCGTCCATCTATATCCATCCATCCATCCATCCATCCATCTATATCCATCCATCCATCCATCCATCCATCCATCAATCTATATCCATCCATCCATCCATCCATCTATATCCATCCATCCATCCATATATCTATATCCATCCATCCATCCATCTATCTATATCCATCCATCCATCCATCTATATCCATCCACCCATCCACCCACCCACCCATCCATCCATCCATCCATCAATTTATATCCATCCATCCATCCATCCATCCATCAATCAATCTATATCCTTCCTTTCATCCATCCATCCATCCATCTATATCCATCCATCATCCATCAATCTATATCCATCCGTCCATCCATCCATCCATCTACCTATATACATCCATCCATCTATCTATATCCATCCATCCATCAATCCATCATCCATCCATCCATCTATATCCATCCATCAATCTATCCATCCATCAATCCATCCATCCATCCATCCATCCATCAATCTATATCCATCCATCCATCCATCAATCTATATCCATCCATCAATCCATCCATACATCTATATC
>CM042248.1:48624902-48964902 GCA_023566225.1 Romanogobio albipinnatus
TTATTTGATAAAAGTCAAAAATATGACATGCTAAGTCATAATTAAGAGAAAACTTTTTGAAAATATGATTTTAAATGTCCTTATTATTAGATAAAAAGTCAAAAATGTGATTTAAAAAGTCGTAATAGTGAGATAAAAAGTCGTAAATACAACATGCTAAGTCATATAAGATAAAATGTTGAAAAAATGATTTCAAAAGTCCTGATTATTAGATAAAAGTCTAAAATATGACATGCTAAGTCATAATTATAAGATCAAATGTTGAAAATATGATTTCAAAAGTCCTCATTATTAGATAAAAAGTCAAAAATATGACATGCTAAGTCATAATTATAAGATAAAATGTCGAAAATATGATTTTAAAGTCCTGATTATTAGATAAAAGTCTAAAATATGACATGCTAAGTCATAATTATAAGATAAAATGTTGAAAATATGATTTCAAAAGTCCTCATTATTAGATAAAAAGTCAAAAATATGACATGCTAAGTCATAATTATAAGATCAAATTTTGAAAATATGATTTTAAAAGTCCTCATTATTAGATAAAAAGTCAAAAATATGACATGCTAAGTCATAATTATAAGATAAAATGTTGAAAATATGATTTCAAAAGTCCTCATTATTAGATAAAAAGTCAAAAATATGACATGCTAAGTCATAATTATAAGATCAAATTTTGAAAATATGATTTTAAAAGTCCTCATTATTAGATAAAAAGTCAAAAATATGACATGCTAAGTCATAATTATAAGATCAAATTTTGAAAATATGATTTTAAAAGTCCTCATTATTAGATAAAAGTCTAAAATATGACATGCTAAGTCATAATTATGAGATCAAATGTTGAAAATATGATTTCAAAAGTCCTCATTATTAGATAAAAAGTCAAAAATATGACATGCTAAGTCATAATTATAAGATAAAATGTCGAAAATATGATTTTAAAGTCCTGATTATTAGATAAAAGTCTAAAATATGACATGCTAAGTCATAATTATAAGATAAAATGTTGAAAATATGATTTCAAAAGTCCTCATTATTAGATAAAAAGTCAAAAATATGACATGCTAAGTCATAATTATAAGATCAAATTTTGAAAATATGATTTTAAAAGTCCTCATTATTAGATAAAAAGTCAAAAATATGACATGCTAAGTCATAATTATAAGATCAAATTTTGAAAATATGATTTTAAAAGTCCTCATTATTAGATAAAAGTCTAAAATATGACATGCTAAGTCATAATTATGAGATAAAATGTTGAAAATATGATTTTAAAAGTCCTCATTATTAGATAAAAAGTCAAAAATATGACATGCTAAGTCATAATTATAAGATCAAATGTTGAAAATATGATTTCAAAAGTCCTCATTATTAGATAAAAAGTCAAAAATGTGATTTAAAAAGTAGTAATAGTGAGATAAAAAGTCGTAAATACAACATGCTAAGTCATAAAAGATAAAATGTTGAAAATATGATTTCAAAAGTCCTCATTATTAGATAAAAAGTCAAAAATATGACATGCTAAGTCATAATTATAAGATCAAATGTTAAAATATGATTTTAAAAGTCCTCATTATTAGATAAAAAGTCAAAAATATGACATGCTAAGTCATAATTATAAGATCAAATGTCGAAAATATGATTTTAAAGTCCTGATTATTAGATAAAAGTCTAAAATATGACATGCTAAGTCATAATTATAAGATCAAATGTTAAAATATGATTTTAAAAGTCCTCATTATTAGATAAAAAGTCAAAAATATGACATGCTAAGTCATAATTATGAGATAAAATGTTGAAAATATGATTTTAAAAGTCCTCATTATTAGATATAAAGTAAAAAATATGACATGCTAAGTCATAATTATGAGATAAAATGTCGAAAATATGATTTTAAAGTCCTGATTATTAGATAAAAGTCTAAAATATGACATGCTAAGTCATAATTATGAGATAAAATGTTGAAAATATGATTTTAAAAGTCCTCATTATTAGATATAAAGTAAAAAATATGACATGCTAAGTCATAATTATGAGATAAAATGTTGAAAATATAATTTTTAAAGTCCTGATTATTAGATAAAAGTCTAAAATATGACATGATAAGTCATAATTATGAGATAAAATGTTGAAAATATAATTTTAAAAGTCCTCATTATTAGATAAAAAGTCAAAAATATGACATGCTAAGTCATTGTGAGATGAAAAGTTGAAATTATGACTTCAAAATCTAAATTATGATTAAAAGTCCTAATTATGAGATAAAAAGCTAAAATTAGATTTGAAAAAAGACATTTTTTTAATGCGCTTAAATTTTGCGCTTTAATTTTTTGATTCACACTTATAATAATAATAATATTTTCACTATATTGTTTTCATTTTGTTACTTTCATCTAAAACAAAATTAATTTCCTGTCATCACTGTAAAGCTGCTCTGAAGCATCTGTGTTGTGAATCAGTTTAGCTGACTTCCCTAAACTGATAGTACTTGTATATATACACCGATCAGGCATAACATTATGACCACCTCCCTAATATTGTGTTGGTCGAGTCTGGAGTCTTTTGTC
Organism: Romanogobio albipinnatus; assembly: GCA_023566225.1. NCBI lineage: Eukaryota > Metazoa > Chordata > Actinopteri > Cypriniformes > Gobionidae > Romanogobio > Romanogobio albipinnatus. The sequence continues at coordinate 48,627,476 of CM042248.1, forward strand.
ACGAGTCCGAGTCAAGTCATTTTCATCGTTATACACGAATATCTGCATAATGCTGCGCTTGACCAATCAGAATCAAGCCATGCAATAACTATTATTAACACTATAGATAACTCTAGCAACAGTACTGTAATGGATTTTAAACTGGCCAGATTGACAGGTTGTGGTTTGTTGAATAATTAATAGATTAATATAAGTCATATTTATCCCGTTTAAGGCATGGACAATCAGACGGTGCTCAACGTCCAGTCACTGTTGGACGGTCAAGGTGGTGTTTTGGATCCGGGCGCACAAAATGTCTCAGGAACGACCATCCAGCCAATGGGTGAGACTTATTCATGCATTCATGTGATTAAATATTCATAATGTAGTATATGTGATGTCATGTATGTCACATGATCCGCAGACGATGATGACGTCTTTCTGTGTGGGAAATGTAAGAAGCAGTTCAACTCTTTACCGGCGTTCATGACTCACAAACGTGAGCAGTGTCAGTCCAACACGCCTTCACTGGCCACCGTCTCCCTGGCCTCCAACAACGCCTACACCTCCGTCCCGTCCATCAGCGCCGGCCCACAGCTGCCCACTAACAGACAGGTACCGCACACCTGCTGAAGAACCACCATGAGACGGCACGTTACTCATGTTTATTTGGCTTGTATGTTTGTGTGTTCCTCAAGGTGTCAACGTACATCACTGTGCCGCAGTCTCCGCTCACACACACGCTGGTCCAGGGAAATGTGCTGGTCAGTGACGAGGTTCTGATGTCGGCGATATCAGCGTTCAGCTCTCTGGATCAGCCGATGGCAGCCATGCAGGGATCCGTACAGGTAAACACTGAAATGAAATGGATGTTGTGCATCGATCACGATCAGGCATAATATTATGACCACCTTCCTAGTAGGGATGGAACAATTACCGGTTTCACGATAAAATGTACTGACGGTTAGTAATATTGTTTAAAAATTAATTATCATTAAAACCGCGCATGATTATCACAATTTTGAAAACTCGCGGTAAATCCTGCCCAGTCAGCACGCAATGCTGTTTTTTGATTGAGAAGAAATGGCAGAAAGCAGTGACAGCGCCGGGGGATTGTACAGCCTTCTAATGCTGCGTTCACACCAAACGCGAATAGAGCGTCTGGTGCGAGTTATTTCAATGTTAAGTCAATGGAAAGGCACGTTGATGCGCGTCTGGAGGTCCCGCGGCGCGGAAGGAGCGTTTCGCATGGAGCGAAGGACGCGAATCCGCCTCATTAGCGTGTCCAGTTCGCGCGAATTGAGATACGCGCGTTACACGTGTGCATTCACGCGTTTGAAGCGAATTCGCGTCTGACGCCCGAGCTGAAAAATTTTAACTTTGCCGTCAATTCGCGCCACGTTAACCAATCAGGAGCCTGCTCGCTGCTGTCACGTGGTGATGTGATGTGAAACCCTGCATGATTAAAAAATACTACTATTGTGTCACAAATGTAGTTTTAAGACTTTTTCAGGTGGGAATGTAGTTGTTTAAAGCTCAAATCTGTGGTTTATTTATAAAGAGAGCGCCTATTTAAAAAAAATTATCTTGTGTTTTTGGAGTTGTGAGCTCCAGGCGATCTTTAACTCCGCGCTCATTAACCCCGGCGAGAGCAGCCTTTCCTCGGCCAGTCCTTCTGGCGTCGCCGCTGGCTCTGATGTCCTGTAGTGGTTCGTCTTGTGTAGATCTAACGGGCGATCTTTGGTGTCATGAATCTATAATTTGTTGTCGCCAAATCATTTTGACTGAGGGCAAAGAGAAGTTTCATAACTTTATTTTTTAATGATATTTACAGTAAATACACATGCAGTGAAGATAATGTAGGAGTTGCCTGGACCACATTTGTGTGGTTATTAATGTTTAATATATATTTTTAATGAAAATGAAAACTGGTAGAGTGGTGTTTTATGACATATTTCTCCTGGAGCGGCTTGAACGCGTGTCTATTTCGCTTCAAATGCTCGATTTATACGCGCGTCCAATTCGCCGCGGACGCGCGAATGGATTCAAAATGTTCACGCGTCAAACTAGACGCGGTAGACACGATTTTGATGCTCTATTCGTGTTTGGTGTGAACGCAGCATTACAGGACCAAATCTGAGGTGTGGTCATATTTTGTTTTTTACAAAAGTCCTGAGGAAACTCAAAGATGATCACCCTGTCTGCAGAACATGCCAGAAGAAAGTCGCTGTACTAGGGGAAACATTTCAATTCTGCGAACGCAAGGCAAGTGGACTTTGACCTCAATACCAAAACTACGTCTGGGGTGCTTCTCAATATCCCTCCTCGTTTCCTCGCTCCTCCATCCTCCATCCTATGACCTGGAAATCGTCCAAGCTCAGCCATCTTGTAGGACATCTCAATTCTCTAATTGCATCGCGAGGAGGCGAGGATCGAGGAGTGAGGAGGCTTCCTGAGGAGTCATGAGCGAGGATAAACCAAAGCACCACACACATGACAAAAACATTGGGTAGCCTATGTTTTTTTATTAGCGTTAGAACATTAACCATTAAAACAAAACCGCGACTAGCGGCCCTCGGTTTTTAGGCTGCATACACACTCACCAAACGAGTAAGTTGGAAATAACTGATTAATCCTAACCTAACACAGAGAACTTTGAAAAAAGGGCTATATAATTTTAACAAATTAATAAAATAACGAAAAAAAACGAAATAAATAAAATAAATAGAATTCTTCAACAAAAAATAATAATAATAGCCTACTAAAAATAAAAATAACAGACTACTTAACAAACAAATTAATTTGATCACTGGGTTGATCACCTTGCTTTGTTTAGCCTACTCCATCTTACTATGAAGGAAAAGTATATTGCTGACTGACTGCGGTCCCAGACTTGTGCGTCTTTCTTCCAAGATCCGCCCACACACACTGAATGCCCTCTCTGACGGCGCACTAGATGTGGGAATGCTCAAAATAAAACGCGCACATTTTGATAGGACAGGAAAGCGCTCTTTGCTGAACTTCCACCACTGAAGCACATTGTCTGGATCTGGTTTGTCTGCAAGTCGGCTGCCACGATATTCTGCTATTTCAGCGTCGATGGGCTTTGGTGCTGAAATGCAGGATACGTCTTCCCAGTCTGTGAATCGGTCAGCGTAGCTTTTGTTTTTTCTACTACAGGCCAAATACCGGAAAAATTATTTTCTGACCGCCCACTCCCGCCCGTAGCAGTGGTAAAACCGCCCGCTCCCGCGAGATTTGTGTTGGGTCCCGCGGGAGCCCAAACCCAATGCAGTCCTCTACTGACCACTGCAGACCGGGAACACCCCACAAGAGCTGCAGTTTTGGAGATGCTCTGACCCAGTCGTCTAGCCATCACAATTTGGTCCTTGTCAAACTCGCTCAAATCCTTACGCTTGCCCATTTTTCCTGCTTCTTACACATCAACTCTGAGGACAAAATGTTCACTTGCTGCCTAATATATCCCACCCACTAATGAAGAGATAATCAGTCTTATTCACTGCACCGGTCATAATGTTATGCCTGATCAGTGTGTATACGAGTGAAATAGCTTCTCGAACAAGACAAAATGGTGTTTTTCAGGGCAATCTCAGCATGCACGCGGGAACCTCGTACCTCCAGCACCATCATCAGCCTCCACAGCCCCTCCCTCAAACACAGGCCACGCCCCTTTCCTCACAGGTGCCCTCCAGCCACAGTAATTCGGTGGTGCAGGTGTACAGCACACTGCCCTCTATGGCCGGCGGCGGGACTGCAGAGGTGCCTGCACTGGGGCTTCAGTCGTTCCAGTCCATTCAGGTACAGCGCTGTCGATAAACTCACACGCTCACCAATGAAATGCTAATTTCGCCAATGTTAAAATAGTGAAATACACTTTCTTTGACAGTTTGACAGAGATTTTAAAGTCTAAACTAATATAATTTACATGTTCTGAATATTATGAGTTACCTAGAGTTTTAATGTATAAAGTGTTATTTTTAGTATTTGTTATACACTATTGTAGTATTTATTAATATTTGAATTAGCTTTTATTTTTTTATATATTTTTTATTTAGTAATTTAAGTGCTTCAACTTACAATTTTATATATATATATATATATATATATATATATATATATATATATATATATATATATATATATAATTATTTCAGCTCTGTTTAATTAATGAAAACTATTTGTAATAATTTAATTGTTGGTTAAAAGTCACAGCAAAGCTAATTGTGTTTGTTCTTTATTTCTATTTGCTTTCATTTATTTAGTTTTAGTTTTATATTTTTACTTTATTTTATTATTTTTATTAGCTTTATTTCAATAACAACTATAACCCTTTTTAATAAGTAATTTAGTTAACAAAAACAACATAAAAGTGAAAACTGAAAATATAAAACTGAAAATAAAAGTATGCCTTTGAAAAAGGTATATTAAGGTATAATATAGGTAATATATATAAAAGGTATTTATATATTTATATTAATTATATTATTATTAATTATAATATTTATTAGTGCTATCAAATACATTGATTGCATCTAACTTAAACGTTTGTAAATATATAATACGCATGTGTGTGTGTGTGTGTGTGTGTGTGTGTGTATATATATATCAAGGCCGTATATCAAGGTGTTGGTCTTCCTGGTTTATTTAAAGGAATTAAATAATTAAAGGATTAAAAGGGATTTAAGGAAATAAAGAAAAAAAAAAAAAGTGGTTCCAGTTCTACTGTAGTTATGATGTTAACTATTTGCAAATATATATATATTTTTAAATATGCACACGTTCACTCTTATTCGTATGCCTAATAATAACGTTTTGTTTCGTCACGTCAAAGTCAGTTATGATTTACACGAATAATGTAAATAATGTCATATTTCCAATTCAAAAATATGAAGAAAAAAAATACTGAGTCATTTAATAAGTATTAATCGTGATTAATCACTCACAAAATCAGAGATTTAATTGCGATTAATTGCTCAGCGTCTGATATTAAGGTGTGATTAATCGGCCAAAGTCTAAGATTTAGTTGTGATTAACCAGAAGATTCTAAGAATTAATTGTGATTAATTGCTCAAAGTCTGAGATTTATTTGCAATTAAACACTCAAAGTCTAAGATTGAATTGCGATTAATCGTTCAAAGTGAAAAATGCTGAGTTGTAAAAATAATATTAAATCAAGGCCTTGTCTGGTTAATATACATACATATATATATATATATATATTAGGGGTGTAACGGTACACGTATTCGTATTGATCCGTTTCAGTACAGGGCTTTCGGTACGGTGCACGCGTGTACCGAACGGTTATGAATGTAATCTTTAACAGTTAACAGTCGGCTTGTTGTAAACGCGGAACACACTTCAATCCGAGTTCCCACACGAACATATTAAGTATTCAGTCCATTTTATCACGAAATTCAAACGATAAATGAATGTTTTGATGCTCTTTAATGTGCGTGACTGATCAGTGATCACTGAACACAGTTCAAGTGGCCGCGCGGCGCGCGCGCGTGAACGCGATCATTTGTGAACGGTGCACGCGTGTATCGAACGGTTTAGAATGTAATCTTTAACAGTTCAGTCGGCTTGTTGTAAGCGCGGAACACACTTCAATCCGAGTTCCCACACAAACATATTAAGTATTCAGTTCATTTTATCACGAAATTCAAACGATAAATGCCGTTTTGACGCTCTATGTGGCATGACTGGTCACTGATCACAGTTCAAGCGGCCGCGCGACGCGCATGCGCGTGAACGCGATCATCTGTGAAGGCGATCGATCATCTCTTCCTAAAGAATAAACATGAATGACGATCTGAAGGTGTGCTGAGGATACATTACAACTTACTGTCATGTATATATGTGGTGTATTCGCTATATCAGTGTTTCAACGGCGGAAAGACGTCAATATAACTGCTGTAAACTAAACAATGTCATGTAACGTTAGCATCACATTTACCTCAGGCAGTCATTCAGTGTCCACAGAATTATATTCACTAGAGAAATCAACTCTTTCGCTAAATATATGCACTATATTAGCTGTTATATTCATTATATTCTACTTAACCTGTTAGTGATGTCTTGATTATTTCATGCATGTTAAATAAACCTGTCATGAAAATGACAAACACTGTATATAAATTATTATATTTCAACAACGATTTGGAGAAAAAAACTATTTTATAATTAGATTTAGGAGTTAATGCAAAAACTGCCTTATGTGAAGTTTACATATTTGCACACAATGTGTTATTTAAGTGTTGATTATTATACCTAAAAATAAATAGCAACTGAATTTAGGCTAATAGTTTGGGCTCTGTTATTAACCTTTAATATTAATGTGCAAGTAAGGGCTCCCTATATAATTTACAGAAATATCTTAAATAAACTTTTAGATATAATTTAATTAATTCAAGGACAGACACTTTTTTCCCCCAGTAAACCACTGTTAAATATAAAAAATAAATAAAAAGCAATTTTGTAAATCTGCTGTACCGAACTCGTACCGAACCGTGACTTCAAAACCGAGGTACGTACCGAACCGTCAGTTTTGTGTACCGTTACACCCCTAATATATATATATATATATATATATATATATATATATATATATATATATATATATATACAGCTCTGGAAAAAATTAAGAGACCACTAAACATGGATTTCTCAATGCTAAGTGGTCTCTTAATTTTTTCCAGAGCTGTATATTCTATTAAAGGTTTATGTGATTATTGAGCATATAATCACCAGGTCCCCAGTCAGTGTGTGGAGGGCCAGGTGTTCAGCGCTGCTCCGGTTTACAGCCCGGGAAAACAGACCGCCAAAAACAAGAGCTGCACCATCAGCGCAAACCTCTCCGAGCTGGGCGAATATGACAAGGTCATCATCCCTAAGAGAGCCAGAACCTCCAAGAAAACACAGGATGGTAGTTCACACCGTTTATACATCATCTACACCGGCGTAAATATATGTATTTCAATAAACAAGTACTGTTCAAAGTGTTTTTTATTCAGCAAGGATGCATTAAATTGATCCAAAAGTGACAGTACAGACACTTATTATGTTAGTAAGTAATAAATGCTAATATTAATCAGAATTAGTCATAATTTAATGATTTCCGAAGGATCATGTGACACTGAAGATTGGAGTAATGATATAGATATAGATCACAGAAATATAGAAAACTGATATTTTAAATAATATATTTTAGATATTTTAAATAAATAATAATATTCACAATTTTAATGTATTTTTGATAAATTAAATGCAGCTTTGGTGGTTTCAAGTTTTTGACATTCTGCTCACCAAAAAACTTGCCGACCTCAAACTTCAAAAACTTACCGACCTCAAACATTTTTTTAGAAATGTGTGACATTACTGCTTTATTTAGAAGTAAAGACAAGCTTATTTTTTTTCAGCAGGCCAAACCAAAGGAAAAGCCCAGAAGCTCAAGTGCAATTACTGTGACAAAGTGTTTACTAAGAACTTTGACCTCCAGCAGCACATCAGAAGGTAAATGAGAAGATTTATATCAGGGGTCTGATATATATTAACGGCACAAAATCCCCAAAAAACATCCATAAATGTGAACAGATACACAGTGATCCATAATGATGCTCTCTGCAGTCACACGGGGGAAAAGCCGTTTCAGTGTATCGTGTGCGGCCGTGCCTTTGCTCAGAAGTCTAATGTGAAGAAACACATGCAGACGCACAAGGTTTGGCCCACGGGAGTTCACAGCACCGCCTCCAGGATGCCCATCACCGTCCGCGTGCTTCCTCTCAACAGTCATGAAAACTCTCAGCAGACGGAGGAAGAGGAGCATGAGCAAGGTGAGATAATACGAGTCTATCCATGTTAAAGTCAGCATGAAACAGAAGTTGTGCTAGTCTTTTCTTCTCTATTGTGACGTATATCTGAGTGAAACGGCTTCCATTGTGGAATGGATTGAATGGTTGTAAAAATTCAATGGAGGTCCGGATTGAATCATAAGCTTGTGAATCGCAATGTTTAGAAGTCACGTGACCGAGATGAACAGCGAGTAAACGCATCTGCTCTAGTAAGCTCGCGCTGAGCAGCCATTTGAACTTCGAGCCGAGCGGATAAGTGGTCCGTGTGGCACACGGTTTCGTTTCCTGCAGAAAATACAGTAAAAAAAAAAAAAGCATTAAACAAGATAAATTATGTATGATAAATTTCATAAGTATTAAGATTTAATCGTGATTTATCACTCACAAAAAGAGAGATTTAATTGCGATTAATCGCTTAAAGGGTTAGTTCACCCAAAATTGAAAATTCTGTCAGTAATTACTCACCCTCATGTTGTTCCAACCATGTAAGACCTTCGTTCATCTTCGGAACATAATTTAGTATATTTTTGATGAAATCTGAGAGCTGTCTCACTCCTCCATAGGCTTTCAGAGGGACTGAAACTTGATGGCCCAGAATAGTAAGTAAAAACGTCATTTAAGGAGTCCAAATGACTACAGTGGCTCTGTATTAAGTCTATCATGCGACGAAAATACTTTTTGAGCGGAAAAACAACAAAAATAACGACTTTATCCCACTATTATTGTTCAATTTGAGCCTCTGACGAGAGTTCGCGGGAGTGCCACGACGCATGCGCGAGAACGTCGTGGCACTCCCGCGAACTCTCGTCAGAGAGTATATAGTGGGATAAATAGTGTGATAAAGTCGTTATTTTTGTTGTTTTTCCGCTCAAAAAGTATTTTCGTCGCATGATAGACTTAATACAGAGCCACTGTAGTCATTTGGACTCCTTAAATGACGTTTTTACTTACTATTCTGGGCCATCAAGTTTCAGTCCCTCTGAAAGCCTATGGAGGAGTGAGACAGCTCTCAGATTTCATCAAAAATATACTAAATTATGTTCCGAAGATGAACGAAGGTCTTACATGGTTGGAACAACATGAGGGTGAGTAATTACTGACTTTATTTTCAATTTTGGGTGAACTAACCCTTTAAAGTCTGAGATTTAATCTCTCAAAAGGTCTGATGTAATCACGCAAACTTTGTGAATTAATCGCTCAAAGTCTGCAATTTCACCGATGAATCGCTCAAGTCTGTGATTAACTGATCAAAGCCTGATTAATCACTCAAAAAAAATTGCAATATAATCGCGATTAATCGATCAAAAACCTGCGCTAATTCACTCTATTTGTGCTTAATCGTTCAAAGTCTGAGATTTAATCACAATTAAACACTACGATTTAATTTTGGTTAATCGCTCAAAGGCTAAGATTTAATTGTGATTTATCATTCAAAGTCGAAGATTCAGTTGCGATTAATCGCTCGAAGTCTAAGATTTAGTTGTGATTAATCGCACAAAAGTCTAAGATTAAAGTGTGATTAATCGTTCAAAGCCCGAGATTCAATTGTGATTAATCGGTCAAAGGCTAAGATTTAATTGTGATTAATCGGACAAAGTCTAAGATTCAATTGTGATTAACCGGCCAAAGTCTAAGATTTAACTGTGATTAATCGTTCAAAGTCTAAGATTTAACTGTGATTAATCGTTCAAAGGCTGAGATTTAATTGTGATTAATCGTTCAAAGGCTAAGATTTAATTGTGATTAATCATTCAAAGTATGAGATTTAATTGTGATTAATCGCTCAAAATCTGAGATTTTATCTCTCAAAACATCTGAGATTTTGTGAATTAATTGCTCAGAGTCTGCAATTTCACAGATTAATCGCTCAAATCTGTGAGATGGTGGTCCAGTGGGTTAAACCATGGAACTGATATGCAGAAAGTTGCTGGTTCAATCCCAGCGGTCACCACCAGTTTGTCCTTGAGCAAGGCACTTTACTCCATGTTGCTCCAGGGGGATTGTCCCTGTAATAAGGGCACTGTAAGTCGCTTTGGATAAAAGCGTCTGCCAAATGCATAAATGTAAACGTAAATGTAAATTAACTGTTCAAAGCCTGATTAATCACTGAAAAGTCTGCAATTTAATCACGATTAGTCGCTCAAAAGCCTGCGATTATTCACTCAAAGGCGAAGATTTAATTGTTATTAATCGTTCAAAGTCTGAGATTTAATCGCAATTTAACACCCAAAATCTACGATTTAATTGTGATTAATCGTTCAAAGTCTGAGATTTAATCGCAATTAAACACAAAGTCTACGATTTAATGGCGATTAATCGCTCAAAGTCTAAGATTTAATTGTGATTAATCGCTCATAGTCTGAGATTGAATCACGCAAACTTTGTGAATTAATCGCTCAGAGTCTGCAATTTCACAGATTAATCACTCAAGTCTGTGATTAACTGCTCAAAGCCTGATTAATCACTCAAAAGTCAGCAATTTAATCACGATTAATCGTTCAAAAGCATGCGATAATTCAATCAAGTCGAACATTTAATTGTGCAAAGTTTGCAAATTATTCGCTCAAAAGCCCTATTCACATGGGATTAATATTACCTGGTGACTAGTCATTTTTTAATAATTGCGGAGGTTGTCTGTGATCTTAATCCCGTGCAAATCGGCCATATCTGTGATTTGGCCAGGATTTGGAGGGTCGTATATAATTTTTGCAAGGTTTTTGTTTCCTGTGCGCATTTTTATCCATATTTCGCGCAGAATGAAGGCTGCATTCATAACGTTATAAATGCCTGTGTGGCTGTGCACATTATACTTTCACTTAAGAATTAGAGCCAATTTGGGAGCGAATTACTTGAAAGGTGTGATCAATATTATTCTTAATGAAAAACACAAAAACAGAACAGTACTATACAATCTCGTTTAAATGGGCGCTTTTACATGTATTTATGTATGGTGGGAAAGTGATGTAACCTGTGTTACACAGACTATCGCAACAAGCCTAGATAACATATAGCAGCACGCGGTAAGAAACTGTTGTTTATGATATATCATACAGCTATATCTATAACGAAAAAACACTTACAAGTCCTGACATCATATCCGGGAGATAAGTCAGTAAATACAAGTAAAATCACAGGCTCTGCTTATCCCGTGCGAATACGCCACGCAAAACGGGGGTGTTTCTAAATCACACGAGGTCCACAAATAATACTAATCCTGTGCGAATAGGGCTAAAGCGGAACTGACAGTTAAGGGGTTACATTTTTTTTAATGTTTCCAAAAAAAAAAAATTTCAGAAGTTAAATGCTAACGTTCTATTAATGTTACTGGAAGAACGTTTGATCATAACCTCTGGAGAATCTTGCCAGAACGTGAGCCAAAGTTCTGGGAACATTCCCTTTTTGCTGGTTTGGATATAGAATTAAAATAAATGGAGGTCGGTATTGAATCATAAGCTTGTGAATCGAATCGTGAAATGTGTGTCGATACCCAGCGCTTTGAAATGATGTTATATCTAAAGCTCATTGGTCTGGCCTGGTCTTTAGCCATTGAAGAGCAGGACGCTGATGTCCAGGAGACACAGGATCCCACGGAGGGGAAGCAGGGCGGCGGGAACAACCAGAACAAGCAGATCATCCTCATCGACAGCTCGTACCAGTGCCAGTTCTGCTCCGCCAAATTCAGCACCTACTTCCAGCTGAAGTCTCACATGACCCAGCACAAAGATGAACAGGTGCCGCACGGACAGACACACTCACAGACGGAGACACGGTCAAAATATTACATATCAACCACATTTAAACTCTTCATTTAAAATGAGACGCATTAACTTGAGAAGCAAAAATGCACAAGATATATTTTTTCTAACCTTATTATAGCAAATGTGTTTTTTTATGCTTTCAGCAGAAGTATACTGAGGAAAAACAAACAACTAAAGATATAATTAATACTTTTATTCAGCAAGGATGCATTACATTGATCAAAAGCAACAGAACAGACATTTATAATGTCACAAAAGATTTCTATTTCAAATAAATGCTGTTCTTTTGCACTTTCTATTTATCAAATAATCTGGAAAATCACGGTTCCCACTAAAATATGATCAGCACAACTGTTTTCAACATGGATAATCATAAATGTTTCTTGAGCATCAAATCCTCATATCAGAATGATTTCTGAAAGATCACGTGACACTGAAGACTGGAGTAATGATGCTGAAATGATCACAGGAATAAATTATATTTTACAATTTCTACTGTATTTTTGGTCAAATAAATGCAGCCTTGGCGAGCAAAAACATGAAACAATTGTACCGATCCCAAACTTTTGAACAATAGTTTATGTCTTGAATTAAGAATTTATTTCTTTAATGAATTATGCAAGGAGGATTATTATATTTTGTAACTAGTTAACATAGTTTTACTGATATTTTTTCTGGAGTGTCTTATTCACACCAACTGCAAATAGCGCGCCTTGTTGGCAAGTGCTATTCACCCTTGCTCCGCCTAACAATGCCTGTTTGAGCCAAACGGTAACCTCCCGCAATTTCTCTTGAAGCCGATACAGAAGTGACTTAAACTGCAGTTCATGGACTGGCCACTAGAGACAGACTCCAGAAGGAGCAGAATCTCATTGAGCTCATGTTCAAATGCCCAACTTTACAGCAGAAGAACACATGTTTACAGTCTGGGACAAATTGCCCTTCATGACGACTGTGAGGAAGGTGAATTTTTTTATAACTCATTCGTTTACATTATATAAAGCCTTAAAGTTCTGCATAATTAAGGGCGTGGCCATTTTGAGTGACATTTTCTGTTATCCGGGAGTGACGCGCGATGACGCACTGACAAGATGGCGACGGCCAGCTCGACCCTACTTTACCCTTCAAAACTGCTCTTCAGAATCCTATGGGTGACGTCACGGACACTACGTCCATATTTTTTTACAGTCTATGGTTTGGGCTAAATAAGATTTAAAAAAACCCCTGCAGATATTTCAATGTTTTCGGTGGTGTAGTCAGTAAAACGTAAGGCTCATGAAACAAGGTTTTGATTCGATCGACCCGGGTTCGAATCCACCTTTTGCCGAACTCGCTCTTCTCCCTTTCCCATCACATCGGAAAAGCATTTATTCTCAATAAAAATTAAGAGAATGTTGTAAAAGTGGAAATAAAATGCCTAAGGAAATGTTTAATAATAATAAAAACATTTATTGGGTAGGGTAGGGGTCAGTGTAGGGAGGGCTTTTAGGGAGGGCGCATCGATAATAAATATAATAATTTACACTCTGTTATTATTGCATCGTTAATGTACAACAATACTGAGGTGCAAATAGTATACATCTGTCACAATAAAGTATAAATAGCATGTAATTACTATTTACACATATTGCAAAGAACTGTTTTTACATGGTGTAAATATATTATTTTCACTTAGTGTAAATATCATCTATTGCTAAGAAAATGTTATTTTCACAATAGCCACTGCCCCTTTTTTTCCAGAAAACGACAAAGAAAAATAAAATAGCATCTTTCATCTCAGGTTTACCCAACCCCAAATGTCATGCAAAAGTCGAGTGTGTTGGTCAGCCGAGTGTGGTTGTTGTGCAGGTGTACCGCTGTGTGGTGAAGAGCTGCTCTCAGACCTTCCAGAAGCTGGACCAGTTCCTGGAGCACATCCACACGCACCAGGAGCAGCTGACGTACCGCTGTCACCAGTGCAGTAAAGTCTTCCCGTCGCTCTTCGAGCTCGGCCTCCACCAGTACTCACACAGCTTCTGTCCGCAGCAGAACCAGCGCAAAGAGACCAACTACTACAGGTCAGACTTGCTCACGCCGACACCACAACAGCACGAAAGTTTGTCCCCAAAAAAAATTGCTATGAAATGCACGTCATATTTTGTGAGAAAGTCATCAGGCACTATTTTTGGGACACCAAATACTGGATTTCATTCAGCAACACTACAGGTCACAGTGATGATAGTTTAGGTCAGACGCTTTTTCCCAAGGTGCACCTGTGCTTCTAAGTTGAAAATTTTTGCAGCGCATTTAGAAACTTTAAACTATTTCTGCGTTTTTATATACAGTCCCTGACAAAAGTCTGTCGCTTATCTATTTTGTAGAAACACCTGCTATTAACCTGACTTTTAATTAATCAATTGGTGTTAGAAATAGCTCATATGAAAAGCTAAAACCCTCCCAAATTATGTTTAATGCACTGAAATAAATTAGTTTCACTGAAAAAAGATTGATCATTTAATCAAGACAGAAAGGTCAAATTTTGGCAAGACAAAAGTTTTGTCGCCTATACAAAAATTTAACAAATTTACTGCAAATACAAAAATATGTCAGCAAATTAAGTAGTGGTGCTGTAAGATCCACATTTAATATCTTGTATGACTTCCATGAGCTTGAAGGACTACATCCATGCGGTTTGGCAAGGATTCATACAATTTATTGATGAAGTCATCAGGAATAGCAAAGAAAGCAGTCTTGCATGCCTCCCAGAGTTCATCAATATTCTTTGGTTTCATCTTCCAAGCTTCCTCTTTCATCCTACCCCACATATTCCATATCCTTGAGGAACTTTGATGTGGAGATGGAAGTATGCGATGGAGCACCATCCTGCTGCAGAATTTGGCCTCTTTTATGGTTGGGAATATAAGAGGTTTAGACTATTGATGTTGCCTTCCACCCTGCAGATCTCTCGCACACCCCCATACTGGATGTAACCCCAGACCATGATTTTTCCGCCACCAAACTTCACTGTTTACTGGGTGAATCTCGGATCCATGCGGGCTCCAGTAGGTCTCCTGCAATATTTGCGGCGACTGTGGTGTAATTCAACAGAAGATTCATCTGAAAAATCCACCTTCTGCCACTTTTCCAGCGTCCATCCTTTTAGCAGGCTGTGGGCCTTGGCAAATGTCTTTTTTTTTTTCAATTGTCTTTTGTTTAGTGCTGGCTTCTGGGCACTGATTCGACCATGGAGGCCATTTCGAGACAAATGCAGTGGAAAATGGGCTCGCCTTGGATTTTCGAGCCAACAAACGGTCCTCTCGAGCAGTTGTCTTGCGGGGTCTGCCTGACCTGGGCTTGTCAAAAATGTCTCCAGTCTCTTCGAATCTTTTTTTTATCCTCTGTACTTGACGCTGAGACACATTGAAGGTGTCTGCCACATCAGCAGTGGATCTGGTCTTCAGCCTCTTGATAATCAAAACTTTAGTCTCAGGGTGAGTCTTAGGCATGTTTGCAGAGGTCTAGTTGCAGTTGATGTGAAGATCTAGTGTACTGGGGTTCTTTTTATACACACCTGATCCATTATTAGTCACAGGTGAAGCTCATATGACAAGGCGACAACACTTATGTCTTTGCAAAAATTGACTCAATGGGCTTTACCAAGCTGTGAATATTAGAATACTTTTTGACAGTTTTGTTTTGCACTGCAATATTATTACAAAAGCTGTTGGGATTAAAATTAGCCATTTCTTGTAAAAAAAATCTTGATTAAAAATATATTTCAGCGGCAGTTCAGGTCAATTTGTACACAAGCGACAAGACTTTTGTCAGGGACTGTATATATAAAACACACTGTAATAAACAGATTTAGCCACACTAGTGTTATTTTAATATCACTGAGATACTAAATAGTTTTAGGGCCAGAGGAGAACTGGCACCCCGACTGAGCCTGGTTTCTCCCAAGGTTTATTTTTCTCCATTAGGTCACCTGATGGGGTTTTGGTTTCCTTGCCACTGTTGCCTCTGGCTTGGCGTGCTCAGTTGGGGACACTAAATTGTTCTAAATTTTTCAACTAAATATCCAATTAAATCTAATTATTAAACTAAATTAACCATATAAACTAAATTACTGATCTAATTACTGATCTAAAGGCCACACTTTCACTGTATGATAATTGAAATGAACTGTTGACATCACCGTTTTCTCCAGAATGGCTATAAGGCTGAATAAAATTGTGCTGCATTATTTTCCTGTTTAACACTGTAAAGCTGCTTTGAAACAATCTGCATTGTCAAAAGCGCTATATAAATAGGGTTGACTTGACTTGACTTTAAATAAACTTTTATATTTTATTTTATTTTATGTTTGTTACAGCTCTTACTCTAATCAAAGACCAAAGGTGGTAACATTGAGATTGTGGCAAAGTTTGTAGTGATGGGCGGCAAGAGATAACGTGACAACGAAGTAAACAGAAGTGAAAAGGATGAATACCAAAAAGAATAGTGATAACTCAGAATAATAATTATTAAAGAAACAATCAATTTAAGAAAATATAAACAAATATTTACCTATTTAACCCAAGAGAAAAAGGGATGTAATAGTGATGCCAAAGAAAAGAAAACAACAAAACAAAACAGAGTCTAACTCATAATTCAACCTCTAACCTATCTAATAAAATAAACAGGAGAAATCAAAGATCGTCGGCGTCAAACGCCCTAACTTACTTACTTTAACTAATCAAAATAAAGTTTTCACGCAATGTAAGTCACGTGATGTATAACCTGTCCACTCTTTACTCTTGGGGAGACACATGCCATCAAATAAACGATAATAACGAAATCGAACGACATGGCCAACTAAGAAGTGATAAAGATGAACATAATCACAAATCAAAGAACATTGACCACGAAAACAAACACAACACAGAGAGACAGAGAAAAGCAAACCGTCTAAATGCCGGCGGAGAAACTGGATTGGCAGCAGAGGAGTTGATGTCACATGGGCCTGATGGAGATTGACAGGTTCACGAACCAACCAAAAGGATAGAGAGGTGGAACCTAAGAGAATGACAGAGAGAGGAAAAAAAAGAAAAGAAACGCACACAGACACATCTACAGGGACGTAACAACGTCAGTTAGTATTGATTTATTTCAAGTAAAGAGATTTTTTATGGTTTTAGTTAGCTATAATAACACAGATACTCGTAAAATCTATTTATTTAATAATGTGCATCAAATAATGTTCTTAGTCTTTCCTTCGTGTGATGGGGCATCCCAGACAGAAGCTACAATAGCTTACTTTAAATTAAATGGAAATTAAATTAAATGACATACAGTTTGTGCAACCAAACAATAACCGGGTGTGGAAACTAGAGACACTGCGTGACTTTTATTTAAAGCTGCAGTCCGTAACTTTTTTGGGTTAAAAATGATCCAAAATAAATTTTTCAGCAAGTACATAACCAGCCAGTGTTCAATACTGTCTGCTTACCTTAGCTCGATTAACAACGGTAAGCTTGTAATAATGTTTTTAATTCCAGTGGTACTGGTGGATTTCCGCGGGTAATTCAAGCATGTCTTTGTGTCATTTCGTCACATCTGTACACATAAAGGAGGTGTCCCGGCTAGTAGGCTGTATTGCGTGTGAGGATGTTGGAGGTGGTTAAACAAACGTGTGCATTTCATTGATTGAAACATGAAGCGCTCACATTTATTTAATGAAGTCACAGCCTTTTGAAGTTTTAGTTCTCGGGGGCGGGGTTTATGTAAATTTCAGGGTTAGTGATGTCACTAACCCGGGAGGAATCTTGTGTAGTCCCTTCCAGCCGTTTGTTGTAGTCCTTCTGTAAAATAAAATATTTCCCTTTGTTTTGAACTTTGAGCGTCGTAACTTTGCAGATGTTGTTTACACTCAAACAGCAACACTACACACTCACTAAAGTTAAAAAAGTCAAATCATAATCAACCACCCCTTTAAAGAAAACTGATCCGCACACATGCTCCAGAATACACTGTAGAGTTCACACTAGGGGTGGCACGGTTCACAAAACCCACGGTTCGGTTCGTATCACGGTTTTGGGGTCACGGT
The DNA here is from genome assembly GCA_023566225.1 of Romanogobio albipinnatus. NCBI lineage: Eukaryota > Metazoa > Chordata > Actinopteri > Cypriniformes > Gobionidae > Romanogobio > Romanogobio albipinnatus. The sequence goes on from CM042248.1 coordinate 48,645,148, forward strand.
TTTCGGTTCTGTACGGTTCTTGTTGTTGTTGTTTTTTATCGTTAACACTCCAGAAATGTACTTCAGCATATGGTATATATAGCTTAATCATCCACAATTAGGATACAGTATTTAAAAATTGTTATATCAAGTTGTTTCCTAACTGGCTGTCTACCGAGTCCGACACATTGGCGTAACATTTTTCATGTTAATCATAATTAACATAATTATCCTGATTAACAAATTTCACCATGAAGTGTCCCCTGTGTTTCACAATCACCATATGACATCCAGCACTGTGAAAAAATTAAATACAATACACAAAAACACAACACTGACAGAAGTTTCTGCCCAAACTTCAAAGGCACTAGAAGCATCTTAACTTTTAAATGTTACATTTATCATGTGAACTACTTATATACAACATATCAATGTGTATATGAGACAGAGGGCCCTATTTTAACGATCTGAAACGCAAGTGTCAAAGCGCAAAGCGCAAGTAACTTTGTGGGCGGGTCTCGGCACTGTTGCTATTTTCCCGGCGGGATAAATGGCTCTTGCGCCCGGCGCAAATCTAAAATGGGTTGGTCTGAAGTAGCTTCATTATTCATAGGTGTGGTTTGGGCGTAACGTGAATAAACCAATCAGAGCGTCATCCAACATTCCCTTTAAAAGCAGGTGCGCAAGTTCCATTATGGATTGCTATTATTATGGCGTATTTACCAGGCGCACGCCAGGAGCGGTTCACAGCCGAGGAGACTGATGTTCTTGTAAGAGCAGTGAAAGACAGAGAAGTTGTGTTGTATGGGGATGGGAGAAACCCACCCAAAATAGCGTCGGTTAAATAAATAATTAGCCTGAATAATTTGTAAGCTAGATTTATGCCTATTTTTTCACATCTTCGTGGCACACCACAATGATTTCCGTCATCTCATGTGTTAATATTTTTTTAGTGTAACAATTTATGATTTGCAAAAATAACTGTTGCATCTGTGTAGATTACATGAGCAAAGTATATGCGCGTTGTGCACGCTATGGTCAAGCATGCGCCCTTGAAATAGCATAATGAACAACGCGCCACTGACTTTAGACTAGGTTTTTTCTGGTCAGTGGCGCAATTGTTTAATGGAACGGCAAAATAGCACCAGGGATTGTTTGCGCCGGAACACGCCTCCTTTTTTGCGCTGAACCGCCCAGGGAGCGCAAGTTCATTCACTAGTTTAGCGACGTGCTTCTGTGGAGGGAAAAGCGCGCCTTGCGCGGGTGCAAAATAGGAATGACACATGCGTCGGTGTACAAAGTCAATTGCGCTGGGTGCAAGATAGGGCCCAGAGGGGAACACGGTCGCATTTGCAGCAGATATATGTTGCCCATCATAAATCAAAGCACGAGACAGACAGGGGTCGGAGGAGAACACCGGAAAATGTGACAGAATGGACTATATTTGCCTGTATTTGCAATCCACGAGCCGCGGTTCAGCTGCGCAACTCACGAGACAAACACTGCCAGTGTGTGTATGCGCAACGGGCACGCGCGGCGCGGCTCCCGCTCTCCGCACTGCATCTGCCCTGCTATACGATGCTAGCGCATCCTCCAACTCCGGGCAGCCTTCCTTATCTCTCCCACTTTCATTTCTACATGTGACGTGACCTGCAGCACCCCACTTTTACTTTACTGTATGTCCACACACACACACACACACACACACACACACACACACACACACACACACACACACACACACCTCTTATTTCGCGCGAAAAGGACACCCGCTGTCTGAGGTAACGTACGGGCACGAGGATACATTGCGCATGCGCGAACCGTGCGACGCACACGCTCCGAACCGAGACAAGCGAACCGAACGGTTCGTTTTTTTTCCATGTACCGTGCCACCCCTAGTTCACACACATGTATCTTTAGTGGCTCAGGTTGAAGTGTTTGACCCGAGTGTGTGGTGGTTGTTCTTGTGTTCAGATGTATGAAGTGTCAGAGTAAATACTCCACACAGGAAGCTCTGGAGCAGCATCTGCTGAACGCCACACACAGCTACCCCTGCCCACACTGCATGAAGGTACTCCAGCTCTTACTCTCTCAGTCTCATCATCCGCATTTTACTCGAAGCCTTTCGTAATTGTTATGTGCCGTTGCCCTTTTGTATTATGTATTTTTAATTTATTTTATTTCAGTTTGTTTTAGTCATTTTAAAACTTCAGTTTAAGATTACGTTTTTCTTGTTATATTTATGTATTTCAGCTTTATTTCAGTAAATGAATAATACTATTATAATTTTTAATATATTTTATATTTTCAGTTTAGTTTTTATATACTTCAGTTTGAGCTTTGTAAGTTTTTTCCCATTTAATATTCATGTTTTATTTCAGTTAACAAACATGGTTTTTAATAAATTAAATGTTAGTATTATTCATATACTGTTATGGTATTTATTACTATTTTAAATTAGCTTTTAATTTTATATTTTCAGTTTAAGTTTTAGTAATTTTATTATGTGATTTTGTCATTTCGTTTTTTTGTCAGTTTTGAAAAAATATATACTTCAGTTTTAGTTTTTTAAGTTTAGGTTTTTCAACAAATATTAATGTTTTATTTCAATATATTGAATGTGTCATATTTCAATGATATTTCAAAATATTTTTAATAAATTAAATGTAGTATTATTCTTATACTGTTTGTAGCAGGGCTCTGAACCGGTTCAAGGAACGAAAACGAAAACCGTAAACGAACGAAATTTTAAGAGGAACAAAAACGGAAACGAAATCAAAATCAATTTGAATCGTTCTGAACAGAAACGTTAATTTGAAATGACCATTAACCGGTTAATAACGTTATTTTATCGTTCTCTTTAATATTTTAATTTGGCAGTGACCAATCATGAAATGAGTAGTACAGCATGTGACGTTGACGGATCAAGCGTGAGTGAAATGCCCGCGCACCATCATCTATGAATCTACCGGTAACGCAAGTCAGTGTGAGCGCGCATTTTCATGCCTCAAGTACATTTCTTTCCCCGCTGAGGTCTACAATGAATGTGCAGGTATTGGAGGACATTCTTTTCGAACGTTTAAATAAGCAGAACGGACTTTAAGCTCAAATAGACTGATTTAGGCTGATTTAGTTTCTGGATTTTGTTTAAGCCTGTCCAAGTAGGTTACTTGCATCTATCAAACATTTTTCCTATAGTCTTTCAGATTGCCAATACAGGACAGGTCAATGTTTTCTATATAGACGGTTGATGCTTCGTATTAAATGGTATGTTATATTGCATTAAATGCAAGCTTTATTAGCTGACTGAATTTGATTATGTGATGCAAGAACGTGTTGCGCAGTGTTTGCTTTGAAATTAGCAGTTGACGGTGCATTAAAAGAGCAATGGTTATCCAGTTTATTTATTCTTTATTCATGCATTTTTTAAAACAAGTCGTGTTGAAAAAAAGTTATGTACAAAGAATGTTATCACTCTTCTGAAAAGAATTCGGCATTAGAGGCCACTTTCGATTGTCTAACGCTCCATTAAAACAGGTCCGCTGTTTATGCCTTAATTAATGCATGTATTTCTGGTTTTAAAAATGTTATTAAATAAATATTCAAGTTTAATTACCATGTGTTATATTATTATTGAGTGAAAATAAGTCTATTTATACATTTGTTTAAAGTATAGGCTTAATTAAAATAACGTTATTAACCGGTATTTTTTCATATCAAACCGTTTTCGGAACAGTATTGTTTATTGAGGAACGCAAAAACCGAAACGCTATAATATCGATTCTGCTCGGAGTGAACCGATTGATATTTTTTTCCGTTTTTAAGCCCTGGTTTGTAGTATTTATTACTATTTTAAGTTAGCTTTTAATTTTATAGTTTCACTTTAGGTTTTAGTATTTTTATTATGTACTTTTGTCATTTTTGTCAGTTTTTTCATATTTCGAATTATCTTAAATTTATTTTTATTTTAACTTTACAAATATTTTTTTTTAATCTATTTCAATAACGGAAATTATTAATCGTTTTAGCTGTATTATTATTCATAACCTGTTATAGTATGTATTACTATGTTGCTTTTTAATTCACTTTTATTTTTAATTTTAGCTCAAGTTTTAGTCATTTTTTATGTGCTTTAAGTGCATTTTCTAATAAGCTTTAATTTATTTGTATTTCAGTTTTAGTAATTTTAGTACTTCAGCTTAAACTTTTAGGTTTTTCATCTAATATTCATGTTTTATTTCAGTTAACAAACATGGCTTTTAATAAATTAAATTTGAGGATTATTCATACACTGTTATAGTATTTATTACTATTTTAAATTAACTTTTAATTTTATATTTTCAGTTTAAGTAACTTTAATATTTTCAGTTTAAGTTTTTCAACTAATATTTAAGTTTTATTTCAGTTAACAAAAAATATTTTTTATAAATTAAATGTAGTATTATTCATATAAGGTTTATAGTATTTATTACTATTTTAAGTTAGCTTTTAATTTTATATTTTCAAAAAATTACATTTTTATTATGTACTTTTAAACTTTTAGGTTTTTCATCTAATATTCATATTTTATTTCAGCTTTATTTCTATAAACGAAAATTATTAATAGTTGTATTAATATTATTCATACACTGTTATAGTATTTATTAATATTTAACTTTTATTTAAAGTTTTTGTATTTTTTGTAATACTTTAATATTTAATTTTTATTTCAGTTTTACGTTTAGAAATTTTAGTACGTCATCTTATTTATTTTAGTTACTGTAGTTGCCAAGGCTAGTTAGTTTTTCAATATACATATTATATTTTAGTTTTATTTAAATTAACAAAAATTAGTTAGTATTAATTCTATTATAGTATTTATTACCATTTTGAATGAGCTTTTATTTTGATATTTTAATTTTAATTTGAGTACTTTTGTCATTTTTATTAGGTTTTTTAAAAGTTTTTTTATTTATTTCATATTTCAGTTGCCAAGGAAATATTTCAAATTTAAGTTTTTCATCTAATATACATATTTCATTTCAGCTTTATTTCATTGAACAACATTTCCCAGTTTTAGATTTAGTTAATAATAGCGAAATAATGAAGACTGGGTTCAAATGTAGACGTGTGTTTTTATGCCGCAGGTGTTTCCGTGCGAGAGGTATTTCCGGAGGCATCTCTCCACTCATGGCGTCGGCGGGAAATTCAAGTGTCAGATCTGTAAAAAGTTCTTCAAAACTGAGCACTACCTCAAACTACACACACAGATCCACTCAGGTGGGACACTTTAAATGGTGGAAATGTCCTTTACTCGCAAATGCAGTTTTTATTAAAAATGATTAAGTGTTGTAATGTACCCCATTATGCTGTTGTAGGAGACTCCAAAACCAAATTAAGAATCTTTAAAATAGCATAATAGGGGCACTTTAAATTAAGTATGCTATTTTTCACAAAACAAACAAGTAAATGAATTAAACCTGATGAATTACAGTGACATTAGGTGAGGTTGTTGTTGTTTTGCAGGAGAGAAACCGTATAAATGCTCTGTCTGTGAGGCCACGTTCAACAGGAAGGACAAAGTAAAGAGGCACATGCTGATTCACGAACCCTTCAAGAAGTACAAGTGTCCCTTCAGGTGAGTGACCGGCGTCAGAGCGGCACAGAGAACATCAGTCGGACGTGAACAGTTACAGGTTTGATTATTTCTGTTGTCTTTCCTCTGCAGGACTCATGTGGGCTGCACCAAAGAGTTCAACAGGCCCGACAAACTCAAAGCTCATATTCTCTCTCATTCAGGTGAGGATGATCAAGCATTCAATCTGAGTATAAAAATTCCCCTATATAATATTTTTTCTCATATTTATATCACATGAGTAACGAGGGCGATATCACACGAGTAACGAGGGCTATATCACACGAGTGACGAGGGCGATATCACACGAGTGACGAGCGCGATATCACACGAGTGACAAGGGCTATATCACACGAGTAACGAGCGCGATATCACACGAGTAACGGGGGCTATATCACACGAGTGACGAGGGCGATATCACACGAGTGACGAGCGCGATATCACACGAGTGACGAGGGCGATATCACACGAGTGACGAGCGCGATATCACACGATTGACGAGGGCGATATCACACGAGTGACGAGGGCGATATCACACGAGTAACGAGCGCTATATCACACGAGTAACGAGCGCGATATCACACGAGTGACGAGCGCGATATCACACGATTGACGAGGGCGATATCACACGAGTAACGAGGCCGATATCACACGAGTGACGAGCGCGATATCACACGATTGACGAGGGCTATATCACACGAGTAACGAGGGCTATATCACACGAGTAACGAGGGCTATATCACACGAGTAACGAGGGCGATATCACACGAGTAACGAGGGCTATATCACACGAGTAACGAGGGCTATATCACACGAGTAACGAGCGCAATATCACACGAGTAACGAGCGCGATATCACACGAGTAACGAGGGCTATATCACACGAGTAACGAGGGCTATATCACACGAGTAACGAGGGCTATATCACACGAGTAACGAGGGCTATATCACACGAGTAACGAGCGCGATATCACACGAGTAACGAGCGCGATATCACACGAGTAACAAGGGCTATATCACACGAGTAACGAGGGCTATATCACACGAGTAACGAGGGCTATATCACACGAGTAACGAGCGCGATATCACACGAGTAACGAGGGCGATATCACACGAGTAACGAGGGCTATATCACACGAGTAACGAGCGCGATATCACACGAGTAACGAGCGCGATATCACACGAGTAACGAGGGCGATATCACACGAGTAACGAGGGCTATATCACACGAGTAACGGGGGCGATATCACACGAGTAACGAGGGCTATATCACACGAGTAACGAGCGCGATATCACACGAGTAACGAGGGCTATATCACACGAGTAACGAGCGCGATATCACACGAGTAACGAGGGCTATATCACACGAGTAACGAGGGCTACATCACACGAGTAACGAGGGCTATATCACACGAGTAACGAGCGCGATATCACACGAGTAACAAGGGCTATATCACACGAGTAACGAGCGCGATATCACACGAGTAACGGGGGCGATATCACACGAGTAACGAGCGCGATATCACACAAGTAACGGGGGCGATATCACACGAGTAACGAGCGCGATATCACACGAGTAACGAGCGCGATATCACACGAGTAACGAGGGCGATATCACACGAGTAACGAGCGCGATATCACACGAGTAACGAGGGCTATATCACACGAGTAACGAGGGCTATATCACACGAGTAACGAGCGCGATATCACACGAGTAACGAGCGCGATATCACACGAGTAACGAGCGCGATATCACACGAGTAACGAGGGCTATATCACACGAGTAACGAGCGCGATATCACACGAGTAACGAGGGCTATATCACACGAGTAACGAGGGCTATATCACACGAGTAACGGGGGCGATATCACACGAGTAACGAGCGCGATATCACACGAGTAACGAGCGCGATATCACACGAGTAACGAGCGCGATATCACACGAGTAACGAGGGCTATATCACACGAGTAACGAGCGCGATATCACACGAGTAACGAGGGCTATATCACACGAGTAACGAGCGCGATATCACACGAGTAACGAGCGCGATATCACACGAGTAACGAGGGCGATATCACACGAGTAACGAGGGCTATATCACACGAGTAACGGGGGCGATATCACACGAGTAACGAGCGCGATATCACACGAGTAACGAGCGCGATATCACACGAGTAACGAGCGCGATATCACACGAGTAACGAGGGCTATATCACACGAGTAACGAGCGCGATATCACACGAGTAACGAGGGCTATATCACACGAGTAACGAGGGCTATATCACACGAGTAACGAGCGCGATATCACACGAGTAACGAGGGCTATATCACACGAGCTATATCGCTATATCACACGAGTAACGAGGGCTATATCACACGAGTAACGAGCGCGATATCACACGAGTAACGAGCGCGATATCACACGAGTAACGAGGGCTATATCACACGAGTAACGAGCGCGATATCACACGAGTAACGAGCGCGATATCACACGAGTAACGAGCGCGATATCACACGAGTAACGAGCGCGATATCACACGAGTAACGAGCGCGATATCACACGAGTAACGAGGGCTATATCACACGAGTAACGAGCGCGATATCACACGAGTAACGAGGGCTATATCACACGAGTAACGAGCGCGATATCACACGAGTAACGAGCGCGATATCACACGAGTAACGAGCGCGATATCACACGAGTAACGAGCGCGATATCACACGAGTAACGAGGGCTATATCACACGAGTAACGAGCGCGATATCACACGAGTAACGAGGGCTATATCACACGAGTAACGAGCGCGATATCACACGAGTAACGAGCGCGATATCACACGAGTAACGAGGGCGATATCACACGAGTAACGAGGGCGATATCACACGAGTAACGAGGGCTATATCACACGAGTAACGAGGGCGATATCACACGAGTAACGAGGCCGATATCACACGAGTAACGAGGGCTATATCACACGAGTAACGAGCGCGATATCACACGAGTAACGAGGGCGATATCACACGAGTAACGGGGGCGATATCACACGAGTAACGGGGGCGATATCACACGAGTAACGGGGGCGATATCACACGAGTAACGAGCGCAATATCACACGAGTAACGAGCACGATATCACACGAGTAACGAGGCCGATATCACACGAGTAACGAGCGCGATATCACACGAGTAACGAGGGCGATATCACACGAGTAACGAGGGCTATATCACACGAGTAACGAGGGCTATATCACACGAGTAACGAGGGCGATATCACACGAGTAACGAGGGCTATATCACACGAGTAACGAGCGCGATATCACACAAGTAACGAGGGCGATATCACACGAGTAACGAGGCCGATATCACACGAGTAACGAGGGCTATATCACACGAGTAACGAGGGCTATATCACACGAGTAACGAGGCCGATATCACACGAGTAACGAGGGCTATATCACACGAGAAACGAGCGCGATATCACACAAGTAACGAGGGCGATATCACACGAGTAACGGGGGCGATATCACACGAGTAACGGGGTGCGATATCACACGAGTAACGGGGGCGATATCACACGAGTAACGGGGGCGATATCACACGAGTAACGGGGGCGATATCACACCAGTAACGAGCGCGATATCACACGAGTAACGGGGGCGATATCACACGAGTAACGAGGGCGATATCACACGAGTAACGAGCGCGATATCACACGAGTAACGAGCGCGATATCACACGAGTAACGGGGCGATATCACACGAGTAACGAGGGCGATATCACACGAGTAACAGGGGCGATATCACACGAGTAACGAGGGCTATATCACACGAGTAACGAGGGCGATATCACACGAGTAACAGGGGCGATATCAAACGAGTAACGAGGGCTATATCACACGAGTAACGAGCGCGATATCACACGAGTAACGAGGGCTATATCACACGAGTAACGAGCGCGATATCACACGAGTAACGAGGGCTATATCACACGAGTAACGAGGGCGATATCACACGAGTAACGAGGGCGATATCACACGAGTAACGAGCGCTATATCAAACGAGTAACGAGGGCTATATCACACGAGTAACGAGGGCGATATCACACGAGTAACAGGGGCGATATCACACGAGTGACGAGGGCTATATCACACGAGTAACGAGGGCGATATCACACGAGTAACGGGGGCGATATCACACGAGTAACGAGGGCGATATCACACGAGTAACGAGGGCGATATCACACGAGTAACGAGGGCTATATCACACGAGTAACGAGGGCGATATCACACGAGTAACGAGGCCGATATCACACGAGTAACGAGGCCGATATCACACGAGTAACGAGGGCTATATCACACGAGTAACGAGGGCTATATCACACGAGTGACGAGGGCGATATCACACGAGTAACGGGGGCGATATCACACGAGTAACGAGGCCGATATCACACGAGTAACGAGGGCGATATCACACGAGTAACGAGGGCGATATCACACGAGTAACGAGGGCGATATCACACGAGTAACGAGGGCTATATCACACGAGTAACGAGGGCTATATCACACGAGTAACGAGCGCGATATCACACGAGTAACGAGGGCTATATCACACGAGTAACGAGGGCTATATCACACGAGTAACGAGGGCTATATCACACGAGTAACGAGGGCTATATCACACGAGTAACGAGCGCTATATCACACGAGTAACGAGGGCTATATCACACGAGTAACGAGGGCTATATCACACGAGTAACGAGGGCTATATCACACGAGTAACAAGGGCTATATCACACAAGTAACGAGGGCTATATCACACGAGTAACGAGCGCGATATCACACGAGTAACGAGGGCTATATCACACGAGTAACGAGGCTGATATCACACGAGTAACGAGCGCGATATCACACGAGTAACGAGGGCGATATCACACGAGTAACGAGCGCGATATCACACGAGTAACGAGGGCTATATCACACGAGTAACGAGCGCTATATCACACGAGTAACGAGCGCTATATCACACGAGTAACGAGGGCTATATCACACGAGTAACGAGCGCTATATCACACGAGTAACGAGGGCTATATCACACGAGTAACGAGGGCTATATCACACGAGTAACGAGGGCTATATCACACGAGTAACGAGGGCTATATCACACAAGTAACGAGGGCTATATCACACGAGTAACGAGCGCGATATCACACGAGTAACGAGGGCTATATCACACGAGTAACGAGGCTGATATCACACGAGTAACGAGCGCGATATCACACGAGTAACGAGGGCGATATCACACGAGTAACGAGCGCGATATCACACGAGTAACGAGGGCTATATCACACGAGTAACGAGGCTGATATCACACGAGTAACGAGCGCGATATCACACGAGTAACGAGGGCTATATCACACGAGTAACGAGGCTGATATCACACGAGTAACGAGCGCGATATCACACGAGTATCCATAAAACATTCTCTGACAAGCTTTAAAATCTTAATATCAGTTTTTTCATGGTGTAATTTGGAAGTGTATGATGATAAGTGTGTTGTTCTGTCGTGCAGGTATTAAGCCGTATAAGTGTCAGTTCTGTCAGAAGTCGTTCAGTCGTCGAGCTCACATGCTGGAACACCAGCGCTCACACACGGACAACTACCGCTTCCGCTGCTCCACCTGTAACAAGGGCTTCACCCGCCAGAAATACTATCGGGATCACAAGTGTCCGCTGGCGGGGGGCGCGGCAGGAGACGCACAGGGCGCTGACAGGTCACAGGGACAGGACAACAGCAGCGAGGGTACACACACACACACACACAAATTAATACGTTTTTATGCATACAAGTTTTTAATACTTTTAATAATATTTCAGGGGAAGGGTCTCCTGCCGCGGAGCCTGACGAACACGGAGAAACCGAAGAGGAGGGCGAGGATAATGACGGCGAGACCGAGCAGGATGGAATTATGGGAATGGGTGGAGGAGAGAAGCAGACGAGAGAAGAGGAGGATGAAGAGAGGAGTGATGAGACGAGACTGGATCACATGCAGGAAGACGACAGAGCCGTCAGGCTGCTCTCTGAACCCATGTGCTTCCAGACGGTCGACTGATCGTGATGTCAGAGTCAAGCTGCCAATGTACTTTCTACTCGCACTTCCCAGAATTCACACTTAAGTCATGCAGTTTACGAACAGAGTGCGGCAGGGATGATGTCAATTTGTAGGCCGACCCGGAAGTTAGCATCACACTGGTTCCCTCGACAAAAACCCAATTGGATTTTTCCATAGGCTTTTGGATTATCGCAAACAAAACAAACTCTGTGATCAACAAAAGTTGTCCTTCAAGATCGTTTTATGAATTTAAAAAGATATATCTCATCTATATTTTGTCTCGTATCGAGCAGTAGGCTAGCTGGAGCCATTTACCTCCAGTCTTTGTGCTAAGCTAGGCTAGCAGTGAGTGTGTCAGACAGAGTTATGGCACGGAGATGAGAATGGTGTGTATGGACTTCTCTAACTCTGGGGGATACGGGGAATAAGATAAAGTCCCAAAAAGTCAGTGTGTTCCTTTAACAACCCTTTCAGTCTTTATTTAAAACCACTTTGAGTTTTTAAGCATAACGAGGCTGTAAAAGTGAGTAGATGTGTTTGGGCTGATGATGTTTAATCTCGACAGCCTCTGTAGTCCGACAGACACTTGCTAGCAAACACCTTTTTCAAGACAAGTAACATCTTAATCACGAGTGGGGTAATACTGATGTGTTTATGTCGTAGAATAAAACGTGAAAGTGTGTTGAGCTTGTGTTCACCACAGTCCTTGTTTCAGCCATTTAACCAAAACCCCATTCAAAAAACCTTCAGGACGAGGACGAGGGAACCGGAAGTGCTAATGCTAACTCGCTTCCGCGTTTTGGCCTGCACAAATACATCATCACAGTCGTCTTAAAAAGTATAAATGATGTTTTCTATCATTGTCAAGGGTATAACAATCCCTGTTGCTGATCTTTGAAATTTGATTTGTTTTATATTAAAACAATCTTGTAAACCAATTAATTTTTTCTCGCATTTGTTGAGATTAACTGTAACCTAACAGTTTCAAATAAAATACTGAGCTGAATTTCTGCACATTTGCAGTTTGGTTATGATGTCTTGTTTTGTTGCTTGTCCATAAATCGCACAATTTATGGGATATTGACCAAGAACTTGACAAAACGCTGATGATCTCTTCATTAGTGGGTGGGATATATTAGGCAGCAAGTGAACATTTTGTCCTCAGAGTTGATGTGTTAGAAGCAGGAAAAATGGGCAAGCGTAAGGATTTGAGCAAGTTTGACAAAAGATCCAGGCCAGTTTGATTTCTCATGTCATGACCCCTTTAAAATAACACCTCATCCCATGTGGACACTCATTTCCTCGAATTATGAACAGAGTCCGGGTCTTAAAAAAGAAAAACACCAAACGCAAGACGTTTCCCATAGAATTATTTATTCAGCTGCTGAACATCTTTTCACATTTGACTATACATACAAATCAGCTCTAGTAAATAAACTCTGAAACAACCGAGAAAGCAGTCGCTTCTACTTTAATACTAAAATCATTAGATTCATCCGAACAGAGAGGAGAGTATTCACACATGTACAGGATTCAGTTCATATACAGAGTCAAAGTTTGTTTGGTTTACATGGATCAGTCGGAAATAAAAGTCAAAATGAAAGCCATGTCACTTAATAATCCATCGTCCCGGGGACTTCACTGCTTCTCATTCAAACAGGGTCATTTGGATAAAAATAACTATTGAAATAAATATTTGCTGTTGATTTGTTTTCTTAAAATTCAAAAAGACAGTCCTACATTTGAGCCTTGATCTTATTACCCATAATGCAATGCGCTGAACCACAGCTGCACGCTATAAGCGGGGCTTTTGTGCTCCAGTGGTTTTAGACTAGCATCACTTCAAATAATTCATGAAACATGAAATAAACTACAATCTGAACAGCCAAAGAGCTTCCAGAACACTTAAAAAAGACGCGGTAAAAAGCAGCCGCCCTATAGAACTAGAGCGCTCGATGATCCGCTGTCAGACGGTAATAAATACTGCACTCTCACGATTACAGTCCCCAAATAAACTCACATTATCGCTTCATCATTATCGAGGACAGCGCCGCGTCTGCCGTGCATCAAAAATGACAATTTCAGAGAAATAATTCAGTAATGTCAATCTGTGCTCAAGAACCAGAGCATGAAGTTACACACACTGAAAACATTTCATCGTTTTAGAAATGTCAAGGCCATATTTCACCACAAAATCAAGTGTGTGTGTGTGTGTGTGTATATATTTTTTATATATATATATATATATATATATATATATATATATATATATATATATATTAGTGCTGTCAAATCGTTTAAACGCGATTAATCACATCTAAAATAAAATTGTGTTAATATGTGTACTGTGTATAATTATTATGTATTTGTATTTTTATATATATATATATATATATAAAATTTACCCTCATTCATGTCTATATTTAAATATTTGCATGTATATACATTAATATAATTGATATTATATATACATATTAATATTTTATCTATAAAAATCGTAAATATATACATGCATGTGTGTATTTATATATACATAATTATACACCGTACACACACACACATATATATATTATGTAAACACAAATTTTTATTTTGGATGTGACACGCATATATACATACACACGCATATTATATTTATATATATGCGTGTGTTTGTTAAATTTACTTTTTTATCATATATATATATATATATATATATATATATATATATATATATATACATATACACACACACGCATATATTTAACGCGCGCATGCGTGTGTGTATATATATGCGTGCGTGTGTGTGTATATATATGCGCATGTATGTGTGTATATGCGTGTTTGTGTGTGTATATATATATATATATATATATATATATATGCGTGTGTGTGTGTATTTATGCGCATGTGTGTTTAAATGTGTGTGTATATATGCGTGTGCGTTAAATATACTTTTTTATTATATATATATATATATACACACACACATACACACGCGCACATGCATACATACACACACACACACCAAATTACACGCGCGCGCAAGCATTTAACTTACAGACTTACATTATCATAATCATTCTCGTCTCTGAAAACATTCCATTATTGAATTATTTAACAAAAGTATTAATTTGGTTAAATCTTTCTTTTTTTATTTAGACAAACACAAGTTAAATTCATTAGAGCAAAACGTATACTCACAGTTGAAAGTATATATTGTTTCACATATGGAAAATATTTTAATCCACATTACAATAATGAGAATTTGTGAAAAAATTTGTTTTGAAAAAATTGTCATGAGTTAGTTTTAATTTCAAAGTCACAAATGCAAAATATCTACATTTATTTATTTATTTTGATTTTGGGATGAAAACGGGCATTTCTTGGCAGTTTGAATGAATATTTTGGTCAATGGCGTTCTGGACTGCCGCCCCTGCGCTCTCAGAGTGCTACGCTTTCACAACCGAGTTGTTTTGGACGACAGTGAGGAAAAAAGGCACGAGGAGGAGACCCGTCGTCGGGTTGCAAACATAAAAACACACATTCACAGAGCTTGAATCAGTACGATCGTTCTGCTCTTTCTCCTGGAGCCGTGGAGGAAAGCTCTCGTGCTTCAGAAGTCTCGCTGGATTAATCACATGTAGAAGCATCAACGTCACGTATCTTACACGCTTGCATAAAGCCCTCTTCGTCTCACGGGAATATAAAAATGAATACCAAGTGACAGGTGAGTGCAGAAACCCCAATTTTCCCATAATGCACCGGTGTGCCGGATCATCGAGTCATGGTCTGTCCTCTCAGTTAAACAAGTGTGTGTGTGTGTGTTAGCGTCTCACTCCTGTCCGAAACCTTCCGTCTCCTCGATGGCAAACATCAGCTTCTCCTTCAGCTGCTCGTAGCTCCGGTATGGCGGGAGATCCAGACGATTGAAACTGAAGCAGAAAGAGAAGCAGCTGTGATTGGACAACACTCGACCACTGTACATGCTGCATTACAATCTGAACTAGAGGAGTAAAGTTTGGAAACAAACTCTGAAGTTGGCTTGATAAAGCTAGATCTGAAAGTTTGAAGTCGCTTTTTAAAGGTGCCCTGCCACACGGATTTCATTACTTTTGTGGAAATGTCTGAAGTTCTACCATGGACTTGCTTACCTTGTTTCAAGCCATTCTAGCATGGTATAGAAAGCCGCTCTATTTGCTCCAGTTCTCATTAATATTCAACGAGCTAATGTAACCCCTCCTGTTTAAACCGCCCGCTCCAAGCGGGACTCGAACCCGGGTCCTTCGACATGATTTGGACGCTCTAAAAGGAGGCTAAAGGCTGCAACCACTAGTGTCAGTCGCTGGAGCGTCTCTTGAGATTTACTCACACAGCGACTACTAGCTGGCCTCCGTTACACTCACCCCCCTAAACCTCACTCCCATCCGGGTCATGGCACCAATGTAACCCCTCCTGTTCGAACCACCCGCTCCAAGCGGGACTCGAACCCGGGTCCTTTGACATGAGTTGGGCGCTCTAAAAGGAGGCTAAAGGCTGCAACCTCTAGTGTCAGTCGCTGGAGCATCTCTTGAGATTTACTCGCACAGCAACTACTAGCTGGCCTCTGTTACACTCACCCCCCTAAACCTCACTCCCATCCGGGTCATGGCAACAATGTAACCCCTCCTGTTCGAACCGACCGCTCCAAGCGGGACTCGAACCCGGGTCCTTCGACATGAGTTGGGCGCTCTAAAAGGAAGCTAAAGGCTGCAACCTCTAGCGTCAGTCGCTAAAGCGTCTCTTGAGATTTCCTCACACAGCGACTACTAGCTGGCCTCCGTTACACTCACCCCCCTAAACCTCACTCCCATCCGGGTCACAGCACCAATGTAACCCTTCCTGTTTGAACCGACCCCGTTCCAAGCTGGACTTGAACTCGGGCCCTTGGCATGAGAGTCGGACGCTCTAACAAGGAGGCTAAAGGCTGCAACCACTAGTGTCAGTCGCTAGAGCGTCTCTTGAGATTTACTCACACAACGACTTCTAGCTGGCCTCCGTTACACTCACCCCCCTAAACCTCACTCCCATCCGGGTCATGGCACCAATGTAACCCTTCCTGTTTGAACCGCCCCGTTCCAAGCTGGACTTGAACTCGGGCCCTTGGCATGAGAGTTGGGCGCTCTAACAAGGAGGCTAAAGGCTGCAACCACTAGTGTCAGTCGCTGGAGCGTCTCTTGAGATTTACTCGCACAGCAACTACTAGCTGGCCTCCGTTACACTAAGCTGCTTGACTCTGATTGGCTAACAGCTAGCCAATGAGAGCCTGGCTATCAGCATCCTTTACCCAGCGCAACAAGTAGAGGAACTTTGTTTACTATGGTCTGGAATCGCTGCAGAAATGGCTTCTTCAGGTATTTTGCCATATATATATTATGTTCAGCCATTCTTGCTGTATACGAAAATTCTGTGGGCGTGGTCTCAACTGGGCGAGCTCATGAATAGTAATGAGCCCAGGTAACACCACGTCAGACTGACCAGTTTTTGGTGAATGGCCTGATTTCTCCGCTTAATTCTTTTCAGTGGCTAGAGCTGACATAGGAGGTCGCAGTTCATTTGCACATTCACAACATATCACACACACATAGGGTCCTAACATATTACAAAAATACAAGGAAAAACGGGAATTGTGTGGCAGGGCACCTTTGGTGTTATGTGGCTGATAAGGTACACTGGGTGCTATGCGGTTGCTAGGGTATTAGCATTGTAGTATTGGCACATTTTTAAATGATTTCAATCATATTTCAATCAGTTCAAAGCCATAATGATGAACAGTGTGCATCTGAAGTGTCTCAGCTGGAGGAAATAATACATTATTTATCGGCTTTAATATATCGGACACATTTTCTTACGGGCCGATAACAATAGCATTAAAAATTAAGTGCATCCCTAATTTTATGATTATTATTATATGAATGCAGAATACAAGCATGAACACAATGCAAATGTGTAAAGAATTACACACGTATATATGAAGCACTAGATTAGAAACCATGAGGAATGAGTTATTCATTTCAAAATAAAATAGAATAAATAAAAAATTGTTTAAGATTTACAACTAAATAACATGTAATAATTTATTTAATTTATTAACAATTGTAGAATGAACAA
Source organism: Romanogobio albipinnatus (assembly GCA_023566225.1). Taxonomy (NCBI): domain Eukaryota; kingdom Metazoa; phylum Chordata; class Actinopteri; order Cypriniformes; family Gobionidae; genus Romanogobio; species Romanogobio albipinnatus. The sequence continues at coordinate 48,662,976 of CM042248.1, forward strand.
CAAATAATTAGTCAAAATTATTAAATTAATAAAAAAAGTAAATAATATAAATAAATATGAACACTTTACAATAAGGTTGCATTTGTTAACAAACTAAAATAAAAAAATGCCTTAATGTTTTTACATTATTAAAAAAAAGTTGTGTCTTATTTTATATGATACATTAACAATAATAATAATTATTATTTTAAATATATTCTTGAAATGTGTGTGTGTGTGTGTGTGTGTATATATATATATATATATATATATATATATATATATATATATATATATATATATATATATATATATATATATATATATATATATATATATATATATATATATATATATATATATATATATATATATATATATATATATATATATATATATATATATATATATATATATATATATTTTATATATACATACACACACACACACACACACACACATTTCAATAATATATTTAAAATAACAATGATAATATATCACATATATTCATTATTAACGCAATTTTTTCATATTAATTGCTGGTAATAATAATACATTTGTATTGTGATGATTATTGTTTATTAATATATTAAATGATGTTTATAGACAGTTGACACTGATTGAACCGTTTAAACAAGCCTCCTCTGACTTGCACCGCTTACACACACAGAAATAATCAACACAACTATTCAATAACAGCTCATGTGACCAGATCTCTTCAGATTAGTGTTGTCAAAAGTACTGACCGCGATACCAAGTCGGCACTGAAATGTAAAAAATGTGATGCTTTGAGCGCTGTTGAGCTGGAATCGTAAACACCTCTGATTGGCCATTGTGCTCACGTGCTCGTCAGATGTGTCTGTGATTGGCTACAATGATCAACGCACGGGAGCGTTTGAAAGCACAAGCAGGCGCCGATCAGCGGACCGGTCCTGCATTCAAACGCTCCCGTGTGTATCTGTGTTAGCACTCTGTGAAAAGCGATATTGATGTATATTTATAACATGTTTTGGAAGCGTTGATCATTGTAGCCAATCACAGGCATATCCAATGAGCACGCGTGAACACAATGGCCAATCAGAGCAGTTTATGATTCGTCAGATTTTGAAAAATTTCAGTGCCGATTTGGTATCGCAGTCTGTACTTTTGACAACACTACTTCAGATGAATATGATGTGTGTATGAAGTGAGGTTATGTACCAGGTGTGGCTGCGGGGAAGCCAGTTCTCTTTCCCGACCTTCTCGATGCAGAACTTCTGCGCTCCGTTACTTCCTGTGAGCAAATAAAACACATCACTAATCTCCACACAAAAACATATCTTCACAGAGCTCTTCAGCAGTGTCCGGTCATCTATTGCAAAATGTCCTAAATACATAGAACTGATTACATTAAAGGTGCACTATGTAAGTTTTGTGTGCAATCTCACTCTTTGAAGCGCCAGTCAATCAATGCGTGCTGCTGTGTTAAGCGAGTCGTCTTCTCATTGGATAAGGACACGTAGACTCATGAATAATTAAGCAAGGCCTCTTCGCATAGGATAAGGACACGCAGACTCATGAATAATTAAGGGCGGCCTCTTCTCATAGGATAAGGACACGTAGACTCATGAATAATTAAGCAAGGCCTCTTCTCATAGGATAAGGACACGTACATGTCTCATGAATAATGACATGTAGACTCATGAATAATTAAGCGAAGCCCCTTCTCATTGGATAATGACACGTAGACTCATGAATAATGAAGCGAGGCCCCTTCTCATTGGATAAGGACACGTAGACTCATGAATAATGAAGCGAGGCCCCTTCTCATTGGATAAGGACACGTAGACTCATGAATAATGAAGCGAGGCCCCTTCTCATTGGATAAGGACACGTAGACTCATGAATAATGAAGCGAGGCCCCTTCTCATTGGATAAGGACACGCAGACGCATGAATAATTAACGGTGGCCTCTTCTCATTGGATAAGGACACGCAGACTCATGAATAATTAAGCGAAGCCTCTTCTCATTGGATAAGGACACGCAGACTCATGAATAATTAACGGTGGCCTCTTCTCATTGGATAAGGACATGTAGACTCATGAATAATTAAGGGTGGCCTCTTCTCATTGGATAAGGACACGCAGACTCATGATTAATTAAGGGGGGCCTCTTCTCATTGGATAAGGACACGCAGACTCATGAATAATTATGAGACACCGATGAGTCATGAGTCAAACCCGGAAGTTGAATATAGCGTAATAAGGTTTAAAATGAACTCGTTTTCTCCAACAATCAAAACGAACGGAGGGTAACATTGACTTCTATGAGGTTCAACACGCATAACTCTGTTAAAATCTCAGAAAATTTGGTTTAGGGTTTCATGACCCTTTAATAAGATGAACACAACACACGCCTCGCGAGCAGCGGGACTTTTATTATGCCACAGTCGCCGGCGCCACTTCCGCTCCTCCGCTCATGAGTGTGAGGTACTGCAGCTCTGTTGATCATATTAGACACATCTGAGTGTGTTGATGATGTGATGACGTTACTCTCTATGGCTTAGGGTGGGAAATATGACCAAAATATACAATAGGGCAAATAAATACAACCTAAAGTACGGATACAAACAGTGCTTTAAGTTGAAGTACCGTTTTTTCCCTGTTGTTGTAGTTTGTTTAACCTTAACACACAGACAGGAGCGGGTATAAGCTGTATTAGTATGCTTTCACTTTAAGAAATACAGTAATGTGCAGATCCAATACTGACACACGTCCCAAACTTTTTTACTCAAGAGTCAAGACATAACCGCCAATAAGAACATAGGGATATGAATGCGTGTATGATCGTTCAAGAGTAAGCCTAGAAATAGACACATTTGGTACACTCGCGCAAACTGACAGGCGGCAAACGCGTGCACAAAATTCACAGCCATTACATCTGTGTGTTTACCGAATTGAGTTTGTGGTTCACTCTCACACTCACTCTCACACTCACTCACTCTCACACTCACTCACTCTCACACTCACTCACTCTCACACTCACTCACTCTCACACTCACTCACTCTCACACTCACTCACTCTCACACTCACTCACTCTCACACTCACTCACTCTCACACTCACTCACTCTCACACTCACTCACTCTCACACTCACTCACTCTCACACTCACTCACTCTCACACTCACTCACTCTCACACTCACTCACTCTCACACTCACTCACTCTCACACTCACACTCACACTCACACTCACACTCACACTCACACTCACACTCACACTCACACTCACACTCACACTCACACTCACACTCACACACACACACACACACACACACTCACACTCACACTCACACTCACACTCACACTCACACTCACACTCACACTCACACTCACACTCACACTCACACTCACACACACACACACACACACACACACACACACACACACACACACACACACACACAAGCGCTGCGGGAGCATTTCAATGAGCATTAGAGGTAGCGTTATATGGACGTAGGATAATTTAAGACCTGTTTAAAACTATTTAAGACCTAGAACTCAATACTTCAGAGAATTTAAGACTTTTTAAGGCCTAAAATTTTTATTTTGAAATTTAAGACTTTTTAAGACCCCGCGGGAACCCTGGTAAGTACTCAACTGAATAGAATATATAACACTGGTCCAGTGGTTTTGGATATTTTACTGAAAAAATGTTACATAGTGCACCTTTAAATGATTATGGTAAAAAAAAAAAAGTGTTTAATGGACACCTGTAGTGTCTTGCCTCAACTCACATTATGGATGCTAAATGCATAGTGCATGCCATTTCATGTCGTTATATGAATAAAAACAGATGTGCATGTAAAAGAACTCACCCATCAGGTCAGCAAAGCCTCCGACGGGCAGACGACAGGTGCCTGTGACAAACTGCAGCAGTCTCATGCGCTTCTCATTGTCCATCTCTTTAATAAACTACAGACAAAAAACGGAGTGTGTTAAAACTCGGTGCAATCTGAATGAATACTAATGTTAAATCCGCAGTGTCAGTACCTGCCAGAACCACAGGATCTGTTTACTGGAGGAGGTGTAATGTCTGTAAATGGTGTTTCTCTGCCAGTCATTCAAATCGATTTCCTGCATGCCACACAACATCACCTACGACACAAGAAACACTGGTCAATACTGGATACACGCAACAGAAAACCATCTGCACACTTACAATTTACAACACACTAACAATGTATTATTTTAAGGAAGAAACAATGAGCTCATTGAAGTAAAGAATACATGTTTTTAAAGGGATAGTTCACCCAAAAATGAAAATTAGCCCATGATTTACTCTCCCTCAAGTCATACTAGGTGTGTATGACATTCTTCTTTCAGATGAACACAATCAGAGTTATATTAAAAAAGTCCTGGCTCTTCAAAGCTTTATAATGACATTGACTGGTAAATGAGATTTCGAAGTGCATCTATCCATCATATAACTGCTCCACATGGCTCCGGGGGGTTTAATAATGTCCTTCTGAAGTGAAGTGATGCATTTTTGCAAGAAAAATATCCATATTTAAATTATTAAAGCCTAAAATAACTAGCTTCCGGCAGACGACTGTACACAGGTCGACTTGCGCTAAAAGAGTGACCTCCGACCCGACGCATGGACGAACACAGAAACGCGCAGATAGAGCAAAACAAATGAGAAGTCAAAAACGAGAAATGTGGGAGGAGCTTGAGTTTGCTGCCCAGTAATATTTTTTTGACTTCAAAGCTTACGCTACTCCTACATCCTGCGTCATATATCGCATCACGGCTTACTTTTTTGCCGATTTGTGCACAGTCGTCTGCTGGACGCTAGTTATTTGAGTTCATGCGTTTTACACAAACTTCAGAAGGCCGTTATTAACCCGCTAGAGTCGTATGGAAGTCTTTTATGATGGATGGATTGCTCTTTTTTGGGCTTCAAAATCTCCATTCACTGCCATTATAAAGCTTGGAAGAGCCAGGTCATTTTTAATATAACTCTGATTGTGTTCGTCTGAAAGAAGAATGTCATATACACCTAGGATGGCTTGAGGGTGAGGAAATCATGGGCTAATTTTCCCTTTTGAGTGAACTATCCCTTTAACAAACGAGAAGTCTCTTCATAGAGACAGAAACTAAACAGAGCGTTACTGACAGACTGAAGAGAGGAGCTGCAACAATGGAGAATATGGGGAAATAATCGGGAAATAATCAACATTCAAGCAGGAAAACCTGCTCTAGTAGAGCCCAAAAACAACATCAAGACTTTGTAAAAGGGCATAATAGGTCCTCTTTAGCTTCTACATTTATGGGATTTTGAATCAGCGTCTCTCACCTCCAGCTCTTTGGCGTCGAAATACTGCAGGTACTGCTGCGGAAGAACCTCATTAAATCCTTCAAAGAAAGCTTGAGTTTGCTCCTCGACACCACGAGACAGCCGCCACTCCGCCACCAGCCTGGACAGAGCACACAACAGGACATTTACTACCAGCACTGAACAACACCTGCGGGGGTATTAAGACACACAGCAGCTTCGATCAAACCCCAATCCCTGTCTACATAAGCCTGGATGCCAGCCGAACTTTAGCCCCGCCCACAACATTTGAGGTTGGGAAGTTCGGTCTGGACTTGATCCGTTGTGGAGCAACTATGCTCGAACCAGAGCTGTTCGGATCAATCAAACTCTCAGGGTGAAAATGCCTCTGCACTCAATTGGATAGACCGACAACCTACTTTTTCACTTGTTTTGCCTGTGGATCGAAATGAACCCTTGTCGGCATGGGTCACACATATATTATCACACATATATTATATTATATATATATATATATATATATATATATATATATATATATATATATATATATATATATATATATATATATATATATATATATATATATATATATACACACACACACACACACACACACAGGTGCTGGTCATATAATTAGAATATCATCAAAAAGTTGATTTATTTCACTAATTCCATTCAAAAAGTGAAACTTGTATATTATATTAATTCATTACTCACAGACTGATATATTTCAAATGTTTATTTCTTTTAATTTTGATGATTATAACAGACAACTAAGGAAAATCACAAATTCAGTGTCTCAGAAAAATTGAATATTACTTTAGACCAATACAAAGAAAGGATTTTTAGAAATCTTGGCCAACTGAAAAGTATGAGCATGAAAAGTATGAGCATGTCCAGCACTCAATACTTAGTTGGGGCTCCTTTTGCCTGAATTACTGCAGCAATGCGGCGTGGCCTGGAGTCCATCAGTCTGTGGCACTGCTCAGGTGTTATGAGAGCCCAGGTTGCTCTGATAGTGGCCTTCAGCTCTTCTGCATATCGCATCTTCCTCTTCACAATACCCCATAGATTTACTATGGGCTTGAGGTCAGGTGAGTTTGCTGGCCAATTAAGAACAGGGATACCAACATGGGTATGGACGATTATGCATGCTTTATGCAAATGTGTGTTTATTATTAGTGAAACCATACTCAACAGAGCATGAAGACTAGACATGTATCAAAGGTCATAGATGTTTTTCAAAGAACTTGTTCATGTCTCTTAAACCTAAGCTTAAACATTCAGAATAAGCAGTGATTTCTCTCTATATAAAGAATATAAATAAAGGACGTTTTTACACTGGCAGTTTAGTTCAGAACGGGGCACAGTTCGTATGAAAAATGGGTAATGTGAAAGCTGTCATGCGGACCTAGGAGCGCACCAGGGCACCACACCCGAGACTACCCGGAGGAGGTGCTCTGAGTTCGGTTGCACTCGAACTGTGCCGCGATTGGCGTGAACAGTGTGAGAAACATGGACTCGGGAGCGCGCTTGTTCAGAAAAGTAACCTGCGCGTTCGTTTTAGCCGATTGTAATGTATAGTTCAATAAAACCAGTCCTTCCAGAAAAATGCGGCTTTTTTTTGTGATTGTTGCGGGCAAAAATCCTTGATTATGCAGCACATTTTCTTAAAAAATGCGGGATATTTATGCAATTTTATGCGATAAAACTTGCAAAAACTGCGGTTTGATGAAAAAGAGAAAAAAAGCGAATATTTTTAATTGAATATTTAAGTTCTCATCTTGTTTTATTGAAGACCTTAATAAACTCATGGCTCAATTTGGACAGATTTAAAAACAATGCATCATGAAGCTTTGAAGCGTTATGAATCAGCGAGTCGATTCATGATTCGGATCGCGTGTCAAACTGCTGAAATACGTGACTTTGGTGATCCGAACCGCTGAATCGACTCACTGATTCATAACGCTTCAAACCGCTGAATCGACTCACTGATTCATAACGCTTCGAAGCTTCATGATGCTGTGTTTTGAAATCGGTCAACACACCGGGAAACTGCTTTGTGCGGTCTTTTGCTGTTATTTTTGTTGGCAAATGGGAATTTGCGTGCTTCATCATGGTTTCACCGATATCTATGTTTCTCCACGGGGTTTGCAGCTTTTCGATGACGTTCACGTGTATTTGAAAAAATGCGGTCCCTGCATAAATATACGGACTTTGGCTGATTATGCATTAAATCATGCGATCGCATAATCGCGTTTTTCTGGAGAGACTGTAAAACACATAAGTGGTGATGGTGTTAATGATTTACCTCGGAGCGAGAGCGAGCTTGCAGTCTCCTCAGAGTCCCTTTGCAAGCATGCAACAGAAAGGAACCCTTTATCCAATATATTGACCCGCGTTCTGTTTTCTATCATACCCTGTGGATGTTTGTGATTATGTAAGACGCACGCAAATGCACCAGGGGTCAATAGAATCAAGTTGACCAGCGCTGCGGGTAAAATTGAGAACTAATGCGCTCAGACTGCAGCAAACGCGCTGAATGTAAAAACGCCCTTTTCTTTTATTTCGACCTGGAGTTAAACAGAAAAAATGGTACCTTATGTAGGCTATAACGTCACTTGTTTCAGAATAGTAATGTTAATGTTAGCCCTTTTCTTTCCCTGTTTGCTGCTGCATCCTTTACGTCTGCTCTCGATTTCTCCAACTGCGGGCTACGCCACGCATCAAACATTTTGACAGCCCTAATTTAAACCCATGAAAATGCATATTCTGTTGTAAATAATAGTGAAGAATCCCTTTTTAAAACGGTTTGTTCCATTATTACCCCTCAGCAGATTTTGACTAGTCACGTTTTGGAACAGACCCAGTGTGACGGCACTGAAATGAGGGAAAGCAGACTGAGCTCCTTCTTTATAAAATGAGCACTAATTGGATGATGGAGTATAATGAATATAACCCTGCAAAATGACAACATCATCAGCCGTCCTAAAGCATCCAGAGGGCTTAATGTGTGTCAGTTTGGTGTTTAATGTAAGACTGAGAGACGGGCAGGGCGGCACCTGATGTACTCCTCCTTGTTTTCCTCTGTGACCTGGAGGTTCCCGCCGTCCGGCTTCAGCTCGTGAGTAGACACCTCACCCAGGATCTCCTTATCCACCGAGAAATACATCTCCAGACCGCACTCCTCGATGTTGTTATCCCTGACACAACACACACACACACACTTTGAGAGGCGTTCATGAAGGAAATCAAATTACGCTCAGCTGCGTTTCAGATTTTCGGTTTATAATCACACCATACATACAACAAGAAAAGACTCAGGAAGTCATACAAGCTCATAGCAGGTAAAGAAGAGGGTAAACTGACTTGATCCAGATGAGGGAGTTGTAGAACTCCGGGTCAATGGACTCCAGGTCTTTCAGAGCCCAGGGCTTGTTCAGGATGCGCTTGTAGAACGGCAACGAGAAGCCCGTGTCGATGAACTTCCCGTGAAACAAGGCCTACAAGAATCAGAAACAAATAACATGTTAAGATTTTTGCCTTTGTAATGTTCATGAACATTCAAATCCAGTTATCAAAATTGTTAACAAACCAAAAATATCCCCACCATTTGGAATACAATCTGACAATGAGCAGATATGACAAAACAACATTACCATGGCAATGAAGCGTCCAATGAACTTGAAGTATTTGAGGTGGTCGGGGTTGATGTAGGAGGCGGGGTTTATCTGGAGGCAGTAGTTGTCTTTGCCGGCGTACTCGAACAGGCAGTACATGGGGTTCAATACCTCATGAGATAACAGGAAGAACCATTCCCTGCAAACACACAACAAGCATTATTTTAAATTATTAAATTAATTATCTACACATAAGTGATGCTTTAAAACTACATAACTACAGCGGTTATCATCTACGTGTTTTACACACATTTTGGATTATAATTATATGGATGGAAATGCTATAAATGCGCATAATTTCAAAAAATGCACATAAAAAAAAAATGTATGCGCTCAAATGAGATTAATAAACATGCGCATAAACTACAATGGAAACATATTTACAGAATAAATTCCTCAATGCGCATCATAAAATTACACCCACAGCCTATATGGTAACACTTTTTGTGTGTGTGTGTATACACACAGATCAGGCATAACATTATATAAATAACACTGATGATCTCTTCATTAGTGGGTGGGATATATTAGGCAGCAAGTGAACATTTTGTCCTCAGAGTTGATGTGTTAGAAGCAGGAACAATGGGCAAGCGTAAGGATTTGAGCGAGTTTGACAAGGGCCAGATTGTGACGGCTAGACGACTGGGTCAGAGCATCTCCAAAACTGCAGCTCTTGTGGGGTGTTCCCGGTCTGCAGTGGTCAGTCTCTATCAAAAGTGCTCCAAGGAAGGAACAGTGGAGAACCGGCCACAGGGTCATGGGCGGCCAAGGCTCATTGATTCACGTGGGGAGCGAAGGCTGGCCCGTGTGGTCCGATCTAGCAGACAAACTGCTCAAGAAGTTAATGCTGGTTCTGATAGAAAGGTGTCAGAATACACAGAGCATCTCAGTTTGTTGCCGCTGACCAGTCAGGGTGCCCATGCTGACACAATCGAGCATCTGTGGGATGTGCTGAACAAAAAGTCCGATCCATGGAGGCCCCACCTCGCAACTTACAGGAATTAACTGATCTGCTGCTAACATCTTGGTGCCAGATACCACAGCACAGCTTCAGGGGTCTAGTTTTGGCAGCAAAAGGGGGACCAACACAATATTAGGAAGGTAGTCATAATGTTATGTGTGATCCTGTATATATACAGTGAGGAAAATAAGTATTTGAACACCCTGCTATTTTGCAAGTTCTCCCACTTAGAAATCATGGAGGGGTGTGAAATTGTCATCGTAGGTGCATGTCCACTGTGAGACATAATCTAACAAAAAAAATCCAGAAATCACAATGTATGATTTTTAACTATTTATTTGTATGATACAGCTGCAAATAAGTATTTGAACACCTGAGAAAATCAATGTTAATATTTGGTACAGAGGCCTTTGTTTGCAATTACAGAGGTCAAACGTTTCCTGTAGTTTTTCAGCAGGTTTGCACTGCAGGAGGGATTTTGGCCCACTCCTCCACACAGATCTTCTCTAGATCAGTCAGGTTTCTGGCCTGTCACTGAGAAACACAGAGTTTGAGCAAAATAACAGGGTGTTCAAATACTTATTTTCCTCACTGTGTATATATATATATACACACACACACTCACCTAAAGGATTATTAGGAGCACCGTACTAATACTGTGTTTGACCCCCTTTCGCCTTCAGAACTGCCTTAATTCTACGTGGCATTGATTCAACAAGGAGCTGAAAGCATTCTTTAGAAATGTTGGCCCATATTGATAGGATAGCATCTTGCAGTTGATGGAGATTTGTGGGATGCACATACAGGGCACGAAGCTCCCGTTCCACCACATCCCAAAGATGCTCTATTGGGTTGAGATCTGGGGACTGTGGGGGCCATTTTAGTCCAGTGAACTCATTGTCATGTTCAAGAAACCAATGTGAAATGATTCAAGCTTTGTGACATGGTGCATTATCCTGCTGGAAGTAGCCATCAGAGGATGGGTACATGGTGGTCATAAAGGGATGGACATGGTCAGAAACAATACTCAGGTAGGCCGTGGTATTTAAACGATGCCCAATTGGCACTAAGGGGCCTAAAGTGTGCCAAGAAACCATCCCCCACACCATTACACCACCACCACCAGCCTGCACAGTGGTAACAAGGCATGATGGATCCATGTTCTCATTCTGTTTACGCCAAATTCTGACTCTACCATCTGAATGTCTCATCAGAAATTAGGGGTGCTCCGATTGATTGGCAACCGATCTCTATCGGCCGATAATCACTTCGGGATGATTGATCAGCGGTCTCTAAAAAGGCTGATCTCATGAACCGATTTCATGCTGACGACACATAAAACCCCGCGCCTGCCGTGAGAGCTAGGGCATGACATGCAGCGACACCGTCTCATTCTCTTTCCGGCGCGGGTAAAAGTAATTATAATTCTGAAGGTGAGGTACAATTAATATTTCTGTACGAATTCTGTTCTTACAAATTCATTTGAAAACTTTCTGTGAGACGCAAGTTCACAAACAGCGCAAGTGAATCCCCACGTGCGCGCGCTCTCTCTTTCACTTTCAAAATGCTCAAATGGCTTCACATCAGCGCATCTGCACTAAAATCGAGCTGCACAGTTAACACAGGATTTGCCACTTACACAATCGAGGCAGTGTCACATCGTCACTAAAGTTTATAATTTGCATTCATTATTAAGTCTTGCCAGTGTTCAAACCGCTCAGCACTCACGTGCTCTGCAAGAGACCGCGAGCGCGCGCGCACGCACGCCCTGAATGAATGTCTGTAAAACTCCCTATATAAATAATTCTACATGATAAAAAGAAGGCTTCAAATAGATCGGTATCGGTGATCGTATCGGCAGATACTGCTTCCTGTGATCGGCGATCGGCTCCAAAAATCCTGATCGGAGCACCCTTAACAGAAATCGAGACTCATCAGACCAGGCAATATTTTTCCAGTCTTCAACTGTCCAATTTTGGTGAGCTGGTGCAAATTGTAGCCTCTTTTTCCTATTTGTAGTGGAGATGAGTGGTACCCGGTGGGGTCTTCTGCTGTTGTAGCCCATCCGCCTCAAGGTTGTGCGTGTTGTGGCTTCACAAATGCTTTGCTGCATACCTCGGTTGTAACGAGTGCTTATTTCAGTCAAAGTTGCTCTTCTATCAGCTTGAATCAGTCGGCCCATTCTCCTCTGACCTCTAGCATCAACAAGGCATTTTGGCCCACAGGACTGCCGCATACTGGATGTTTTCCCTTTTCACACCATTCTTTGTAAACCCTAGAAATGGTTGTGCGTGAAAATCCCAGTAACTGAGCAGATTGTGAAATACTCAGACCGCCAGTCTGGCACCAACAACCATGCCACACTCAAAATTGCTTAAATCCCCTTTCTTTCCCATTCTGACATTCAGTTTGGAGTTCAGGAGATTGTCTTGACCAGGACCACACCCCTAAATGCATTGAAGCAACAGCCATGTGATTGGTTGATTAGATAATTGCATTAATGAGAAATTGAACAGGTGTTCCTAATAATCCTTTAAGTGATTATATATATATACACATAACCGTCTTGACGAGTATGCACGTAAACCCCGTCGTGACTCGCGAGTGAACATTTGTGCAGCTGCATGTAACCGTATCCGTGTTCGCTCTTAAAGTGACAGCAGTCGAAAAAACTGCTGCTGTCTCTGAGTTTCTCTTTGTCTTGTGTTGTTTGATTAACCTTTATGACACTCACTGCTCTTGAATGACTAACTTTTGCAATCTTAAGTGTAAGGATTAATCTAATTTAATTTATTCAGGGAAGACCAATATAAATTTACATTAAATTAATAAAAAAAATAAAAAAAAATTATATATATATATATATGAAGAGCTCTTTTCCAAAACGCGATAAACGCCATTTAAAAAAAAAATGAGTTTATCATGTAATTTTGCTGTGTACTGAACCTATTCACTGCTCCATCAACATTTCATGCCAAATCGCTATATTTCCTTGTTTAAAATGTACTGCATGATGCTGTTTCTTTCCAAAGCGCGATAAACGCCAAACCTATTTTTAGCCAAAACACGATATATCCTCTTGACGAATCAGAATTCGATGAGCGCACTACGTAATCCAACAGGGCGGCACTCTGAACAGCTGTTTGTTTACGTTCATTCATTAAAATGAGTGCTTTAAACTCTGATAACACTTTTGATGGCCTTGATGAGCAAGTGAGACCTACACCTGGGGGTAGAAAACGCCGTCTGGACAAAGAAAATCACAAAAAAACAACAAAAAAAGAAGTTTCGTCACTCAGGTAGCGCGTTGATAACAACAGTGGGATGTCAACACAAAGCTGCTGCCAAAGTTTTCTGTCAGGCCGAGAGGCTGTCGCCGGACGATCTGAGGATACATTTCAATTATTTTTATGAAAAACCAAACAAGGTTGACCAGGATCACGCCATACTTCATCTCATGGACTTCACGCAAGTGACAAGGAAGCGTCCGAAAGTCCAGGACCATAAGCACGCTAGCATTCGCATTTCGCACGCATACACACACTCGCATTCACTCACACGAGCTCGCACACGCACACACACACACACACTCACTCGCATTCACACGCACACTCGCATTCACTCACACGAGCTCACACACACACGCATACACACACACACACACACACACACACACACACACACACACTCGCATTCACTCACACACACACATACACACACGCATACACTCACTCACTCACTCTCACACACACTCGCATTCACTCACGCTCACTCTCACACACACACTATGTGATTTAAAAAAATGTATAGCAGACAATGGTCCTACTGTTTTACAGGTTAGACACTTTACTGTATGCACTATTAAATGCATTGTTGAATATTGAATATAATAATTCGTTTTTTTTCATGCATATGTAGTGGACAAGTTGGTCCTATTTGTTACAGGCTTTACACTTTACTAAAAATGACTGTATTTTTATGTGTAGGCTATTATATGTTTTATATTTATATTGAATATGTATTACTAAATAACTTATTGAATATTGTTATCATTATCATCAATAATTTATATTAATTTATGAGTCCCTGATTATATGTTGCATGTTCTCTTGTTGTTGTTTAAAAAAAAAAGACAAACCATGAATAAATAAAAAAAATGATGGATTTATAGCGTTTTGAAAAAAAATGAATGGATTTATAGCGTTTTGAAAAAAAATGAATGGATTTATAGCGTTTTGAAAAAAAATGAATGGATTTATAGCGCTTTGAAAAAAAATGAATGGATTTATAGCGTTTTGAAAAAAAAAAGTATTAACTTTGAATTTATCATCAACAATATTGTTGTTTGATTTAATAATCATTGTTCAACATGTTCAGACTGAGCCAAAAAAACATTTTAACAGGATAAATTGAATATTCACAAAATGTGTAGGTCTAGGTAAAAAAAACTATTTTCCTGAAAACTATTGAAATGGATTTATAGCGTTTTGGAAAAGAGCTCCTCATATATATATATATACACACATACATACATACACACACACACACACAGGAAATAGGAAAATAATGTGTATACTTTCATTTTAGACAGTCTAAAGCTAAAATATCCGAAATATTTGAAAAATGAAACCTGCCTTGCCACGCCTCCATAGTCAAGCCCCTCCTCCCCGGGGAAGATGATCCACAGCCTGCGGCGGAGATCCTGAGCGCTGAAACTCATGATCTGTGTGGGAGACACCAGAACAACGTCACTTCACATCTCAGAGACTCGAGCTGTGAGCTGTGCGGACGCCTGAAGCATTTAAAGAATAGTACACGCTCCACAGCAACAGGTTCACCTGCCTCTGGATCAGAGCGCCACGGAGAGCCGTTATGTCTGTTATACATACAGTCAAACCAAAAATTATTCAAACACCAGATGTCATTTTCTACTAGTGGGTGCAGGACACTATAGTTCATTTATGTAAGCGAGGAGAGCAAACTGTGACATATTATACCCAAAAAGTCTTCATACCAGTAAAACTGATAAAAAAATGTTTTCTTTAATTGCTAATGCGACCTTTTAAACCACAGACTGAACAAAATGAAGCATTCCTTGGTCATTGGTTGACCTAAATTGGTATTACCGGTAAGCCTCAAAAGTAGGTGAGCCAATGGCAGTTGAGTATGAGTTGCACGGGGACCAGAACTCGGACATCTTTAGGTTTCAGCGCCTTAGAGAAACATTGGACAATCCGATGCTCTCATCGGTTTGATGGTGTTTATGGTCAAACGATGTGCCTGAGGTACTTTAACACTGATTCCAGCTATCCTGAGAGGATTTTCTGGTTGTCAAACTCTCATTAAGTCACGATTAAAGTTAGTGAGTCTCTGCTAACGTACTAACCGAAATAACTAACTGTTCTCACGTCATGTAACGTTAACAGTGTAGGTCAAAAACACCTAAACGAAGGTCTACATTTCAGTACCTCTCCATATTAACCCATATTTATACTTCATAAACCATCAGTAAAGTTTGGCCATCAATCGGGACGGGGTATCCGCTACAATCTGTGTCCAAATACATCTTGGGATAAGGTTTTCACACTGACAGCTGTCATTGTAAGACAGTTAGCCACTCAGTTTGTTTGTCTGAGTTAGCAACAGTAACTAAGGGGGGCGGGGCTTACCGATAGGTCATTTGTGTACTTAAATTTGACATCTGACTGTAATCCATTACATCCCTTTCTATCAAAGTTATCTGACATTATCAAGATGAATTTGTTCTGAAACCGTTTTCTAAACTATAGCGAATAAACTGTGATAAAATGTGTTGGTTTGACTGTATATGTGGTTTAACAAAGCAAGAGCTACTAAGAAAACAGCACCATGGTTTTACCCTAGCCCTGGTTTATTTTCAGTACCTGCTGGAACGAGTCTTCAAACAGCGTTTTGCGGCTGACGTTGATCTTTATGTGCTGTGGCATCGCTAGTTGCTATGATGAAAAATGAAAAACAAACAAAAAGGTGATTAAATTATAAGTCAAAATATCTATTTTGCATTATCCGAACACATGTTTGCTCAGTAAATGATTTGCATTTATCGATCCATAACAACACATCTGGATGAAATCTGCAGAAACCCTCACCTGACACCAGAATTTGAAGTACTGAACTTTGGCTTTGAAGTCTCGTACGTATGTGATCTGAGGGCCGTTCTCACTGAGGGGAAGGAAAGAGTGAAATAGTTAATTATACAAATAGAATCAAAGGTTAATGTCTGTTAAAACTGCTTAATTTTTTGTTCAGGAATCATCCTAGCTTAAGTCGCCACACCACTGAATCGATGGCATCATGGCCTTTTTTATTAGCGCTATTGTGTAAATTTAATGTGATATGAAACAATGACACACTATTCTGTAGTCACACACACAGTAATCCATTTGAGTTCAGAAATGAATTAAACTGTAATAAACAAGTACTCAGAAACCGATTAATTTCTGAATCTGTCAGTGCTGCTACTCATTTTCAATACATTTATTTATTGTGATGTGAAAAGATACACATTCATCGACGCGTTGTTGTCTCTATCACCAAGTGACTTCAGTAAAATTGATTTGCCTACTAAACCTGCCTGGTCACTTCATAAACTGAACCCAGAACAGCTGAAACCTAATCCTGATCTAGATGGCGTGAGCCTTTATTCTGACGCTCGTGACGGGTAACACTGATGTTTTTTGAGAATATTTTGTCATCAAAAGCATGTCTGACATTCCTCTGACATAGTGTTTTTAAGGTGCAAAGCGATCCTCTATGTAAATCAATACACACATTCTCCAGCTGGACAACGAGAGGTGTGTTTGCGCTCTCTGAGCTGACTCATCAGGGATGATTACAATCGAATACGGTTTCACACACACAAACCGGTTTTTCCAGTTACGCACCTGAGGTCATGATGAACACACTGTCCTGCCTGAAAGAGATCATTGTGCACCTCCAAGCTCAATCAAATGGACATGCAATAGGAATCTCTCAGGCCAGCCTCAAGGTTATAAATTACATTAATGGTTTTTACTAGGGCTGTCAATGGATACATTTTTGATTGTGATTAAATCGCAGACTTTTTGAGCTTTTAATTGCGATTAAATCTCAGCCTTTTGATTACATCGCCGACTTTGAGTGAATTATTGCAGCTAAATCGCAGGCTTTTGAACGATTAATCGCGATTACATCGCAAACTTTTGAGTGATTCATTCCCAAACTTTGCGTGATTAACTCTCAGACTTTGAGTGATTAATCACAATTAAATCTCAGGCTATGAACGATTAATCACAATTAAATATTAGGCTTTGAACGATTAATCACAATTAAATATTAGGCTTTGAACGATTCATCGCAATTAAATATTTTGCCTTGAGCGATTAATCGTAATTAAATATTAGGCTTCGAACGATTAATCACAGTTAAATATTAGGCTTTGAGCGATAAATCACCATTAAATATTAGACTTTGGGCGATTAATCACAATTATATATTAGACTTTGAAGGTTAATCACAATTAAATATTAGGCTTTGGACGATTAATCGGAATTACATATTAGGCTTTGAACAATTAATCGTAATTAAATATTAGACTTTGAACGATTCATCACAATTAAATATTTTGCCTTGAGCGATTAATCCTAATTAAATATTAGGCTTTGAACGATTAATCACAGTTAAAAATTAGGCTTTGAACGATAAATCACAATAAAATATTAGACTTTGAACGATAAATCACCATTAAATATTAGACTTTGAACGATTAAATCACAATTATATATTAGACTTTGAACGATTAATCACAATTAAGTATTAGGCTTTGACCGATTAATCGGAATTACATAATAGGCTTTGAACGATTAATCGGAGTTATATATTAGACCTTGAACGATTCATCACAATTAAATCTTTTGCCCTGATCGATTAATCGTAATTAAATATTAGCCTTTGAACGATTAATCACAGTTAAATATTAGGCTTTGAACGATTAATCACTTAATCCTTGACTTAATTTGTGTGTTTGTCATGTTCTGACAATAAGAGTATAGGTTAAAACCCAAATTAATAGTTTCTACAATTTTCACTTAGGAACAAAAAACTGCCTTTAAACTCAATAGAAATAAAGATTTATTGTGATAATTATTGATATCGATTGCTATAAAGTTTTTTATCGTGATATTTGTTTTGGTCATATCGCCCAGCCCTAATAAGTCTGATTGTTTGAATGCATTTGCGTACCGGATCATTGGACTGAAAACTTTTTTTCATTTTAAAATGACCTGATCGCAAAGAGAAGCTTGAAGGGTTTGAATGCAAATGTCCGCCTAGCAGGGTTACAGGTGCTTGTAGATGCTCAATGTGATAAACATAAACTCCTGACTTCAAAGATCTAACTGCGTGGCGTAAATTACACTAATGACGCATCTTCACATGCTTCAGTCATTTATGTGTGTTCAATTATTTATATTAATTGCATGCATTAACATCAACAGCCCTAATTTCAATACAATAGTTTCATGAGCATCTATGCTCATCAGTAGATTTGCACTTACAGGGAGGACTTCCCAGTCCGTGGGTCGATGTAAGTGGTGGTTCTCCGGTTGTGATCCACGAAGTAAGGGATGCCATCGACCGTGAACCTCATCTCCCAACCTTCAGGCAGCGCCTTCTCATTTAGCAAACTGCACAACACCGAAACAGAGCCATGATACGACTTTATGAAAAGATTCTTCAGACATTAAATGAATAATCAATACTTCACTTATCCAGTACAAATAAAATAAGGACCTTGAACTGAAACAATGTATTCTTACTGTATTATTTTGGACATTCACACCACAGACAGAAACTACGGGACAACGTCCACATTTTGTGGAACATTAACTCACAGATCAACAAGAAAACTTTAGAGTCACGAAAGCAGGCGATGTACGAGTTATTATTTTACACTGCAGGTCATTAATGTCCAGAGTGCTTTATTGTGTCTTTCTGTAGTTTGGCATTTTAGATGCTTGCAACTTGTGGCTTCAACTACTCATTAGTGAGTATTAACAGTTCAGAGGAAAAAGATAAAGAGGATCTGACCCTTGAGTGCGCGGGTCCTCCCACTGCGTCGCTCTGGTCGGGTGATGAACGAAGTAAACTCTGCCAGTAGAGTCTGTTCTCTTCTCTGAGAGAGCAAGAGAGAGAGAGATACCAGGAAGACAGTGAGAAATAATGGAGCCAAGATGTGATTAAACCTCTGAAAACCTTGCCTCAAAAAAAAAAAAAAATCACTCAAAGCTATTTTCAGCATCTGAGCTGAAATTCACCAGCTGGTTTGCACGGAGCAAGCGGTTCTCATTTGTTAAATTGGGACACTGAAGGATGTAGAGGCTAATTTTAGTGCCGCTTTGCAGGTGCAGATAATATGGTTACCAGAACAATAAAAAAGCGGCTGCTGGTCCAGCATATTACAGAGGAGATAACAGTTTTCACAGCGGTTTCTCCTGGTGATGAAAGGAAGGTTTGGCTCTCTCTCTCACCCCATCCGTGTGGCAGAGGTCCCAGCGGGTCAAACTCCTTATTCTGGGTGGCTGAAGCCTGATCCGGCAGCTACAGAGAAACACAAAGGAGAACATCATGGCTAACTGTATAATATAAGGATAAAATTATTGAGACACCTGACTATTACACCAAGAGGGACCGTAATTACATTCTATATACATTAAAGGGGACCGATTATCCCTCTTTTCACAAGTCTCATGTGTCCCAAAAATATGTCTGTGAGGTTTCAGCTCAAAATACCCCACAGATCATTTATTATATCATGTTGTAAATGCCCATTTTTGAGTGCATGTATCTTTAAATGCAAATTAGCTGCTGCTCCGCCCCCTAATCTAGATGTGGGCAGAGCCTGTACAGCTCATGCCTCGGATACTCTGCCAACAACTAAATATTTACTTTTTACCATTATAGGGTGGTTGTGTACACACATTTATGTTTAAACATCATATAAAAGTGAATTTTGCATAATAGGCCGCCTTTAATGTGCAGTTGGGCCCCCCTTTGCAGCAGCTTCCACTCTTCTGGGAAGGCTTTCCACATGATTTTGGTGCGTTTCTGTAGGAATTTTTGATAATTCATCCATCCAGTAGAGCATTTGTGAGGTCAGGCCCTGATGCTGGACGCAAAGGCCAGTCTAGCAATCCCTGTTCCTGTTCATCCCAAAGGTGTTGGATGGGGTTGAGGTCAGGGATTAGTCCAAACTCATCTAACCGTGTCTTTATGGACTGCGTTTTGTGCATTGGGGCACAGTCATGCTGGAATAGAAAAGGGTCTTCCATCCCACGCTTTGCATTGCACTTGGTGATGTAAGGCTTGGATGAGCTGCTTGGCCATGGAAACCCACTCCGTGGAGCTCCCGCCACACAGTTTTTGTGCTGATATTGATCAGCACTTCAGGGAGGGAATCAGCAGAGTATTGGCGACTTCTACGCACCGTGAGCCTCAGTACTCGGTGAACACACTTCTGGTCGGTTTCCAATAAAACCTCTCACAGCTGTGGAATATCTACCAGGGATGAATCCCATGAACTGACTTATTGCAAAGGTGGCATCCTAATCACAGGTCCATGCTTGAATTCACTGAACTTTTCAGGATGAAATGATTTTATACACCAGTGGCAATTAGTCTGATTGAAAAATATGTCCCAATACTTTTGTCCATATAGTGTATATCAATATTTTCTGAGAAAAGTCCCCAAATTAATAACTTTCAAAGCCATAACTTTATAGGATAACTTTCTCAATAATATAAGTAAGGCCCTGCTTACACCTAAGATGCGTTTTGGTCACATTGGATCACAAGTGGACGACGCGTGTAAAGGTGTAAACGGGGGCTAAAATGTTTTGCGCTTGTCCACTTTTGACCACTTCCAGAGGTAGTGGAAACACATTCGACTAGGTTGCTTTTGTAGTGTAAACACTCATGTGGTCAAATGCATTCGAAATACCACAAAAGACCACCTACTGACCTAACGTATGAACATTATGGGAAGCGCGCTAGCCAGACAGGATTTTAACTTTGTTGGCAGATGACCCACATTTGTTTCAAACTCAATGTTCTCTCACCATTCCTGATTTCTAACACACGCGCAACGTTTGGCTGGTCTTGCGGCTGTGAGAGTAGCTCTGTGAGTTTTTCCAATGGCTCCGGGGCATTCATGTGTAAATTACACATGCATTTTTAGTCCATTAGATCGAAAGATCTGGAAAAGCCCATACATTTACCCACCCACTCTCGAAGAAATCAGGACAGAAGTGGTTGAAAGTGGACAAAAGAAACAGAATAAAACACCAGGTGTAAACGGGAATGTGTCTCTCTCGTCCACTTGTGATCCGATCGACCAAAATGCTTAATACCAGGTGTAAATCGAGCCTCAGTGTTTTAAGGCCGGGACACACCAAGCCGACAATAGAGCTGTTTTTGAAAGTGGTCGTCATATGGTGCGTTCACACCGGGCGCAAATAAATCACGCTATTTGCGCGAAGTTGGACGCTTGAACATTTTGAGTTTACTCGCTTCATTCGCGCGTGACATTCACTTCACAACAGACACAAACTCGCGTCATGGGAGGGGCTTCTGCCAGCCGGCTCGTCTCGTTGAGAAATGGCTGACATGGGCTGTGTTTACACGTCTTTTTTGTTCAAATCTACTGTTAATGTGTGACAAAACGTTGTTTTAAGACTTTTTCAGGCGATAATGTAGTTGTTTAAAGCTCAAATCTGTGGTTTATTTATAAAGAGAGCGCCTATATGAATATTTTATCTGGCGTTTTCAGAGTTGTGAGATCCAGACGAGCAGCGGCGGCGCTCAGCGCTCGTTTACCCCGGCGAGAGCAGCCCTTCCTCGGCTAGTCCTTCAGCCGTCTGCCGCTGGCTCTGATGTCTCTGTGGCGTCTCGAGCTATAGTTCGTCTTGTGTAGATCGGCATTATTATCAGCTATTACGGACATTGACCGTGCGATTGCTGAGACAAACGCGCGCCATCGGACAGAAAGAGCAAGATTGATATTTACTGAACGCAGAACGATCCTTGCAAGACTTTTGAAAATGGCGGTTGAAATAAAATGCTGCGTGAGCTCAACCAATCAGCATGTTCAGCGCACAAGTCCCACCCCCAAAAGTTCCTGAACTTTGAAAAAGTACTACCTCGCGAGCAGGGACTATCGGAGGGGGAAATATTTACCCAGAACTTAATTTAGACCATCCGGTCGAAACACAGAGTGCCAGCCCAAAGTTCCTAGTTCCTGGGGAAAGCTCCTGCGGTGGAAACGCGCCTATGGATTGTTTTAAAGGTCCCGTTCTTCGTGTTTTTTTGAAGCTTTGATTGTGTTTACAGTGTGCAATATAACATATGTTCATGTTTCGATGTTTTCAATTTACTTATCTGTATACCGCTGTTTTCACTCTCCTAAAAACGGCTGATGAGTTCCTTGTTCTATGAAGACCCTCCTTCAGAAATACGTAACGAGTTCTGATTGTGCCAGCGGTTCCTGTGTTGTGATTTGACCGCAGCTTAGCGAACGTGGCACGGTTCCTGTGTTGTGATTTGACAGCAGCTTAGCGCACGTGGAAAGGTCACGCCTCTTAACGGGAGATGTATGCGCTTAATGATCTCTACAGCGTCCCTGGGAAAGCCAAACAAAGGTGATTTGACTCCGGGATGAAAATAACAGCGTCTCGACGACATGGCGACAAACACACTCAAACGCAACACTTCCTTTTCTCCACGCGACGTCCTCTTCTCCACGTGGGACAGCAACAAGACCACGCCCCCTTTTTCGCGTATTCTTGTGGGCGGAGGTTAGTCTGTTCTACTGACGTCATTTATGAAGGAAGTACCAGGATGTAGTCCAAGCTGGCCGTTCGCTGTAGGCTTTGAAAGGGAACTTCTGTTAAATAAAATATCTCGCTTGGCATTGAACTTTGAGCTTTATAATTTTACAGGTATTATTTATGCTCTAACAGCAACATTACACACTAACTAAAGTTTGAACAGTGGGATCACGAAGAACGGGACCTTTAAAATACAGCGAATAAGCTCAATTTGTAGGCTTTAACTAGCTTGTAGTCTCAATAGGCCTATATATAGCTCAAATTTAATATAGCTCAAAGCGCTTTTTACAACTTACCAGACTGTCTGACCTCCTTACTCACTTTCTTCCAAGCAAGATCCTTTTTATTCCCGTTTCTATAAAGTATGAAGATGTATCGTATCGCTTTGGGTATCCACATATGATTGTTGTCACTACTAGAGCAAGCTCCTGATTGGTTAACGCGGCGCGAATATCCCCCAAAGTTCAGATTTTTCAACTTCGTCAAACGCCCGAAACGCTCAATTCGTGAATCGCGCCGCAGAATGTCTATTCGCATTTTTGCATTGACTTAACATGTAAATCACTCGCGCGAAACACTTTATTCGCGTCTGGTGTGAACACACCATTAGTCCTTTTGGTGTGTTCAAGTACAGCTTTTTTGGCCGAGATACAGCTGACGAGAGGCGACATTTGTCGCTGCTTGTTCTTTGATGCCGGCTTGGTGTGTCCTGGGCTTTAGGCCCCTGAGGCTTCTTCATATATCAGATCTATCTGTGCGTTTAAGTTGCTCACCCCGATGATGAACCTCTGGTTGAACTGCTGCATGGCTCCCTGTAGCTGATTGCGCTGGTGCTGCCACTGCTCGTAGTTCCTCACAGTCTCCATCGTGGGCCGCTGCCACGTGGTGGTTCTGGTAATGTGGTCCACAAAATACACCCGTCCCATCTGGTCCACGCGCCGCTCCCAGCTACAAGAGAGAAGCTCATTTGAGGCCAAAAATTGTTAAGCATTAACATTTTAAATATGATATACTCATCTATGTCAAGAACGTGTTTTGTGTGTAAGTTGGTCAGGTGAAACCAGCCTAATGACAGGCGGATAAGTTTGATTAGTCAGACTTGTTTTTCAGGGAAATACGTAGATGTACATCCCTAAAGGCGATCCTAAAAACAGGCTGCTTCTTAATATCTTTTCTGGTAAAATTTGACCTTGGCTTTATAACTTGAGATCCACCTAGGTGGCATTCAGCAGTTGTTTTTCCATGTATATTCTAATATAACGATCATTATTAAGAGACCAGATCCTGAACAACAAAGCAACTCCACCTGAAATAGCCAAACTCTGACTGTGTCTTACAGTTTTAATATGTTAAAAGAATGCGTCAAGTATGCACAGTGCATTCTTTTAAGGGCGTATCCCATGATTCAGTTTCCTACCCTGATGGCAGAGGCTCCGGTCTCTCCCAAGTCGTCCTCTTTTCTACATGGTCAACAAAATACAGACGGCCGTTCTGATCGACACGCTGCTCCCAACTGCAAACACACACACACACTACAGTAAGTGGTCGAATGATACGGAAAAACACTGCAAAAACTATTTTCTTCCTTAGTATTGTTTTCCAGCACAACATTCTTAAATCAAGATACATTTACTGACTTAGTTTCCTGAAATATTGATCAAAATTAAGTGACCTTATGCTTAGAACAATGAAAATAAACTTAATAAAAAGGGAAAACAAGTCATTTGGTAAGTGATGTAAGCACTTCTGTTTATTAACCAATCGTGCAGACTGTGCAGATACTCATATTGATATGATATTCATACCCGGGCGGCAGAGGTCCGGTGCTGACCATGCTGGGAATCCTGCTGGGGGCGGGGACTACACTGAGAGCCGTCCTACCGGGCTGCTCCACTGTGGGGGCGGGGCTCGAATCTGAGGCTCCTCCCCCAGAGGGATTACGAACCGGAGTGTCTGAACGAGACGAATCGCTGCCGTCAGGAATTGAACTAATAGAGGAAGCTGCAAAGAGGAGGAGAGGGGGACCATTTTCACAATGCAATCTTCCAAAAGTAAATAAAGATTTCACAATAGTGGTCAGCTCAAATTTATTTTTTAATAACACACAAACACACACACAACTATGATTCATCAAAAAAATCATTATTAGTTAATACTGGCCAAAAACAACAAATAAGTCTGGATGATATTTTGTACTTTTCAGACCTTTTTGATATTTGAAATCTTATAATCGTATAGAGTGAAATCATATTTAGAGCTTTGAAGTGCTGGAAAAAAGTGTGAAGGTCTTGAAATCCCTTGAAAAGTGCTTGAATTTCACTCTCAAACGGTTGTACGAACCCTGAGATTAATAATGTAAAAACATTTGACTATTTCTGCCACAATACCATGGTTACAGTTAGTTTTACTACGTTAAATCCATGGTGAATTCTGGTGATTTGTGGATTGAAAAGCCTTCTATAACTTGTTCGTTCATACAATGTTTCTCCTGGTCTCCACATCAGCGCTGTTTGATCTGATATCTGTGGTTTATAACAGGGAATTGTAATAAAATGCGACCATTTGCTCGCAGTCTGGAGCCCTGATTTCAATATATTTTAACCTACAATATGAGAGCATTAAACATCAAAATAGCCTAATGCTGCGTTCACACCAAACGCGAATAGAGAGTCAAAATCGTGTCTATCGCATCTAGTTGGACGCTTGAACATTTTGAATCCATTGGCGTGTCCACAGCAAATTGGATGCGCACATAAATCGAGCGTTTGAAGCGAAATAGACGCGCGTTCAAGGGCGCTCCAGGAGAAAAATGTCATAAAACACCACCATATTAAACATTAATAGCCACACAAATGTGGTCCAGGCAACTCCTACATTATCTTTTTGCATGTATATTTAAATATCCTTAAAAAATAAAGTTATGAAACTTCTCTTTGCCCTCAGTCAAAACGATTTGGCAGACAATGATTCATGACACCAAAGATCACCCGTTAGATCCACACAAGACGAATTATATCTCATGTTGAACCACTACAGGACATCAGAGCCAACGGCAGACGGCAGAAGGACTGGCCGAGGAAAGAGAAATGAGCACTGAGCGCCCGGTGATCGCCTGGATCTCACAAAAACGCAAGATTTTTTTTTTTTAAATAGGCGCTCTCTTTATAAAAAACCACAGATTTGAGCTTTAAACAACTACATTCCCACCTGAAAAAGTCTTAAAACCTAATTTTGTGACACAATAGTAGTATTTTTAAAGGTCCCATGGCATGGCATTTTTCTATTATTTTATAATGTTTCCTGAGGTGTACTTATATTGTTAGTATGACTTTTACATCATAAAATGACATAATTTAGAAATAAAAGGCATTTTTTCTATACTGCTGTTTGCCCTGTGGCTGAATGCCCTGCTTCAAGAGGCGTGTCTGCTGTGAGACTTCAGTAAAAACGCCCACTGTTGTGATTGGCTGACATCTTTGTATTTTAAATGAGCGGAGGGGGCGTGGTTTAACTTGGTCTACGAGAGAGACGGATGGACCTGAGTTCACTTCACATCAGTTCTCAGCATGTCTGAACTGTTGTAGTTACAGCATATACTTCAGGTTATTAGTCTATTTCTAGTCGGAGGGGCTGTCACTCATGTCAGAAAGTTAGTAACTTTAGTAAATTATGGATCAGCGCTGACTCGAGACGCGAACCATTTAGAACGATTCAGTCCGATTTGGTGAACTGGTTCGGTTCACTAAAAAGAACAGGTTCAAAAGAAAGATCGTTCGCGAACCGGACATCACTAACGTACCAGAGACGGAGCTCAGCGATCGCTAACAAAGTTATTTATAGTACCTACTGAGTTATGAGAGCGCTGTCAGTCAGCGCTGTGAGTTTATTGTGTTTGTATCTGAGAGTTCTGAATAAACACGAGTCCCAGTCACACCGAGTCCGTCTTCATCATTATTACCAACTTTGTAACACATGCAAAGTACCATTACAGCTGTCGAGATGAACGAGTTAAAAGTAAGTGTTGATTATAGCATTATTTTTGAAATAAAATAAAAGCGTCAGTGACGCGCGTTGAGTACACAGCGCAAACAAAGACACAACAGCAGTAATCGAATGTAATCCAGTTTATTGTGGGGCTAGGCTGGCTAGCCCGAATATGCTCACGCTTACCCCCCTTCTGCTTAATCTCACACCGCGTTTGGTGCCTCCGCTGTGGGCCAGATGCAGTACTGGGGGTCGGGGATGTTGAAGGCCAACGGCCAGTGCAGCCCGAGCTTCGGCGTGTGTGAGGCCGATGTTGAGCAGAAACTCATGACTGTATGCACATTTTAGAACCGGTAGACGCGACGAGGACGTACAAAAACACTGACTCACAAGATAGAAAACACAAAAACACTGTTCTGTCTGGAGAGAGAGAAGCCGCATTGTGTGCACGAATAATAAATAATTAGCTACACATCAGAAATTACTGATCACAGATCAGAAGGAACTGAAGAAAGACTTCTGTTTTCATTTGTACATCCAAACACTGAGAAACTGCCAGCATTCACTCAGTCACAAGCCATGATCTCTCGAGCGTTTGCATGGGCGTGCCAGATTCTCTGGGCGGAGGAAAGGGAGGTAACCGTTCCTGCTTGGACGTCAAAACAGGAGACTTCAGGATTGGCTCGTCTGGCCGGTCATTTTCTCAAAGGCAGAGAGAGACAGCCAGAACTCGGGTTTACACCGATCAACATTTCTATCCACTTGGGGACAATATTCAGGCTAGGGGAACTCATATTAATGTTGAAAAACCTCATAAAATGAAAATTTCATGCCATGGGACCTTTAAATTATGCAGGGTTTCTCATCACGTCACTTCACCACGTGACAGCAGCGAGCAGGCTCCTGATTGGTTAATGCGGCGCAAATTGACGGCAAAGTTAAAAAATTTCAACTCGGGCGTCAGACGCGAATTTGCTTCAAACGCGTGAATGCACAAAAGCACCATTCGCGCTCAATTCACGTCAAATTCGCGCGAACTGGACACGCGAATGAGGTGGAATCGCATCCATCACACTGTGCTTAAACGCGTCTATCACGCCACAGGACCTCCAGACGTGCGTCAGCGCGCCCTTCCATTGACTTAACATGGAAATCACTCGCTCCTGACACTCTATTCGCGTTTGGTGTGAACTAGGGCTGTCAAAATTGCTCAAAAATGACGTTCGAATATTCCCTCTAAAAAAAACACGAATTTTCAAACTATTCGAACATCTGGTTGCGCATTTTGTCAATGACGCACATTACGTCAATAACAAGACAAATTAATACAAAGAGACATAACTACTTGTATAGTAGGGCTGTCAAATAAAAATTCGAATTTCGAATATTCGTCGAATTTACAAAAAAGATGCACATTCAAATGCAAAAACCGCGCATTCAAATTTTTGGTAGAGGCGCGTGAGACATGGAGATGACAGAACTGACGCGGTTTGTTTATCCAGTACAGCGGTGCGGCTGTGTTGTTCATTTGAACAGTGAGAAAAAACAGTGAGGACTCGGAGTCAGAGAGAAAATGGGCGACAGCGTGTACAGTCATACACAGAGCAGTGCAGAACAAGGTAATCAGGGCTTAGGAGCACGAGATGGATATAAATGAAAAAGAAGATACACTTCCTGCTGACGAAAATCCTCTCAGTTGGTGACAAAATCATGTGGTATAACTTTATGTATCCACATATTGCGCAGCTGGCAAAGACATACTTGATCATACCTCAGCAAAAAACGCTCAGCACTCGCTGCAGGTCAAGTTGTCCGTTTGGTGTTTTTGACGAACAATATGTAGATGTTTAGTGAGTGGAAATGGATTGTTTCTGAATGTCCGTTCTATTTTGTGTCCACATTACGTTTTCTCAGGTTACTGATGCACTTGCAGTTTTATGCACTTTTGTTACCTAATTTTCCTTACATGCTCATTAATTAAATTATATTTAATTTAATAACAATTGTTTGAAAAGTTAATGCACTGTAAAAAGTGAATGTCATTTCATTTCAATAAAAGACGCGATGCTTGATTTGGTTTGCATTTGCTTGTCGCGCTCGCTTGCGCCCTCTTGTGGGCATAGGAGACAATACAGTACTTTTCCCCTCTAAAATTAAGTATTGCTTTTAGAATTCGAATATAATTCGAATTTTGATAATATTTAAGAAAGAATTTCGAATTTAGCTTTTCAGCCATTTTGACAGCCCTATTGTATAGGTAGTCTATTTAAGTTTAAACATATTTGACAACGTATTACCTACACACAAACAAGTAAATCAACTAATGACCAAGACCGCAGACCTCACTCTCGCCCTCACCCTCAAGCTCTCTGCGCATAACGGTTTAAATGAACAAACACATTTTGAGAGCTGATCAAGAGTTTTGTGCAAGCAATTTAAGGTCGCGACTCTTGTCCCAAATATAGCAGCTTCATTCAGTGATTGAAACAAATATTAATTGAAGTTTTACAGCATATTGAACGCTCCGAGCGAGCTGTGCTGTGGTAAACATGGAACTTTTCCTTGACATGAAACGGTAAATAATCAAACCAGTGGAAGCAGTGCATTTATCCTTTATTCATGCAATATCTCTTCAGTCAGTACCTCGGCTCCATTGCTCGACAGAACTCCCTGAAGCCCCATCCACCACACTGATCGCTCTCATGTCCTTACAAATGAACGAGATTAATTTCTCCGTTATGGCCTCTTGTCGTGTTGCAGACAAAGAGCTTGTGGCGGGCGATGCAAAGTAAGGGTGGTCCAGTTTGCACATACAAATGAGTTGCTTATATTTACAAAATGAGCCTACAAAAGCATAAACAAGCTCGTTTAATAAAGAAAAGTTCAAGTGAAAACTCACGAAAGTGTTTAGTGAAATTAGGAAACATTTAAGAGATCATAAATTGAGTTTTATAAGTTAACGTTACATTTCTACATACATTTTGTTCTCATGTCACAAGTAATATCAAGGTTTATTTTGATCTGTTTTATATGATTCTTCTGTAGTGTGGTTTTCGGTGAAGTTTACTAAAATAAATATCGTCACCTGTGTACATTAGCCCACTTCTTCTCGACGCTTTTCCCTGTTGGTTTATAGAACAAATACTCAAGAGTTGCCCTCTGTCGCTTCAAAGAATAGCACAACGGTGAGCGCGTCGAGTATAAACTAAACGCCTCGTCCTGCGGAGCCAGGCGAAAGTATAAACAAGGCTTCAGGCGCGTTAGCCATAGGCGCTAGCGCGCCCACTCGCAAAGCAGACAGCCACGCCTCTACTACCGCGGGCGTTTTTTTCCACATTTTTTTTTTTTATTCGAATATTAATTTTCACCTTCGAAATTCGTTTTTTTAAAGCTATTCGAATATATATATTCGAATTTAGAATATTTGTTGACAGCCCTAGTGTGAACGCAACATGACAATGTGTATGTGCAGATGGTCTCACCTGGGGAAGACGTGGGTCTGCGTGGGGTTGGTGGAGGAGGTCGCGAGGGTCGTGGGGGTCTCTGGGCTCGTGACCCTCTAGCTGACCCCGAGGGTGAGTCCATTCCATTGACACGGCCGTTAGGAGCGGATGGCCGATCCTGACCGTCTGAGACCGTCGGGGACGGATCTCTGCTACTGCACAGAGAGAGACAGACAGGAGACTTGAGAATCCAAAACCATCTGTGACATTCCTCCACCAATCACAGGTTCCTCTGATCATTCTTGGTACTGCCATCAGCACAATAACAGTTTGCGGATGATGATTTTTTCATTTACTCTTGCACATCTACTGTTAATTATTGGATGATATAAAGATACCTTCTGCTTGAGTCTTCGTTAAGCTCCAACTCGCCATTTAGAGTACCTGGGAAAACATTACATTAGCCATCTGTGGTCTTTTCAGTGTGAATTATTAAAATAGCATTGTTATTGAAAGGGAATAGAGTGACTGACTCTGGTTGTTGGCCTCGGCTGACTGGAACATTTCGGGATCCACCTGCAGACCGTCCAAACACACGGACAGATCGCCAATGTTATCTGTCTGATCTCTGTCTGCACACAGTTGCAGCGTCTGTACAACCTCGCAGACTGAACGACACACAACAAACAAATCAATTAAACATTACTTACAGCACTAACATATATTTTTACATATAACAACATTATTTAATGATTTATTTTATATATATATATTATATATAGTATAATCTAAATTATTATATTATGTATATCATGATATACATAATATAATAATTTAGATTATACAATGATAAGCAAATGTACTGTATATATATATATATATATATATATATATATATATATATATATGCACACTCACCTAAAGGATTATTAGGAACAGCACACTAATACTGTGTTTGACCCCCTTTCGCCTTCAGAACGGCCTTAATTCTACGTGGCATTGATTCAACAAGGTGCTGAAAGCATTCTTTAGAAATGTTGGCCCATATTGATAGGATAGCATCTTGCAGTTGATGGAGATTTGTGGGATGCACATCCAGGGCACGAAGCTCCCGTTCCACCACATCCCAAAGATGCTCTATTGGGTTGAGATCTGGTGACTGTGGGGGCCATTTTAGTACAGTGAACTCATTGTCATGTTCAAGAAACCAATTTGAAATGATTGGAGCTTTGTGACATGGTGCATTATCCTGCTGGAAGTAGCCATCAGAGGATGGGCACATGGTGGTCATAAAGGGATGGACATGGTCAGAAACAATGCTCAGGTAGGCCGTGGCATTTAAACCATGCCCAATTGGCACTAAGGGGCCTAAAGTGTGCCAAGAAAACATCCCCCACACCATTACACCACCACCACCAGCCTGCACAGTGGTAACAAGGCATGATGGATCCATGTTCTCATTCTGTTTACACCAAATTCTGACTCTACCATCTGAATGTCTCAACAGAAATCCAGACTCATCAGACCAGGCAACATTTTTCCAGTCTTCAACTGTCCAATTTTGGTGAGCTTGTGCAAATTGTAGCCTCTTTTTCCTATTTGTAGTGGAGATGAGTGGTACCCGGTGGGGTCTTCTGCTGTTGTAGCCCATCCGCCTCAATGTTGTGCGTGTTGTGGCTTCACAAATGCTTTGCTGCATACCTCGGTTGTAACGAGTGGTTATTTCAGTCAAAGTTGCTCTTCTATCAGCTTGAATCAGTCGGCCCATTCTCCTCTGACCTCTAGCATCAACAAGGCATTTTGGCCCACAGGACTGCCGCATACTGGATGTTTTTCCCTTTTCACACCATTCTTTGTAAACCCTAGAAATGGTTGTGCATGAAAATCCCAGTAACTGAGCAGATTGTGAAATACTCAGACCGGCCCATCTGGCACCAACAACCATGCCACACTCAAAATTGCTTAAATCACCTTTCTTTCCCATTCTGACATTCAGTTTGGAGTTCAGGAGAATGTCTTGACCAGGACCACACCCCTAAATGCATTGAAGCAACTGCCATGTGATTGGTTGATTAGATAAATGTATTAATGAGAAATTGAACAGGTGTTCCTAATAATCCTTTAGGTGAGTGTATATACATATATATATATATATACATAAAAAACACGTTGACATGAGACTAGTGTGATACAATCACATAATAATCTTGTCTGTCCAATATGATAATTCCTCTCCAAGCTGGCAAAAATGAACACATGAAAACCGTATTCTGACAACAAACATGATGACTTCGACAACTTTACAGCTATAAATGGAGGAGGAGTTCATGTATGTGCAGTGATTTTCATTTCCTTTTGAAATAAGACAGCTGACACTCTTTAATGTGGTTAATGTGGCTCTGGGAGCGGAGCACAGAAACTCACTCTTCATGTCATGTGACTTGAGCGTCTCGCTGACGTCGAGGGTGGCCACGCCCAACAGAACGTCCGACTTCAGCGTCTGGTGACTCCAAACACGGAAGATCAGTTTGCTGAACGGAGTGACAATCCTGATGGACAAACACAACACAGACATCACAAAGCTGGAAAAGCACAGGTCTACAGAAACACACGAGCGGAAGAAAACACACTCAGTGCTGCTCGACTGGACACACACTCATAATGCAGTCAGTTCTGACGTCAATCCTAACAATCCATTCACGTCAGGAGGATGAAAGCATTTCATAGAGAATTGAGGCGCATGACAATGTGCAGGTGAAGCCTGTGTTTGCCACACACACACACACTCACACGGTGAGCGACTGCTTCCATTTGGGCGAGTTGGTGTTGGTGCACTTCTCCGTCTTTTTGGACTGGCCGTCCACACACACCTCCACGTAGGGATTCGGGCCGAACCAGTTCTTCTTGTTGTCCTTGAGTTTGGCAGAGATCACTGCGAACAGGAAGAGCACATGGTCAAAACAACACGCCATGACTTTTGACAGATTTCTGCAAATGTATGCAAACACATGTGACCCTAAACATTAGGAGAGCAGCTGTCATTGAGGAGGACATACACTGCGGTGAAACTATCAGTTTAAAAATAATGAGCATAAAATATGCACAAATTGCATAGTATTACAAAAGTGATGTAGACTACACAGAACATTTGGAATAAATTATAATATAAAATGTTTTATATTTTACATTGAATAAAACATGCATGTAGATAAACATGTTTATAGTCCCTTTTTTTTTTTTTAATGATTTATTTTAATAAAACATTTTTATTTTATAATAAAACTTGATTTAATTTGAACTTTAAAGTCTCATTAATAGCTATATGCTATATTTATATTCACAAATATGCATATTAAAGTGATGTAGACGCCACAGAAAATGTGGATTTTTTTTTTTGCATATAAATAAACATGTTTATATAAACAATATATAATGACATATATTATTTTACTAAAACTATTTTCTATTTTTATTCTATAATACAATTTGTTTTACATTTTGTATTATTTAAATGTAAAAAAAAATCTACATTTTTAAATAATATTTGTAATAAAACATGCATGTAAGTACAACCCTTTTATAAAACATATTTTTTATTTTATAATACAACTTAATTAAATTTGAACTTTAAAGTCTCATTAATAGCTAATTATAAAAACTCCTGTGATACTGTACCTATTACAAATGATGTGCATATTCAAATTTGCATATACAAAAGTGATGTGGAAAATTATATAAATATTTTTTTTTACATTTTTAATAAAACATGCATGTAAATAAACATGTTTATATAAACAATATATAATGACATTTATTATTTTAATAAAACTATTTTCTATTTTTATTCTATTTTACATTTTGTATTATAAAATTTTAAAAATTATATTACTTTTTTTTTTTATGTATGCAAGTAAACATGTTTATAGGCCTTTTTAATACTTTTTTTAATAAAACATTTTATTTTATAATAAAACAATTTAATTGTTTAAATCATGTTTTTTTTAAATCTCCACCAGTAAATGTATTTATTTTATAGGCTAAATGTAAAATTACAGGTCTATACTTATAAAAAATTTGCACAAATATGCATATTATTAAAAAAGTGCTGTAGACTCCACAGAAAATGTGGAAAAATAATAATACGACTTTATTTTTATATTTTGACTTTTTATTTTTTTTATAAAACATGCATGCAAATAAACATGTTTATTTAAAAAATATATAATGACATTTATTATTTTAATATAATTTTAATAATTAATCTATTTTTATTCTATAATACAATTTATTTTACATTTTATAAATTTTAATAAAACACGCATGTAAATAAACATGTTTATAGCCTTTTAAAAAACTTATATTAATAAAAAATATATATTTTATAATAAAACTAGCATTTAATTTTTTTATAATGTTTATTTTAAAGTCTCTTAAATTGCTAATAATAAAAACTTGAGTACTTTATTTTATATAATGATGAGTAGTTTATTTTATTGCCTAAATGTAAAATTACGGGTCTATTCCTATGAAAAATGATGTGCAAAAAATATTCACAAATTTGCATATTACAAAACAGAATATGTGGAAAAAAATTATAATAAAACTTTTTTTATTTTATAATAAATACATTTACTTAATAAAACATGCATGTAAATAAACATGTTTATATATAAAATAAATTTATATTTTATTCTATAATACAATTTATTTGACCGTTTTTATTATTTAAATTACATTTTTTATATTTATTTATTTTTTAAATAAAACATGCATGTAAGTAAATGCATATAGCCCTTTTTTAAAGAAAGAAACTACTATATTTTATAATAAAACTTTTTAAATAATGTTTTTTGAAGTCTTATAAATTGCTAATAATAAAAACTGATAATTACTAGTAATTTATTTCACATGCTAAATGTAAAATTACAGGTCTGTACCTATGAAAAATAATGTGCAAAACATGCACAAACTTGCAAATTATCCTTTTATAAGCACAAAATGTTTAATAACACATGCATGTAAATAAACCTATAAAAAATTATACTTTTAAAAATTATAACTGCAATTTTTATTTTAATAAAACTTTATTCAAATCTTATTTTTTTATTATTAAAAATAAAAATCTCACGAATTGACAATTAAAAAAAAAAACTCCCCTGATAATAACCAGTAATATCATTTAAAAGGCAAATTGTAAAATGACGGGTCCTATATGAGATATTATGATCCCTTTATGAACTGAAACAAACATTTGACATTGCAGATTAAATCAAATCTCAAAAATAAATGTTTTTACTTGACATTTACTTCACTGTTTATTTGTTTTTTGTTCGGTCTGCCCAAAATCCTCCCTTTAATGTTGTTCAGTGCTTTTACACAATTCAGCAAAACCACTAAAACTATAAGGAAGTCATGCACAAAAAACATTTCCTTAGTTTACATCACCACTGAATTAAAGCAAAAACATGATTTTTTTTTAGGCTTTTATTAGAGATAGTAGAGACTGGGACCTGTGCAGCTCTGTTAGAAGTGAAATATTAGCGTATATTAAGGATGTGAGAGATTAAAGGAAGAATCAGATGAATATGCACACATACCCATGATCTGCAGCTGTGCTTTCATAGGGAAGCCATTAGTAGGACCTGCTTTAGCGACACTGCAGGCCATGACATAGAGCTACGCTGAGACCTGCAAACACAACAGAAAATATTAATAACACGTCGCTTATTCTGGACGAGGAACGCACACATTCAAACCTGCTTGATAAACGCAATATGCAGTTCTGCCATTTACTGTCAAAGATCTGATGCCATGAATCTCACCAACAACATAAAATCCCTTAAAAGTGCTCATCTCACAGATTGAATGCAATATGTCAAAATTAATAGTCCTAATAAAATGTAACGTGTCTTTTTTTAGGAAGTTAATGTTTTGTAAAGAAGGCTCTTCTGCTCACCAAGACAGTAAAAATACAAAAATACAGTAAAATTGTGAAATATTATTACAATTTAACCCTCTGGTCCACTTCGTTTAAGGATCACACTTCGCTTCTTCTCGGTCAAAACTGACTGAAGCCTTAACATGTGACTGACCGAAGAGGACCAGAGGGTTAAAATGACTTTTCTATGTGAAGAATATATTGTAAAAATTGATTCTTCCCCAAATTCTGTTTAATTTTTCTGGTTTCCGTTTTAATGATTAAATTGTATTAATCCAAAAGCAAGTCAAATTATTTGCAACCATGAAACATATACAATTTAACAGCAATTTATTACAAATTTAGTAAAAATGTAATTGTTAGGGCCTTATGAAATGCATTTTATTATTTCTCAAATTCCATTTTATTTTTTGAAAAGTGGGCGGAGCCCAGTGGAGAAAGGCAAGGCAAGTTTATTTGTATAGCACATTTCATACACAGTGGCAATTCAAAGTGCTTTACACAGAAATGAAGTTAAAATATTCGTAAGTGAATTAAATAAAAATATATATAGTATAACAGTTATAATAGGAATTAAAAGAAATAAAAAATAAAGATGAAATCCCCTATCTGGGGTGGAAGAAAATGGAGAGTCAGGTTTACTTTAACAATATTTGTCAGGTAACTGTGCGTTTAGACAGTACCCTTGCAGACAAATCTTCTTGGCCTAACTTGAGGGCGTTCTCTAGATGTTTTACCCGTCAGAGCAGATCTAAACGGGTCTTCCTCACATTGGAGGGAGTACTCAAAAAAAATATTTGTCAGGTAACTGTGTATTTCAACATTACCCTTACAGACAAATCTTCCTGGACAGGAACACCAGGGCTATCTCGGCTTTGTTTGACCGTCAGAGCGGATCTACACGGTCCTTCCTCTCACCACCAAGGCTATACAGATCTATCCGTCAGAGCAGATCTAAACGGATCGTCCTCGCGCCGGAGGGATTTCGAGGAGGGCTCCCCTGTCTCTCAACCTCTTCCACCCAGACAGCCTTAACAAAAAAATAAAAAAATAAAATAAATATAATTAAAAATAAAAATAAAAAACGGGTTAAATTGATACATAATTAAAGTGCAAGCAGTTCGGACCGAGCACAGAGCTCATTCAGTAAAAGCATAAGATAAGGTGCAATCAGTCGGGCGTACAGTAGCACAGCTCATTCAGTAAATGCACAGCTGGACAGATGTGTTTTGAGTCTGGACAGATGTGCACAGATGTGTTTTGAGTCTGGACAGATGTGCACAGATGTGTTTTGAGTCTGGATTTGAAAGTGGCTACTGTCGGAGCACATCTGATCTGTTCAGGAAGCTGGTTCCAGCTGCGGCTGGCATAATAGCTAAAAGCAGACTCTCCTTGCTTTGAGTGAACCCTTGGTATTTCTTATTGACTTGAAAGAGGGGGCGAACCTAGGGCAGGACTGAGCGGAGGGCGTGCACCTGAGACCCGCAGTGACGGACTGATTGACAGCTCATCATGTGATTGGGCGTGGTGAGCTCGTGCCAGGGGCGTATGTAGTGAGCTGTTGGAAGAACCATCATACGTCACGATGACCCACAACGTCCAATAGGAAAATTCAACTGCAGTAGCCACCGTTCAACCTTAAGAGTGCAGCACTCAGACGGTTTTACACCATCCAGTCCTTCCAGAAAAATGTGGCTTTTTTTTGTGATTGTTGCGGGCAAAAAGTCCTTGATAATGCCGCACGTTTTCTAAAAAAATGCGATGGAAAATGCGGGATATTTATGCAATTTTATGCGATACATTTGCAGGAACTTGCAAAAACTGCGGTTTGATGAAAAAGAGAAAAAAAGCACTACATCACAGAAAGTGCTGGGAATATTTAAGTTCTCATCTTGATTTATTGAAGACCTTAATAAACACACGGCTCAAATTTACAAAACATTGAGTCAAACAAGTTCTGTAGCTTTACAAAAGGAATATGCTACAACTTCTGAAAAAATGAATAAATAACTTCCTGTTTTACAGAGGTAGCTTTACAAAACAGACATTTGAGTGCTTCCAATGCACAAAGTGCAATCTCTTAAAGGGTTAATTCACCCAGAAATAAATTCTGTCATTAATGACGTCCCCTCATGTCGTTGGACACCCGTCAGACCTCCGTTCTAATGGGGCAGGTCAGATACCTGTGTCTCTTCTTTTATACACCTATCCTTCTCAATGTTTCTTTTTATTATTTCCATAACCTGAATAATTAAGTTATAACCATTTTCTACATTTGATAAATCAGTTCACCTATAACCTCTCTATATTTAATGAGTGATTTTGGAGATTTTAGTATTATTTGCTGTGTGCTTGTGGAAACACATTTCTTTAGGTGCTGCTCTGATGTCTGTGTTAACTGTGCTGACAGGCGAATGTCCTGTGTGTGTGTGTGTGTGTGTGTGTGTGTGTGTGTGTCAACACCCCGGGAGAACCCCTCAACATGTGTGTAGCTATATGTCTTCCTAAAGTGACCTTAGGGTCATTGGATGTCAGGTCTACGTGACTTCTTAAGGACCCAGAGAAACTGCACCTCTTTTATGTTTTTCTTACTAAATAGAATAAATTCACTTCTGTACTAGATGTATCAGCATGTTTTGGAAGTGCTTGTTGATAGTTAGTTAAGATGTTCTCAACCTTGAGGAAGCTGTTATTCTTTGGAGCTTTTGGGTGTATGTGCGTTGCATGATCTGTGCAGGTTCAGTATTGGAGAAGGGGTTTCTGCAGATGACGCCAGACGTGAAGGCGCCTTTCTGTGACCTACCGAGGTCATGGCGATCTAAATCTTGGCCTGGGCGACAACTAGTCTACGCACTATTAGTGATATGTGCTCCTATCTGTTTACGTGTGGAAAGTTGCTTACGTGCATGTTGTTAGAACCAATCAGAATCATTCCACATGACAATAATGACGTGGTTGGACCTTGAAAACAGTATAACTGTTCAGAAATTGTATGTACGTTAGGCGGAGGCGGGGAGACTGTTAGAGGGAGTGCGGCATATGAACTCCTTGTGAGACTTGAAGCTGGCTTCTGCTGATGAAACTGCAAACTATTCTTCAGTAAATTTTTCTTTAATTAATCTAACTCCTGACTCTTGGTCTTCATTTTTCACTACTGGTCCTAAGCTGTTACCCCAACAGTTCATCTTCGGAACACAAATGAAGATATTTTAGTTGAAATCCGATGGCTCAGAAAGGCCTCCATTGGCACAATGCACAGTACACTCTCAAGACCCATAAAAGCACTAAAGACGTCGATACAAAGTCCATCTCACTACAGTGCTTCTACAATAACTTTATGAAGCGATGAGAATAGTTTTTGTGCTAAAACCTAAATAACAACTTATATAGTGATGACCGATTTCAAAACACTGCATCATGAAGCATCGAAGCGTTATGAATCAGTGAGTCGATTCAAGATTCAGATCGGGTATCAAACTGCTGAAATAAGTGACTTTGGCGATCCGAACCAC
The DNA here is from genome assembly GCA_023566225.1 of Romanogobio albipinnatus. Classification (NCBI taxonomy): domain Eukaryota; kingdom Metazoa; phylum Chordata; class Actinopteri; order Cypriniformes; family Gobionidae; genus Romanogobio; species Romanogobio albipinnatus. The sequence goes on from CM042248.1 coordinate 48,702,692, forward strand.
TGAATCGACTCACTGATTCATAACGCTTCAAAGCTTCATGATGCTGTGTTTTGAAATCGGTCAACACACCGGGAAACTGCTTTGCTCTTTTGCTGTTACTTTTGTTGGCAAATGGGAGTTTGCGCTTCATCATGGTTTCACCGATATCTATGGTTTCTCCACGGGGTTTGCAGCTTTCGATGACGTTCACGTTGGGTAATTACATCACTTCAAAACGTTCCCATGGCAACAGGGGGAAATGGCGGAGCTCAGAGATGATCACGTTTGACTGATAAGAGGTAAAATAATAGCATAAATACTGCTCGGTTTCTCACAGAAACTGATCGTTTCGCTAGATAAGACCCTTATTCATCGTCTGGTGTCGTTTAAAGCCCTTTGAAGCTGCACTGAAACTGTCATTTGGACCTTGAACCGTTTGGAGCCCATTGAAGTCCATTATATGGAGAAATATCCTGGAATGTTTTCATCAAAAACCTTAATTTCTGTTCGACTGCAGAAAGAAAGACATGGACATCTTGGATGACATGGGGGTGAGTAAATTATCAGCAAAAGTTTATTTAAAAGTGAACTAATCCTTTAACATCATGGTAGTCTCGTTTAGCCAGACCTTCTGGACTCCATCGCATCTTTCATTGGTCAATAACTGCCCAAGAGGACGTTTGACTGACATCATGTAACGCAACCAATCACATGTTTAGGGCCGTGAAAATGTAAAGTCGATGTCCCTGCAATAACAGACTGGCGCGCATCTATAAATGACTCATTCAAGAATGTTGTGCAAGTTTACTGACACAATGGAGCCGCGAACTTGACATACTTTTGAAAATCCAGCGTTTAGTTGATTTTGGCAAGCGCTCACTGTCACAGTTGTAAACACGACGGCGTTCTTCTTCCACGTGGGAGTTTGGCGTCATGGCATTTGTTTCCAGATGGACCGTTAACCACTTCAGCTCTGCAGCATATTATGAATTTTTTATAGAATAAGGCATATCTGAATATAAAAGAGCGCCCTGCCCACATACATTGGAGTTAAGTGATAAAAATGGGCTCATTTTACAGAAAACACTCTAAAGTTTAACACAGTGGTGGACTGTGGTTGCATATATTCTATTGTATTTATTCACAATTTTATGATAAACATATATAAAAAGTCATATTTTGATTTTTTTTTTATTAATTTGTTATTTGAAAATCTATAATTTTGAATCTGTTTGGTCTATATCCCTTCAGAAAGTTTCTGTTGATTCCACTAGTCGTCATTAAACGGGAAAAAAGAATTTTCTTGATATTTCCTTCCAAAAATTGTTATTGAGATTAATCTGTCCAAACTATCTAATAACTCCTCCTCATCTGCATTGATTTTATGGCTGAAACGATTCCTCAAGTAACTCGAGTAACTCGAGTTCAAAAAAAGCATTGAGGCAAAATCATTTGCCTCGAAGCTTTGTGTAGTGCATTTAATTACACACGGTCATGTTGCAGAAAGATATTGTGTGAGGACTAGCGCACACTGCGCGGATCGCGGTTATATCCGCGGGTCAGGTGGGTAAAGTAATAAAAAGTAACATTATAAAAATTGCGGGTGGATGAGAGATAAATCATTAATGTGTTGATTTTAATAATGACACGGGACTCTCATTTCACAGTAAAACGCAATGAATGTGTGCATGTGAAATGTTTAATGGGACATTATATACTTAATATCACCGAAATACACCATTAAAATGTTCTCAAAACTAAACAGATAGCAGAACGAGCTGTAATGGTGCGTTCACACCGGACGCGAATGAAGCGTTTCGCACGAGTGATTTACATGTTAAGTCAATTCAAAGACACGAATAGACATTCTGCAGCGCGATTCACACAAATGAGATGGCGCGAATGACACGGCACGAATTGAGCGTTTGATGCGTGATTCATGCGAAGTTGAAAAATCTGAACTTTGGCGGATATTCGCGCCGCGTTAACCAATCAGGAGCCTGCTCTAGTAGTGACAACAATGAGGAGAAAATCTGGTTTATATTAATCATATATTAATATCTGGTTCAGACAAGTGTGCATATGATTATCACAGTGATAACATTAAATGACATGAAACACAACCCAGTCTGTTTTTGTTAAATGCAAGTTTATGTATGATCAATAATACAAAAGTATAAGTAAAAGGTATAAGAAGCTACACATGAAATAAAGCTACAATTCAGTCAGTCAGTGCTAGTCGGCTACAAAGGTAACGTAAAGTTAAATAGCCTAAAAACAAAAAAGTAATGAAACTTCACTTTGCCCTCAGCCTAAACGATTTTCCAGGGAACAAATTATAGCTCCATGAGACCAAAGATCGCCCGTTAAAAGACGAATTATAGCTGGAGACGCCACAGAGACATCCGAGCCAGCGGGAATGGCCGAGGAAGGGCTGCTCTCGCCGGGGTTAATGAGCGCTGAGCGCCGCTGATCGCCTGGATCTCACAACTTTGAAAACGGCAGATAAAATATTCAAATAGGTGCTCTCTTTATTAGAGGTCGACCGATTCATCGGTTTTGCCGATTAATCGGCACCGATAGTTGATTGGTGGAGCAATCGGTTATCGGCAAAAATCCACACCAATAGTTTTTCCGGTTGCGTCTGTTGCTGGAGCGACTGAGATGGATGCGCTGTCATTACACAGTGCAAGAGCTCTGAGAAGGGTCTATTAGACATTTATATAGCACGAGAGTGGCCTCTAGAGGCGAAAAAAACTATCACTGATGCCTTGTGTTTACATTCACACGTGAGGCTTCATGCTCGCTGCACGGAGAGCGCTGGCACATCATATGCGCGTTTAAAACACAACAGCGAAACGGTATGAATACAGAGCACTACAGTACTTGTTGCCAAATCATTATAAAGTAATTCATTTCTTGAGTAGATGCTGCATTAACAGGTAAAGAACAGCAGTGTGTGTGTTTGAGAGGCTGAGAGGACGCTAACATTAGCAGTACCTCAAGCAGTTAAAACAATGTGATAAAAACACACGCAAGTCCGACCTAAATGTTGCATATATACAATTAGTGATGTGAGAAAGCACACTGTATCGTCATGCTGCCGACAGAAACATAAACAAAGCAGAAACGCATTCATTTTTTATTATTAGACAGTCCTTCCAGAAAAATGCTGCTTTTTTTGTGATTGTTGCGGGCAAAAATCCTTGATTATGCGGCACGTTTTCTTAAAAAATGCGGGATATTTATGGAATTTTATGCGATAAAATTGCGGGAACTTGCAAAAACTGCGGTTTGATGAGAAAGAGAAAAAAAGCACTACATGACAGAAAGTGCTGGGAATATTTAAGTTCTCATCTTGTTTAATTGAAGACCTTAATAAACACATGGCTCAAATTTAACACAAAACATTGAGTCAAACAAGTTCTGTAGCTTTACAAAAGGAATATGCTACAACTTATGAAAAAATTAATAAATAACTTCCTGTTTTACAGACATTTGAGTGCTTCCAATGCACAAAGTGCAATCTCTTAAAGGGTTAGTTCACCCAGAAATAAATTCTGTCATTAATGACGTCCCATCATGTCGTTGGACACCCGTCAGACCTCCGTTCATCTTCAGACACAAATGAAGATATTAAAGTTGAAATCCGATGGCTCAGAAAAGCCTCCATTGGCACAATGTACACTCTCAAGACCCATAAAAGCACTAAAGACGTCGATACAAAGTCCATCTCACTACAGTGGTTCTACAATAACTTTATGAAGCGACCAGAATAGTTATTGTGCTAAAACCTAAATAACGACTTATATAGTGATGGCCGATTTAAAAACAAACAGCATCATGAAGCTTCGAAGCGTTATGAATCAGCGAGTCGATTCATGATTCGGATCGCGTGTCAAACTGCTGAAATACGTGACTTTGGCGCTGAATCGACTTCCAAACCGCTGAATCGACTCACTGATTCATAACGCTTCAAAGCTTCATGATGCTGTGTTTTAAAATCGGTCAACACACCGGGAAACTGCTTTGTGCGGTCTTTTGCTGTTACTTTTGTTGGCAAATGGGAGTTTGCGCTTCATCATGGTTTCACCGATATCTATGGTTTCTCCACGGGGTTTGCAGCTTTTCGATGACGTTCATGTCGGGTAATTACGTCACTTCAAAACGTTCCCATGGCAACAGGGGGAAATGGCGGCTCTTGTGTGAAGTAAACGAACATTTTTAAACTTTCTGCTAATATATATATGACTTTTTTGCAACGAAAATGCGGGGATTATGAAATCATGCTAGCCCACATATTTTGCACGCGGAAATAGGCAATTTATGCGGCGAAAGTGCGACGTATTTGAAAAAATGCGGCCCCCACATAAATATGCGGACTTTGGCTGATTCTGCATTAAATCACGCGATCGCATAATCGCGTTTTTCTGGAGGGACTGATTAGATAATCTCCGTCTAAAAAAGCAGACTGTCAGGATATGAAATGGTAACATTTGTAACATTAACTAAGGTAATAAATGCTGTGGAAGTATTGTTCAACATTAGTATGTTAATTTCAAAATAAATTGAGTTTGAATTTTTTTATTTTTATCTGTTAACCTTGGTTAATGCACTATGAACTAACATGAATGATCAAGGTACAATATTGCTCATATTAATACATACAATATTCAATGTATATTGCCTAATGCATATAGTTCATGTGAGCTAATACATCCTTGTTGCACAGGGACTTGCTTAGTGTTACCTGTGACATGTACATGCATGTTTCTAGGTTATAGGTAAAGAAACAAATTTGACCTGTAATATTTTAATATTTAAATTATTTTCTGAAGAATTTGTTGTTAGAACTTCTCATTTTAATATTCATATTTATAAGTTTTTAATTTAGCACAATTTTCATGGATCAGTACTGTTTTTATTTTGTTTATTGTTATAAAGTTCAGCACTGTTTTATGTTTTTTTAACCAGTATCCATTTTAAAAACTATCGGTCGATTAATCGTTTATCGGCAAGTGCGGTCCAACCTAGTTATCGGTAAAATCCACTATCGGTCGACCTCTACTCTTTATAAATAAACCACAGTTTTGAGCTTTAAACAACTACATTATCGCCTGAAAAAGTCTTAAAACTACATTGTCACACATTAACAGTAGTATTTTAACAAAAAAGACGTGTAAACACAGCCCATGTCAGCCATTTCTCAACGAGATGAACCGCCTGGCAGAAGCTCCTCCCATGACGCAAATTCGTGTCTGTTGTGAAGTGAATGTCACGCGCGAATGAAGCGAGTAAACTCAAAATGTTCAAGCGCCAAACTTCGGGCGAATATCGCGATTTATTCGCATCATTCGCGTCCGGTGTGAACGCACCATAACTGTTGTGTGCGTGTGATGCGCAACGTGCTTTCATTGATTTGCGCAATTTAAATCCCACAATTTAAATCACAGGCTATTCATAGCTCCTAACTTACTAAAACAAGCTGTGTTACTATGATGAATGATTAGCTCAAAATGTAGCCTAGATCTGTGCAACAAACTTTATCTGAATTAAACACAAACACATCTGTCGTGTTTCCTCACACTCCAGCGGTTACTCTGCATACCCTTACGAAAAATAACCATGGTTTTATTATAGTAAAAGTGTAGTAACCATGGTTTTTTGACTAATTGATTACCATTTATATAACCACAGTTTTACCGCAAATACCATGGTTAAACTATGGTTAGAGTAGCAAAACCATGGTTAATTTGTGGTTACCATGGTTTAACTACAATAACCATGGTATTTTGGTTTTATTTGTAGTAAAACCATGGTTCATTTTCGTAAGGGTAGTGTGCTGAATAGGTTGTCGACCTTGGTTTAGGTTATTTAAGAAATGTAATTTTGCCAAATAAGTTTTTTTTAAAGCAACCTATACTTCGGAGTAGCTTATATGTTATGATAGCATACTATTATTTAGATTTATAGGTTGTAGGTTTAATAGTAAATAAACAGTTAATAGTAGTTTAGTAATAGTAAATGTATTTTTTATTTATATATTTGCATTTTTGATATAATATGGCAATTGAATGCACTAAATTGGTTTAGTTTTCACAGATAATAATGTCTGCAATTTCAGTAATAAAACTTACAACTTACAATTTTTCTAAAAAGGAAACAATTTAGTTGTTCACTTTAAGAGACCCGTCATATTTTCTCTTGTATATTTAGTATTGCTCTTTAATAAAGAAAAAGTACTACTTATCCGATTACTCGATTAATCGATGTAAAAATTGGTAGAATACTCGATTACGAAAATATTTGATAGCTACAGCCCTAATTGATTTAAACCTGCCGCTGGGAAATCGAAAAGAAGGCTCTGCCTCCTCAAATTTGTAAAGGGAGATCTTGGGCTCTGATTGGTCTAGAAGCATGATCGACATGTCTATAAAGAGCTGAGATACTCAGGTTGACGTATGACGCAATACGTGATGGCGTCATCAAAAATCGCAGCTAACAAAGACGATCAAAACTAAGGATAATAAGAGTATTTGTCTGCATTGCATGTTTTGAACTGGACATCGGTGACATATTACAGTGTCGTTTGGCCATGCTTGCTCACAGACATGTGCAAATAGTCTCATTTTGAAGAAAACAACCAAAGGAACAAGCTGATATAGCGTTTGAGGCTAGTAGCTCCACAACGAGAGAGTGATCCGAACAGGAATATGACTCATGTGTTTGCTTGTTCAAAGGAGTCATTTCCATCTTCGTGATTCTTTTGATAATAACGTTACTGTAACGTGTTGGATCGGTGAAATAAACTATACATTGATATTCTTGAGGGTGAGAGCTTTCATTTGATATATGACTTGTCTATTTTTGGTGCGTTTGTGTGATATAAATACATAAAATGTAATATTATTCATATGATTTTATCAAGGGGGGAGGTCATTGCGGGGGGTCGAATTCAGACCTTATTATCTTCTTCTATGTAACAAATGCAAAAAGTGATTTGGGTTATCAAGAAAGCTGAGGTTCTAATCTTTCGAATGATACCATATACGTCTAGTTTTGTGCTGCACAACTTACAGATTTTTTTTTTATGTTTATGATTATGCAATATTGGACCCACGGGTGGGTCGGTGGGGGGGTGCAGAGCTAAAGTGGTTTTAAAGAACGCGACACACACGTCTCACGGACATCCTGTAGAATTCAACCAATCAGATGACAACTTTGAAACTCCTGAAGTGTTTCCAGATAAGTGTGCCATATGCATCCGACCTTCAGCCAGCCGTGGGCGTGACGTCTGAGGCTGAGTTAAAGCTAGCCACGTTTCCAGAACTGCAGAACTGGCAGATTTGAATTGCTCTGAACTTGAAATATTTGACATTTAACTTAAAAATATCATGTAACCCCACATTTTTAGTAGTGAAAACTTGGCTAGCTTTAACTAGCTAGTAGCTACTTCAATAAATGCTACCTTGCTAGAGTTGAAGCTCTTCTATTAAACCGTATGGATTAAGAATGGGATGGCATTAAATTCTCCCGTGCATGTAAAGGCAGGCGTCCCAAAACTTTTGGCAATAGTGTGTCACTACTCAAACTAATGCTCCACTAGTAGGGGTGTAACGGTACACAAAACTGACGGTTCGGTACGTACCTCGGTTTTGAAGTCCCGGTTCGGTATGGATTCGGTACAGCAGTTTTACAAAATGGCTTTTTATTAATTTTTATTCAACAGTGGTTTAATGAAAAAAATTGTGTCTGTCCTTAAATGAATTAAATTATAACTAAAAGTTTCTTAAAGATAATGCTGTAAACTATATAGGGAGCCCTTACTTACATATAGCTATTAAAGGTAACAACAGAGCCCAAACTATTAGCCTAAATTCAGTTGCTATTTATTTTTAGATATAATAATCAACACTCATAAGCTTCACATAAGGCAGTTTTTGCATTAACTTCTAAATCTAATTATTTTTATTCGTTGTTGAAATATAATCATTTAGTGGCTGTAATTTTTATGACAGGTTTATTTAAACATACATTAAATAAACAAGACATCACTAACAGGCTAAGTAGTATATAATGAATATATAACGGCTAATATAATGAATATAACGGCTAATATAATGAATATATAAGGGCTAATATAATGAATATATAAGGGCTAATATAATGAATATATAAGGGCTAATATAGTGCATGTATTCAGTGAAAGAGTTGATTTCTCTAGTGAGCTACAGCTGTGGACACTGAATAACTTCTGAGTAAACGTGATTCTGCATGACATTGTTTACAAGCAGTTTTATTGTCTTTCCGCGGTTGAAACGCAGATGGAGCGATTACACGACATATGATACATTTCAGTAAGTTGTAATGTATCCTCAACATACCTTAAGATGTATTCATTTATGTGTATTCTTTAGGAAGAGATGATCGCATTGCCTCGCGCGCCGCCTGCAAGTTGAACTGATACGCGTCTATGATCGCATTGACTCGCGCGCTGCCGCTTTAAGTTGAACTGATAAGCGTCTATCAGTCACGTCACATTAAAGAGAGTTAAAACGGCATTTATCGTTTGAATTTCGTGATAAAATGGACTGAATACGTAATATGTTCGTGTGGGAACTCGGATTGAAGTGTGTTCCGCGCTTACAACAAGCCGACTGTTAACAGTTAAAGATTACATTCATAACCGTTCGGTACACGCGTACACCGTACCGGAAGCCCTGTACCGAAACGGTTCAATACGAATACGTGTACCGTTACACCCCTATCCACTAGTCATCATGATGGAAACCCTAAAAAACTAACATCACAGAAACTCTTCTAAACTAGCATTACAAAACATTAAACACTACTAAACATTAACCTTGCACAAAAAAACAGAGTATCACAGTTACTTTTGGCATTTGCCGTACCTTTTGAGTGTCAATGCAAAGCATGCTGGGAAAAAGAAATCCCATCCCAGTTTCGGTTAAAATTAAGTTAGTCTAAATTAAACTGAACAAGTTCATAAAACTCAAACCAATGAAACAACTCAGATTACTTAAAATGTGTCAGTTTTGAGAACTCAAAAGAAAAACAAAGTTTTAAATACTCAGAAAAGTTCATTTGATTGAACGAATTTGTTTAATTTGAGTTGGCTCTACTCAAACCAATTGATTCAAATAAATTCAGTTTTTATGACTGGATTCCGCGATGCTGTCCGGCGTTTTCCACATCGCAGAAATCATAGGGCCCTAAATATGTAAAAAATTAATAGCCCTAATAAAACGTAACTTCAAAAGACACAGAAGCATCACATTTAGGAAGGTATTGTAAAAAAATACAGTAAAATACAGTAAAATTGTAAAATATTATTGCAATTTAAAATAACTTTTGTATGTGAATATATAGTAAAATGTAATTTATTCCCGTGATCATCCTTACTCCAGTCTTCAGTGTCACATGATCCTTCAGAAATCATTCTGATATGAGGATTTGACGCTCAGGAAACATTTATGATTATTATCAATATTGAAAACAGTTCATATTTTAGTGGAAATATTTGTTTTCATGATTTTTTGATGCATAGAAAAGGCATTTATTTGACATAGAAATTATAAATGTCTTTACTGCAACAATTGAATGCATCCTTAATTAATAAAAGTTCATTTATTTTCTTTTTTTTATACAAAGTAAACTTTTACTATAATAAAATAATAGTTGCATTTTTTTCTACTTGTATGACGTATTTTATTAATTTACGTTTTATCAAATTATTCGAATAAAATGTAGGAATTTATTATTTATTTAAATCAATTTAGTTATATTTATTTTTACACTGCTTTTCTTATTATTTTTAATAAGAAAAAATAATTTTTTTTATAATTTTTTTTGCTTTTAAATTATTAAAAAAGGCTTAATTATTTAGAGGAACCATCATTATTTTCACCAGAAAGATGCAAGAAATAAAGCAGTAAAAATCTAGTAAAAGTAAACTAGGTCAGATTGGAAGACTTTCACAAGACAGTAAAAAATTATGTTATTTCCCCCCCCCCAAGGAATATATGGCATATCCAACATGAAACAAATCAAGCTCACCATATTCCAAAATGATGAAACTAAATCCACAATCAGAGCAACCACTTCTATCGAGGAGTGGAAAAAATGTGAATTCTTTAGCTTTCTTTCTCTCTGTGTTGTAAAGAGATCCCAGATTACAGGCGCTGCTTGGCTCGATAACTTCTCCTCCAGTTACATCACAAAGCTTCACCCGCGATCAAACCGGGACGCTCACGTGTGTCTCGCACAAGAGTGAGATCTCAATAAACTTTCACTCCAGCTGATCTCTGGGTTAATTATTCATCACTGATCGTGTTTCGCGCCTCAATAGCAGCCGATGGGCCGAACCCAGAGGAAACACTATTATGACAGACGTTCCTTCATAATCCAAATGTCAGGAAAACCTGACAGCTCTGCTTCTGCCTGATATATCTGCTCTTAAAGGAATCGCCTTCTCAACACCAACACTGTCTGTAATGCTCAGACTTTAGAGGTTAATCATTTGTAGGTTTGTCTACCTGAAGAGTCTCTGTCAAATTCTGACTTCTGTGAGTTTGGGGGCGGGGCTACCTGTCAGGAGGAGGGAGGGAGTGTTTGTTTGTGACGACAAAAAAACACACAGAAGAACCTGAGAGATATCGTATAGCAGAGATTTGCCACCTAGCAACCGCGCAGAACACCCTAGCAACCACACTTTTTAATCCAAAAACTTCTCCTTTATCTCTGAAAACACATCAATACTGCCATGACGGTGATATCACAGTGCTTTAGTTTACCACATGGCTGTGACTGCATTATATAATCAAATCTAAGTCTGCAACTAATCATTATTTTGATAAACGATCATTTGTTTCCTCGATTAATCAGATAATAAAGCCACACTTTATAATAAGCTTTCATTTGGTAACATCAGTTATATATTAGTCAAAAATGAACAATACTTCTACACTACAGCATATTATCTTAAAATGTACTAACACGTTTGTAAGATCAAAAGTTGCATCTGTTAACATTAGTTAATGCACTGTGAACATTAACAAAGGTCAATAAATGTTGTAAGAATATATTGCTTATTGTTAGTTCATGTTAGTTTAATGCATTCATTATTATTTATATATTTAAATAAATAAATGTATTTACTACATTAGATTACAATAAAATGATTAAATAAATAACTATTTAAATAAATACAAATTTCATTAAAAATAAATAAATAAATAAAAAATACAGTATAAATGTAAAAATAAATAAGATATACATTTTGTTAAAGTAATAAAAATAAGCAATATTAAAATAAATAAATAAAGCAGTGTAAAAATTAATGTGAAAAATAAAAGTAACTAAATTGATTAAATTAAATAAATACATTTTGATTTAAATAAATAACAAATTAATACATTGTATTAGTATAATTTGATTTAAAAAACAAACATCTAACTTACACCTACAAGTAGAAAATAATAATAAAAACTACCCCTACGAAAAATACCATGGTTTTATTATAGTTTATTATAGTTTTATAAAAGTTTGTTTTTTGGTGGATAGATTACCATTTGTATACCCTCAGATTTACTACAAACACCCTAGATAGTTAAACTATAGCGTATTGTGTAGCAAAACTATGGTTAATTTGTGGTTATAATGGAATAACCATGTTTTTTGGTTGTATTTGTAGTAAAACCATGGTTATAGGGTAAATATTTTATACATTGACAATATATGCATTTTTCACTTATTGTTATTTTACATGAAAATATGCCTTTTTGAATGTAAAGGATCCTATTTTGGGGGTCTAAGACATATAAAAAGATTGAATAGGAAGCACCACACCATCTTAATAACATGATATCAAAGTACCATAGTATTCTGTTGACAGCGGTGGCTAATGACAAAAAAATAACAAAACCGTTTAACCTGGGATATACCGCGGTATTTTTACTAATGATAATGGAGGACAGGTGAGCAGCTTCAGGACAAACCTGTTTAGCTAGGAAATATTTAAATCATCAAATGAGCTGAAACCAAAACCAACAACAAACTCGAAGCTGAACATCTGACATGGGGGTATTAACATGCCACATGTGTTCATACATGACCCAAACATGACTGTCAACAACAAACCCACGGACACATATCAGGGCGCGTTGTTGGATTCCCTCCGACTCTCGTTGTCAAACCTGAGCTATTTATATAAGATTGAAATAGTCAATGTGATTAGTTAACCTGTCAACACGACTCAGTGTCACTGTAACGCGATGTACACAGATAAGCACACAAACACACGGTAAACTACGACACAGCCTCGATCAGACGCCCGTCTCTTACCCGAATGTATCTCTGGGTCCGATGAGAGACGTGAAGCCGAGCCGATCCGTCCTGAAATAGTTTATTACAGAATCCGTACCAAGCGACTCCGGCGGCTCAGATCAGGAATGAACTTCCGCCATCTTCACGGCAACACGTCATCAAAGACGCGGTCCTGAAATCCGCCCTTCCAGTCGGTTCCGTTACACCGTTACTCCACGCGGCGGCGCTCGGTGGCCCGGAGACTCGGTTCTCTGTTGATCCGCCTTCAAATATCACGACGGTTTTGTGTTGACTACACTGCAAAAATGCTTTTCTTACTTAGTATTTTTGTCTTGTTTTCAGTCCAAATATCTAAAAAATCTTACATTAAGAAGCATTTACTAGACAAGCAAAAGTTTGTCTTGTTTTGGGAGAAAATAACTCAAAATTAAGGGAGTTTTTGCTTAAAATAAGCAAAATAATCTGCCAATGGGGTAAGCAAAATAATCTTAATTCAAACAGAAAACAAGATTATTTTGCTTATTTTAAGCAAAAACTCCCTTAATTTTGAGTTATTTTCTCCCAAAACAAGACCAAAACTTTTGCTTGTCTAGTAAATGCTTCTTAATGTAAGATTTTTTAGATATCTGGACTGAAAACAAGACAAAAATACTAGTATTTTTTGCAGTGTACAGACGAGAAAGAGTAGAATCTTTCAAATCTAGGCTACACTGCAAAAAATGCTTTTCTTACTTAGTATTTTTGTCTTGTTTTCAGTCCAAATATCTAAAAAATCTTACATTAAGAAGCATATAGGGTAGAGTGGGGGAAAACGCCCCCCTTAAGGAAAATGTGACATTACAGTGAAACAAAACATAAATGTGACTTGAATTGCCATCCCGGTTGAGAGTGACTATGGCAGGAGTTATTCACCAAATATTAAAATTGCGCAGCCTTCATAATTAATTAGTATTTTGACTGAAAATATTTTTGTACAAAGGGGGCGTTTTGCCCCAGCGGTGGGGTAAAATGCCCCCTTTCTTACCAACCAGTTTGCTTCATAGATCAACAGCAAAATGAGCAGACTATAGTTTTTAATCTCTCAAAGTAAAAGGTAAGTAATGTATCAACATGTATATATATTAATATTTATTTGAGGAATGTCCAAAATATCCAAATGTTTACCATTTATATTTATATATAAGCCATGCAAACAAATTTGTTGTAATAAATAAACAAACAAATAAATAAACAAACAAACATTTATTCATTAGCCATTCACAGCCATTTTCACATTTATATTTATATAACTAAGCCATGCAAACAAATATGTTGTAATAATAAATAAATAAATACATGTGTTAGCCATTCACTGTTCATCCATGCACATTTCGCAGATGAATTCCCCTCGAAGCTCACTGGAACAATCTACATGTGCCCACTTTTGGTCACTTTTTCTCTTATATGTCCGCATCTACATGGAGAGAAAAAATATATATATGAGGTTGAGATTTCTACACTAGGCCTTTATGGGGTTGATAATTTATATATTTGTTCACCACTATCACCAAGACAAACAGAAAACAATAAATAAATATTAAACTTATAAATTTGTATATTTATGAAGTGAAATATATTCAATAAATGCATTAAAAGCCACTATGTTTTATCATTGGGTCACCTAACCACCTTCCATCAGTGAGCTAACTGTGCTATCAAGCTAGCCTAATGCTCACTTGAGGTAATTTTTTTTTATTTTGTTCAAATATTTTTATTTTACCACCTAGTTATACTGCATTAAGTGTAAAACAAAGGATTTGATAGACAGGAATATGTTATTATAGTAATTATGATAGAGAGAAACTATGCCCTTTGGGGGGCGTTTTACCCCACAAGCTATGACTTTTTTTAAAAATGTTTAATTTCTAAAATATAATTATATTCCTTATAAATAACATTTCCTCTCAAACTACAAACTTCACTATTCATCTATCATACACCACTGTGATATCCTGCAGACCAATATTCTCTTAAACACTTGTTTACTAATATCTGAAAATTATAGCACTTACCATGTAATCCTCTTCAAATACGTCGCTGGTGTCAGCTTCTCCAAGGAGATTTGTTTATCCCCGTTGTCAACGAAGTGCATAGCAACAGTGAAAATGTATCTTGACTCCCTCTAGTGGTTATTTTGGGGAAAACAGGTGGGGGGCGTTTTTCCTCTCTGATGAGCGCCGCCTCGTCCTGCCCTCACGGTCCCTCGGCCTCGCTGCTCGCCACACAGATATTCTGGACTAGTGTTGCCTACCTGAGTAATGCAATTTAGGAAACTTTGAAAAACATTAACGAGGGTAAACCCGTTTTCTTTAGGCTAACGTCCCCGGATAGCGGTATGTCTGCTAAAGATCTGGAAAGCATCTGCTGTAAAAACATCTGACAAACGTCTTAGAAAAAGCAGTTTTTATACATTCTAAATCTCAAACATCTTAAAGACGTCTTCTAAATGTCTATATGGCATCTGGATACGTCCTATAGACGTAGCCTACACTGCAAAATGCTGGGTTAAAAACAACCCAGGTTGGGTTGAAAATGGACAAACCGATTCGGTTGTTTTAACCCAGCGGTTGTTAAATGTTTGCTCAATGTGCTGGGCAGTTTTATTTAACCCAACTATTGTTTAACAATAATAATCAAAAGGTGAACATTTATAAATAAGCAATTTAATAATTTGTTAATTTATTTATTTCATAGTTTATTGTTTAATTATTATTCCTTAAACGTATTAATAAATGTTAATTTCCAACATTTTGGGTTCATTTTAAGCAAGCAATACAGTCATTTTGAAACAATAGTTGAGTTAAATAAAACTACTAAATACAACTACAGGTGGAGAAACAACCCAATTGCTGGGTTTGTCCATTTTCAACCCAACTTGGGTTGTTTTTAACCCAGCATTTAGTGTATTGCAGATTAGCAAACACTCTAAAAAATAGTCCTACATATTGCAGATGTGAATGCAGCATCAAATTGACGTCTCCAAGATGTACTTGTGCCGTCTGGGTTTAGATCAATCGCACTTGATTTAAAAAAAAATCTTCGTGCTCTCTGCTAATTCTATTTTAAATAGCGCTTTTACTCTGAAACACTGAACAAAAGTAGGCAAATAAAGTTTTAGCCAAAACTTTAATACATTATTAATGATTATAACGGTCAAACCGCCAAACATACAAATAAAAATTGCATATAGAGAGTGTAACATGAGCCAGTGGGTAAGTTGACCCACCCCCTTTATCTTGGCAACTGTACACTTTTATTGTCATGTGAACGTATATTTTTGAACCACCCATCATTTATGCCAGACTGTTAAAGTGAGAAGCACATGGGAGGAGTGAGGCACCCCTTTACTTTAAAAAACGTTTTTGGCTTGTCAAAGTAAAATGTTGGCATAACGGATGTAATGACTGTTGCATAAAAGCAAATTTGCCCAGGTCTAAAATATTATAGATCCATATTGGTGATTTAGCTATGTATAAAACAATGCAAATCATTCAGCTAAATATTAGCCTGAATTGGTAAGCTAGCTAGTTTTTTCAAAGTGAGCCAAATGCTGTGGGGTAAAATGAGCCAGCGTTTTAACTTACCCCACCATAAGGCACTGTAGTTAAGTTAAATCTCTTAAGTATAAACTGAATAATTTCAATGTAATGTTACTCAAACAATTAAAGATATTGAAATTTCAATTTCATTTGGTTGGTTTTACGTTGTTTCCATTAGGTTTAAGAACATAAGCATGACTATTTGTAAAAGGAAGTTTGATTAGGTGTTAAGAGGTAAATTACCTTTACAATTTCACATGGGTTTTATTCAGATTCAATTAGATAGTCCGTTTACACCCAGATGGTGCAAAACTTACCCACTGACTCGGATCAACTTACCCCTAACCTGGGGTATATTAAGCCACAGTAAGCCATATTTTTAGAACCCTTTGTCATAGATGTATTCTGATCATCAGTGTTGGGGAAAGTTGAAAAGTAATGCATTACATTATACCGTTACTCCCTTAAAAAGTAACTAATTTTGATACTACTTTTTGTTACACTACTTTTGCGTTACTTTTTCTCACCTGGGCTGGAAAAGGCTGGAAAAAAAAGTTATATTTTTGGGCAAATGTAAAGGCCCTTTCACACCAAAATTGACATAATAAGGCTGAAGGAAAAGCAAACTAGAGTAGAGGGCGCAGCTCAAACTAACCTTTCAGCCGTGCCGCCATTCTGGACCGCAGGAGAAGAAAGTTTAACTCTTACTTCACCAGTAAAAAACAAAGAATCGAATGTATTTTTTGCTTGTTTAACTGAATCGCCGAAGGTCAGCAGCAAGACATTGGTCAATAAAGTGAGATTTAAAGCATACAAATATTAGTTTTATTTAACATATTTAATTATTGGAGGTTTTTGTGCAAGTGAGATGAGTAAATGCCTGCTCACATTTCATCTAGAAATACAATAACCATCATGTGTACACACAGCGCACCCGTGCTTACTCACAATTTTTTTCAACATGGGTACAAGAGAGCGTCAGTCAATAAATGGGAAAGCTAAGTTACTTGCGTTACTTATTTGAAAAAGTAACTAACGATATTTTGTTGTAGATTTAAAAGTAATGCGTAACTTTACTAGTTACTTGAGAAAGTAATCTGATTACATAACTTGAGTTACCCCAACACTGCTGATCATTTAAAAATGATTGGAAACATTGTGAAATATAATACTTTAGATAATTTTATTGTACCTTATTTTCTCCTATCTGGAGGACCACATTAATAAAAAAGTGACTCATCTTACCCCACTCTCCCCTACATTATTAATCATTATTATTGATTATAACAGCCAAACTGCACAAAAGACAAATTACAATTGCATATACTCACACATACATATATATTTAGGTTAGTATGTACATAAAAGTGTGCATTTTGGTCACCACGTATAAGCTACTGTTCACACTTAGCCCACTACATGTCATTTTAAAGACCTTTACCTTTATCCAAAGTAATAAATTAGATGCTTTACACCTCAACTCTTTACCCTGCAAACCTCCTTCAAATGTCAATGTTCACACCCTGCAAACTCTCAAAAAAGTATCAGCAAACAGAAACAGCAGCTCTTCTCTGAGCCGAGCAGAACCTCACATGATCAACCAGGAAGAAAACAGTGCCAATTCCCACCAGACCAGACAGAACCAGTCGGATCAGAGCTTCAGTGTCGCCACAATGATCCAGACAATCTGAAAGAGAAGAGACTTACTCATGAACATCTTCTGTCTCATTAAAGGGTTTTGTTTGTGGAAAAAGAGACACTGAACAGAGGTCACATGTGGCAGGAAGAGAGTTTTGTGGTAAATGAGTTTTCCTACCTTCACGTCGTGGGCAGATCTCTTTCCTGTGAAGACGGACGCTCTTACTGTTCACTGGATTTGCAGCCGTGCAGCTGTAGATCTCTGGATCATTATAATGAAGCTCTAATGGTAAACTGAGGTTGATGCTGAGATCAGGATTGCTGGTCTGGTTCACCATTTCACCCCCTTTATACCATGAGATGGACACGTCTCGATCATTTCTCACAGAGCAGACCACAGAGCAGAAATCATCTTCTCCTGGTGTAGATATGTTTTGCACAGGTTACTTCGATGTTAAACTTCAGGAGGTCTTTATTCTCAGTATTTATGGCTTTAATAAACCAATTCCTGCCCCTGTCACCCAGCAATGCTTTAGAGGTCAGGAGAGGGACCTTACAGGACAAGATAGTAACTGAATGAACTAGCTTAAGACTCACCTGATGATTGGTTAATAGCCAATGAGTTGTTCTCAATAACAGGTACAGAGATAGGTGCTTTAGGACAAGAGAAAACATGTACATTGTTTAATAAGACCATTGGCAGAAACCATATGAGATTTATTCATTAAAAGGATAGTTCACACGAAAATTAACCTCATTGGTTCTCGCTGAAGCTCAAACGTGCTGCGTAACACGAGAATGAACCTCATTGGTTCTCGCTGAAGCTCAAACGTACTGCGTAACACAAGAATGAACCTCATTGGTTCTCGCTGAAGCTCAAACGTGCTGCGTAACACGAGAATGAACCTCATTGGTTCTCGCTGAAGCTCAAACGTGCTGCGTAACACCAGAATGAACCTCATTGGTTCTCGCTGAAGCTCAAACGTGCTGCGTAACACGAGAATGAACCTCATTGGTTCTTGCTGAAGCTCAAACGTGCTGCATAACACGAGAATGAACCTCATTGGTTCTCGCTGAAGCTCAAACGTGCTGCATAACACGAGAATGAACCTCATTGGTTCTCGCTGAAGCTCAAACGTGCTGCGTAACACAAGAATGAACCTCATTGGTTCTCGCTGAAGCTCAAACGTGCTGCGTAACACGAGAATGAACCTCATTGGTTCTTGCTGAAGCTCAAACGTGCTGCGTAACACCAGAATGAACCTCATTGGTTCTCGCTGAAGCTCAAACGTGCTGCGTAACACGAGAATGAACCTCATTGGTTCTCGCTGAAGCTCAAACGTGCTGCGTAACATGAGAATGAACCTCATTGGTTCTCGCTGAAGCTCAAACGTGATGCGTAACACGAGAATGAACCTCATTGGTTCTTGCTGAAGCTCAAACGTGCTGCGTAACACGAGAATGAACCTCATTGGTTCTCGCTGAAGCTCAAACGTGCTGCGTAACACGAGAATGAACCTCATTGGTTCTCGCTGAAGCTCAAACGTGCTGCGTAACATGAGAATGAACCTCATTGGTTCTCGCTGAAGCTCAAACGTGCTGCGTAACATGAGAATGAACCTCATTGGTTCTCGCTGAAGCTCAAACGTGCTGCGTAACACCAGAATGAACCTCATTGGTTCTCGCTGAAGCTCAAACGTGATGCGTAACACGAGAATGAACCTCATTGGTTCTCGCTGAAGCTCAAACGTGCTGCGTAACACGAGAATGAACCTCATTGGTTCTCGCTGAAGCTCAAACGTGATGCGTAACCAGTGTTGGGGTAGTTACTCAAAAAAAGTAATTAGTTACTAGTTACTAGTTACATCTGTAAATTGTAATGAGATTACTTTACTAGTTACTGTATTTGAAAAGTAACTACACTACTTATTACTTTACTTTCCCATTTCTTAATTTACCGTGTAGATATATGGACAAACATCATGGCTCTATGGCAGTGTTTCCCCAAACAAACAAAAAGGACTACTGTCAAATAAAGATAAAGAAAATAATAAGAACAAATAATTTAAATACAAGCAGCAGCACAAATAAATACTATTGAGCAAAGACACTAATAAAATAAACAATGCTTTTCAGGTTTTTCAGGTACGTCTAACATTAGTTTTCAGGTACAGAAATCAAATGTAAAATAACATTGCATATTTGACTGTATAAATTAAACATTAATCCTATTAAATTTACAAAATCTATTCAATCAAGAGCAGTGAGTGATGCCCTTGTCTTTTGTTGTTTGACATTAAACAGACAGCAGTAAAGGCTACTGCCCCTTTAAGACCTAATAAAACTGCCCCTTTAAGACCTAATAAAACTGCCCCTTTAAGACCCAATGCTCGGATATGCGTCGTTTTAAGGAATATACAGACTATGTCTGCTAGGATACTCATCAAGATGGGCATGTTGACATAGTTTTGTGTGAGTTTGTCCGTTCAAGAGCCAAACTTGAAAGATAACTCAATATTTGCGCACTGTGAGACGTGTGCGCGCTTTCGGATGAGTGCACATAGACAAAATATTCTCACAGCGCGCGCAACTTCTCATTTGTGACGACGGCGAAAATGACCGGTATTCGAACATACTGCAGCACTATATGCATTGAACAAAGTTTACAAAGAGAGAATTTGAAGGACTTTTACACGGCATCCATGCTCTTGTCAGACGGCACCTCGGTTGGGAAACACTGTTCTATGGCAACGGTGCACGCAGCACTTAAACATATCAGATCTTTACACACAGGCAAACGCGGCTTGAGTAACGCAGGAAAGCGCGTTCCTATAGTCTAGTAAAGTAGTGTAGTTACCAATATTTTTAGTGTAATGCGTTACTTTACTTCGTTACCCAAAAAAGTAATATCGTTACTGTAATCCGTTATTTTGTAACTCGTTACCCCCAACACTGTGCGTAACACCAGAATGAACCTCATTGGTTCTCGCTGAAGCTCAAACGTGCTGCGTAACACGAGAATGAACCTCATTGGTTCTCGCTGAAGCTCAAACGTGATGCGTAACACCAGAATGAACCTCATTGGTTCTTGCTGAAGCTCAAACGTGCTGCGTAACACCAGAATGAACCTCATTGGTTCTCGCTGAAGCTCAAACGTGCTGCGTAACACCAGAATGAACCTCATTGGTTCTCGCTGAAGCTCAAACGTGCTGCGTAACACGAGAATGAACCTCATTGGTTCTCGCTGAAGCTCAAACGTGCTGCGTAACACGAGAATGAACCTCATTGGTTCTCGCTGAAGCTCAAACGTGATGCGTAACACCAGAATGAACCTCATTGGTTCTCGCTGAAGCTCAAACGTGCTGCGTAACACGAGAATGAACCTCATTGGTTCTCGCTGAAGCTCAAACGTGCTGCGTAACACAAGAATGAACCTCATTGGTTCTCGCTGAAGCTCAAACGTGCTGCGTAACACGAGAATGAACCTCATTGGTTCTTGCTGAAGCTCAAACGTGCTGCATAACACCAGAATGAACCTCATTGGTTCTCGCTGAAGCTCAAACGTGCTGCGTAACACGAGAATGAACCTCATTGGTTCTCGCTGAAGCTCAAACGTGCTGCGTAACACGAGAATGAACCTCATTGGTTCTTGCTGAAGCTCAAACGTGCTGCGTAACACGAGAATGAACCTCATTGGTTCTCGCTGAAGCTCAAACGTGCTGCGTAACACGAGAATGAACCTCATTGGTTCTCGCTGAAGCTCAAACGTGCTGCGTAACACAAGAATGAACCTCATTGGTTCTCGCTGAAGCTCAAACGTGCTGCGTAACACGAGAATGAACCTCATTGGTTCTCGCTGAAGCTCAAACGTGCAGCGTAACATGAGAATGAACCTCATTGGTTCTTGCTGAAGCTCAAACGTGCAGCGTAACATGAGAATGAACCTCATTGGTTCTCGCTGAAGCTCAAACGTGCAGCGTAACATGAGAATGAACCTCATTGGTTCTCGCTGAAGCTCAAACGTGCAGCGTAACATGAGAATGAACCTCATTGGTTCTCGCTGAAGCTCAAACGTGCAGCGTAACACGAGAATGAACCTCATTGGTTCTCGCTGAAGTTCAAACGTGCTGCGTAACACCAGAATGAACCTCATTGGTTCTTGCTGAAGCTCAAACGTGCTGCGTAACACCAGAATGAACCTCATTGGTTCTCGCTGAAGCTCAAACGTGCTGCGTAACACCAGAATGAACCTCATTGGTTCTTGCTGAAGCTCAAACGTGCTGCGTAACACCAGAATGAACCTCATTGGTTCTTGCTGAAGCTCAAACGTGATGCGTAACACCAGAATGAACCTCATTGGTTCTTGCTGAAGCTCAAACGTGCTGCGTAACACCAGAATGAACCTCATTGGTTCTCGCTGAAGCTCAAACGTGCTGCGTAACACCAGAATGAACCTCATTGGTTCTTGCTGAAGCTCAAACGTGCTGCGTAACACCAGAATGAACCTCATTGGTTCTCGCTGAAGCTCAAATGTGCTGTGTAACACCAGAATGAACCTCATTGGTTCTTGCTGAAGCTCAAACGTGCTGCGTAACACCAGAATGAACCTCATTGGTTCTTGCTGAAGCTCAAACGTGATGCGTAACACCAGAATGAACCTCATTGGTTCTTGCTGAAGCTCAAACGTGCTGCGTAACACCAGAATGAACCTCATTGGTTCTTGCTGAAGCTCAAACGTGCTGCATAACACCAGAATGAACCTCATTGGTTTTTGCTGAAGCTCAAACGTGCTGTGTAACACGAGAATGAACCTCATTGGTTCTTGCTGAAGCTCAAACGTGCAGCGTAACATGAGAATGAACCTCATTGGTTCTTGCTGAAGCTCAAACGTGCTGCATAACACCAGAATGAACCTCATTGGTTTTTGCTGAAGCTCAAACGTGCTGCATAACACCAGAATGAACCTCATTGGTTCTTGCTGAAGCTCAAACGTGCAGCGTAACATGAGAATGAACCTCATTGGTTCTCGCTGAAGTTCAAACGTGATGCGTAACACCAGAATGAACCTCATTGGTTCTTGCTGAAGCTCAAACGTGCTGCGTAACACGAGAATGAACCTCATTGGTTCTTGCTGAAGCTCAAACGTGATGCGTAACACCAGAATGAACCTCATTGGTTCTCGCTGAAGCTCAAACGTGATGCGTAACACGAGAATGAACCTCATTGGTTCTTGCTGAAGCTCAAACGTGCTGCGTAACACGAGAATGAACCTCATTGGTTCTTGCTGAAGCTCAAACGTGCTGCGTAACACGAGAATGAACCTCATTGGTTCTCGCTGAAGCTCAAACGTGCTGCGTAACACGAGAATGAACCTCATTGGTTCTCGCTGAAGCTCAAACGTGATGCGTAACACGAGAATGAACCTCATTGGTTCTTGCTGAAGCTCAAACGTGCTGCGTAACACGAGAATGAACCTCATTGGTTCTCGCTGAAGCTCAAACGTGCTGCGTAACACGAGAATGAACCTCATTGGTTCTCGCTGAAGCTCAAACGTGATGCGTAACACGAGAATGAACCTCATTGGTTCTTGCTGAAGCTCAAACGTGCTGCGTAACACGAGAATGAACCTCATTGGTTCTTGCTGAAGCTCAAACGTGCTGCGTAACACGAGAATGAACCTCATTGGTTCTCGCTGAAGCTCAAACGTGCTGCGTAACACGAGAATGAACCTCATTGGTTCTTGCTGAAGCTCAAATGTGATGCGTAACACGAGAATGAACCTCATTGGTTCTTGCTGAAGCTCAAACGTGCTGCGTAACACGAGAATGAACCTCATTGGTTCTTGCTGAAGCTCAAACGTGATGTGTAACAACAGAATGAACCTCATTGGTTCTTGCTGAAGCTCAAACGTGCTGCGTAACACGAGAATGAACCTCATTGGTTCTTGCTGAAGCTCAAACGTGCTGCGTAACACCAGAATGAACCTCATTGGTTCTCGCTGAAGCTGAAACGTGCTGCGTAACACCAGAATGAACCTCATTGGTTCTCGCTGAAGCTGAAACGTGCTGCGTAACACCAGAATGAACCTCATTGGTTCTCGCTGAAGCTCAAACGTGCTGCGTAACACAAGAATGAACCTCATTGGTTCTTGCTGAAGCTCAAACGTACTGCGTAACACAAGAATGAACCTCATTGGTTCTTGCTGAAGCTCAAACGTGCTGCGTAACACCAGAATGAACCTCATTGGTTCTTGCTGAAGCTCAAACGTACTGCGTAACACAAGAATGAACCTAATTGGTTCTTGCTGAAGCTCAAACGTGCTGCGTAACACCAGAATGAACCTCATTGGTTCTCGCTGAAGCTCAAACGTGCTGCGTAACACCAGAATGAACCTCATTGGTTCTCGCTGAAGCTGAAACGTGCTGCGTAACACCAGAATGAACCTCATTGGTTCTCGCTGAAGCTGAAACGTGCTGCGTAACACCAGAATGAACCTCATTGGTTCTCGCTGAAGCTGAAACGTGCTGCGTAACACCAGAATGAACCTCATTGGTTCTCGCTGAAGCTGAAACGTGCTGCGTAACACCAGAATGAACCTCATTGGTTCTCGCTGAAGCTGAAACGTGCTGCGTAACACCAGAATGAACCTCATTGGTTCTCGCTGAAGCTCAAACGTGCTGCGTAACACCAGAATGAACCTCATTGGTTCTCGCTGAAGCTGAAACGTGCTGCGTAACACCAGAATGAACCTCATTGGTTCTCGCTGAAGCTCAAACGTGCTGCGTAACACAAGAATGAACCTCATTGGTTCTTGCTGAAGCTCAAACGTACTGCGTAACACAAGAATGAACCTCATTGGTTCTTGCTGAAGCTCAAACGTGCTGCGTAACACCAGAATGAACCTCATTGGTTCTTGCTGAAGCTCAAACGTACTGCGTAACACAAGAATGAACCTCATTGGTTCTCGCTGAAGCTCAAACGTGCTGCGTAACACAAGAATGAACCTCATTGGTTCTCGCTGAAGCTCAAACGTGCTGCGTAACACCAGAATGAACCTCATTGGTTCTCGCTGAAGCTCAAACGTGCTGCGTAACACCAGAATGAACCTCATTGGTTCTCGCTGAAGCTGAAACGTGCTGCGTAACACCAGAATGAACCTCATTGGTTCTCGCTGAAGCTGAAACGTGCTGCGTAACACCAGAATGAACCTCATTGGTTCTCGCTGAAGCTCAAACGTGCTGCGTAACACCAGAATGAACCTCATTGGTTCTCGCTGAAGCTGAAACGTGCTGCGTAACACCAGAATGAACCTCATTGGTTCTCGCTGAAGCTCAAACGTGCTGCGTAACACAAGAATGAACCTCATTGGTTCTTGCTGAAGCTCAAACGTACTGCGTAACACAAGAATGAACCTCATTGGTTCTTGCTGAAGCTCAAACGTGCTGCTAACACCAGAATGAACCTCATTGGTTCTTGCTGAAGCTCAAACGTACTGCGTAACACAAGAATTAACCTCATTGGTTCTTGCTGAAGCTCAAACGTGCTGCGTAACACAAGAATGAACCTCATTGGTTCTTGCTGAAGCTCAAACGTGCTGCGTAACACGAGAATGAACCTCATTGGTTCTCGCTGAAGCTCAAACGTGCTGCGTAACACCAGAATGAACCTCATTGGTTCTCGCTGAAGCTGAAACGTGCTGCGTAACACCAGAATGAACCTCATTGGTTCTCGCTGAAGCTGAAATGTGCTGCGTAACACCAGAATGAACCTCATTGGTTCTCGCTGAAGCTGAAACGTGCTGCGTAACACCAGAATGAACCTCATTGGTTCTTGCTGAAGCTGAAACGTGCTGCGTAACACCAGAATGAACCTCATTGGTTCTCGCTGAAGCTGAAACGTGCTGCGTAACACCAGAATGAACCTCATTGGTTCTCGCTGAAGCTCAAACGTGCTGCGTAACACAAGAATGAACCTCATTGGTTCTTGCTGAAGCTGAAACGTGCTGCGTAATACCAGAATGAACCTCATTGGTTCTCGCTGAAGCTGAAACGTTCTGCGTAACACCAGAATGAACCTCATTGGTTCTTGCTGAAGCTCAAACGTACTGCGTAACACAAGAATGAACCTCATTGGTTCTTGCTGAAGCTCAAACGTGCTGCGTAACACAAGAATGAACCTCATTGGTTCTTGCTGAAGCTCAAACGTGCTGCGTAACACCAGAATGAACCTCATTGGTTCTCGCTGAAGCTCAAACGTGCTGCGTAACACGAGAATGAACCTCATTGGTTCTTGCTGAAGCTCAAACGTACTGCGTAACACAAGAATGAACCTCATTGGTTCTTGCTGAAGCTCAAATGTGCTGCGTAACACGAGAATGAACCTCATTGGTTCTTGCTGAAGCTCAAACGTGCTGCGTAACACCAGAATGAACCTCATTGGTTCTCGCTGAAGCTCAAATGTGCTGCGTAACACGAGAATGAACCTCATTGGTTCTCGCTGAAGCTCAAATGTGCTGCGTAACACGAGAATGAACCTCATTGGTTCTTGCTGAAGCTCAAACGTACTGCGTAACACAAGAATGAACCTCATTGGTTCTCGCTGAAGCTCAAATGTGCTGCGTAACACGAGAATGAACCTCATTGGTTCTCGCTGAAGCTCAAACGTGATGCGTAACACCAGAATTAACCTAATTGGTTCTTGCTGAAGCTCAAACGTGATGCGTAACACCAGAATGAACCTCATTGGTTCTCGCTGAAGCTCAAACGTGATGCGTAACACCAGAATTAACCTAATTGGTTCTTGCTGAAGCTCAAACGTGATGCGTAACACCAGAATGAACCTCATTGGTTCTCGCTGAAGCTCAAATGTGCTGCGTAACACAAGAATGAACCTCATTGGTTCTCGCTGAAGCTCAAACGTGATGCGTAACACCAGAATTAACCTAATTGGTTCTTGCTGAAGCTCAAACGTGATGCGTAACACCAGAATGAACCTCATTGGTTCTTGCTGAAGCTCAAACGTGCTGCGTAACACCAGAATGAACCTCATTGGTTCTCGCTGAAGCTCAAACGTGATGCGTAACACCAGAATGAACCTCATTGGTTCTTGCTGAAGCTCAAACGTGCTGCGTAACACCAGAATGAACCTCATTGGTTCTTTCTGAAGCTCAAACGTGCTGCGTAACACCAGAATTAACCTAATTGGTTCTTGCTGAAGCTCAAACGTGATGCGTAACACCAGAATGAACCTCATTGGTTCTTGCTGAAGCTCAAACGTGCTGCGTAACACCAGAATGAACCTCATTGGTTCTTTCTGAAGCTCAAACGTGCTGCGTAACACCAGAATTAACCTAATTGGTTCTTGCTGAAGCTCAAACGTGATGCGTAACACCAGAATGAACCTCATTGGTTCTTGCTGAAGCTCAAACGTGCTGCGTAACACCAGAATGAACCTCATTGGTTCTCGCTGAAGCTCAAACGTGCTGCGTAACACCAGAATGAACCTCATTGGTTCTTGCTGAAGCTCAAACGTGCTGCGTAACACCAGAATGAACCTCATTGGTTCTTGCTGAAGCTCAAACGTGCTGCGTAACACCAGAATGAACCTCATTGGTTCTTGCTGAAGCTCAAACGTGCTGCGTAACATGAGAATGAACCTCATTGGTTCTTGCTGAAGCTCAAACGTGCTGCGTAACATGAGAATGAACCTCATTGGTTCTTGCTGAAGCTCAAACGTGCTGCGTAACATGAGAATGAACCTCATTGGTTCTTGCTGAAGCTCAAACGTGCTGCGTAACATGAGAATGAACCTCATTGGTTCTTGCTGAAGCTCAAACGTGCTGCGTAACACCAGAACGAACCTCATTGGTTCTTGCTGAAGCTCAAACGTGCTGCGTAACACAAGAATGAACCTCATTGGTTCTTGCTGAAGCTCAAACGTGCTGTGTAACACCAGAATGAACCTCATTGGTTCTTGCTGAAGCTCAAACGTGATGCGTAACACCAGAATGAACCTCATTGGTTCTTGCTGAAGCTCAAACGTGCTGCGTAACATGAGAATGAACCTCATTGGTTCTTGCTGAAGCTCAAACGTGCTGTGTAACACCAGAATGAACCTCATTGGTTCTCGCTGAAGCTCAAACGTGCTGCGTAACACCAGAATGAACCTCATTGGTTCTTGAGAATTCCAAACGTGATGCGTAACACCAGAAGGAACCTCATGACGTGTGAGTTGAATAATGTTTATATGTGAATAAAAGCCTAAATTCAAACTGTGTTTATCATATAAAGCGATCAAGTCTCTTCAGGAAATCTGGACTAAACCGCTCAATTCATGTGGATTTTATGATCTCTTTATGACCTTTTTGAAGCGTCAAAGTGGTAGTTGCGTAGGTGTCAATGGAGAGACCGAAATCTCTAAGATTTAATCAGAAAGATCTTCATTTGTGTTGTGAAGATGAACAAGGTCTTGGAACATGAGAGCTTGAGATTAAATTTTGGGTGAACTAACCCTTTAAATGACTTCCTTTATCTACAACACATGATAATAATGTAATGTATAATAATACAACAGCAGTGACTTACTATACACATTCACTTTGAACTTCTTCTCGGCGATGAGTAACCCGATGGTGAGAGATACTTCATAAACTCCAGAATCACTGGTAATGATATTCCTAATGGTCAGTGATCCAGTCTCTTGATCTAGACGCAATCTTTTAGCGAGTTTCTCGTCAAAGCGGGTAAAACCTTTTCCACTACTCATCTGTGCTAAACGGTTGGAAAAACTGCCACTTTTAAAAAACCACATTGTCTCAGAGTCTGTCTTCAGCTGAACTCCTGTATGTAGAGTCAGAACGTCTCCCTCCATCACTGTCTTTACCTCATCCCACTGACCATTCGCCAGATCTGAAACAAGGTGAAAGTGCATTAAATATGGGTCATATGTTGTTGGATTGTTATTCTTATTCCTCAGAAGTCAAGAATGACAGATTACAATTGCTAAAAGAAGCACTTGTGATAAGTCTCTGCAGATATTCCCAAGCAATTTGATCAAATCAAATCAAATCAAATCAAATCAAATCACTTTATTTGTCACTCTACATATGCACAAGTGCAACAGTTGGTGAAATTCTTAGGTGCAGTTCCGAGCAACATAGCAGTCATGACATGACATGTACAACATTTAAGCAACAACAGATTACACATCTGATGCGCACACAATTACTCACAGCACAGTAAACTCTACAATAAACAATAAATAATTTACACAATGTGAGTGTAGTTCTCACAGCTTTAAACAATATACACATACTTACAATATACATATACTTTAAACAATATACACTAAACATACATTAAACAGTATACATTACGCTATAATAATAATAATAATAATAATATACAATGTATAGTATAAAATATTATTCACAGATTGAAAAATTGAAATCCAAAGTGCAATAGATGCTGTATGATAAATAAATGTGTATATAATGTGTGTGTATCTACAGTGGGTTGTGCTGAGTGATATTCTGTCCAGAGTGTGTTATGATCCTGATGGATCAAGAGTTAAGTAGTCTGATTGCTTGTGGGAAGAAGCTGTTCTGGAGTCGGCTGGTGCGTGTTCTGATGCTGCGGTACCGTCTGCCTGATGGCAGCAGTGAGAGCAGCCCATGGTTCGGGTGGCTAGAGTCTCTGATGATCCTCTGAGCTCTCTTCACACACCGCCTGGCGTAAATGTCCTGGAGGGAGGGAAGCTCACCTCCGATGATGCAGCTGGCCGTGCGCACTACCCTTTGCAGGGCCTTGCGGCTGCGGGCGGTACTGTTGCCGTACCAGGTGGTGATGCAGCCAGTCAGCAGACTCTCTATGGTGCAGGTGTAGAAACGTGTGAGGATGTGGCGGTTCATTCCAAACCTCCTCAGCCGTCGCAGGAAGATAAGGCGCTGATGAGCCTTCTTCACAACGGCCTCGGAGTGGACGGACCATGAGAGTTCCTCTGTGATGTGGACACCGAGGAACTTGAAGCTGCTGACTCTCTCCACCGGTGCTCCATCGATGGTGATGGGGCGGTGTTCTCTCTCATTCCTCCTGAAGTCGACCACCAGCTCCTTGGTCTTGCTGACGTTGAGGGAGAGGTTGTGCTCCTGACACCACCGTGTCAGAGTGTGCACCTCCTCTCTGTAGGCCGTTTCATCATTGTCGGTGATAAGACCTACCACCGTCGTATCGTCAGCAAACTTGATGATGGTGTTGGAGCTGTGGGTTGCCACACAGTCATGTGTGTACAAGGAGTACAGGAGTGGGCTGAGAACACAACCCTGAGGGGCTCCAGTGTTGAGAGTCAGTGATGAGGAGATGTTACTGCCCATTCTGACCACCTGGCGTCTGTTTGACAGGAAGTCCAGGATCCAGCTGCATAACAAGCTGTTTAAGCCTAGAGCCCGGAGTTTAATGTCAAGTATGGAGGGCACAATGGTGTTGAATGCTGAGCTGTAGTCTACAAACAGCATTCTCACATATGTGTTCCTCTTTTCCAGGTGGGAGAGAGCAGTGTGTATAGTGGATGAAATGGCATCATCAGTGGAGCGGTTTGTGCGGTATGCAAACTGCAGTGGGTCCAGTGAGGGGGGGAGAACAGAGCAGATGTGGTTTCTGACTAGTCTCTCAAAGCATTTGCTGATGATGGGGGTCAGAGCAACAGGACGCCAGTCGTTTAAGCAGGTGGTTTTTGACTGCTTAGGTACAGGAACAATAGTGGACGTTTTAAAGCATGTGGGGACCACAGACAGGGAGAGGGACAGGTTAAAAATGTCCGTGAAAACTCCAGCCAGTTGGTGCGCGCACGCTCTGATCACACGGCCGGGAATGCCGTCTGGACCCGCGGCTTTACGGACGTTCACCCGCCGGAAGGATCGGGTTACATCCGCGACAGATACGGAGAGTGCACTAACCTCTGCATCCTCAGCCGCGAGCTCTCTCTCCGCGAGGGCGGTGTTAGTTCCCTCAAAGCGAGCATAGAAGGTGTTCAGCTCGTCCGGGAGAGAGGCAGCGGTGTTCACGGTGGAGTTTGTGTTCCCTTTATAGTCCGTGATGGTGTTAATTCCCCTCCACATGCTTCTGGAGTCGGTGGTGTTGAACTGTCCTTCAATCTTGTTCCTGTACTGGCGTTTTGCTGCTCTGATGGTTTTCCGGAGGGCATAACTTGCTTGTTTATGCTCCTCCGCGTTACCGGAGTTAAAAGTGAAGGTCCGCGCATTGAGTGCCGCGCGAACATCCCCATTTATCCACGGCTTCTGGTTAGGGTACAGCCGTATTGTTTTGGTCGGAACAACGTCTTCTACGCACTTCCTGATGAAACACGTTACGCTATCAGCGTAAACCTCGATGTCGTCATCAGAGGCCGACCGGAACATCTCCCAGTCCGCGTGATCAAAACAGTCCTGTAGCATAGAATCTGATTGGTCCGACCAGCACTGGATGATTCTGAGGGCGGGTGCTTCCTGTTTGAGTCTTTGCCTATATGCGGGCAAAAGGAGGATGGAAGCGTGATCCGATTTGCCAAATGGTGGGCGCGGGAGGGACTTGTAACAATCCTTGAAGGGGGAGTAGCAGTGATCTAAGACACGGTTCCCTCGCGTGTTGAAGCTAACATGTTGGTGGTATTTAGGTGCAATGTGCTTGAAGTTGGCTTTGTTAAAGTCCCCGGTCACAATAAACGCGGCCTCAGGATGCGCGGTTTCCTGCTCACTCACTGTCCTATACAGTTCCTTTAGTGCCTGGTCTGTGTCGGCTTGCGGGGGAATATACACAGCTGTGATGATGACCGCGGTGAATTCCCTCGGTAGCCAGAATGGTCGGCACAGAAGCATGAGAAATTCCAGATCAGGAGAACAGAAAGACTTGATAGAATGTACGTTCCTCTGATCACACCAGGATCGGTTGATCATAAAACATACACCCCCGCCTTTGCTTTTCCCGGAGAGATCTTTTTCTCTGTCCATCCGATGCACGGAGAACCCCGTGGTTTTGATGGCCGAATCTGGAATCTCAGCGGACATCCAGGTTTCTGTAAGGCAGATAATGCAGCAGTCCCTCGTGTCTCGCTGGAAAGAGATCCGCGCTCTCAGCTCGCAGAGTTTATTGTCCAGAGACTGAACATTAGCCAGTAAAATACTGGGAAGTGGGGGTCGGTTTGCGCGGCGTCTTACTCTGATGAGTACGCCGGCTCTCTTCCCTCTTCTCCGGCCGCGTTTGCGTGGTCGGGCCGTCCAGACAAAGGGATCCGCTGCTGTGTTTGTAAACGGCGGTTCGTCACTGAAGAATTTAAAGTCCGGTTTTCGGTGTGCGATTGCCGAACCAATGTCCAAAAGTGTCTGTCTGTCGTACGTAGTAAGGCAGACAACATCCAAGACAAAAAACATAAAAACTATAAACAGAACAAACAAAAAACTACAATGTTTCAGCAGAGCTCGCGACGTAGCGGCCATCCTCGGCGCCATCTTGACTCAAACACTAGTGTTTGAGTGATATGTACACTCTAAAGAATGCTGGGTTAAAAATAACCCAGGATTGGATTGTTTTAACCCAGCGGTTGGGTTAATTGTTTGCTTAAAACAACCCAATTGCTGGGTTAGTCTATTTTCAACCCAACTTTGGTTATTTTTACCCCAGCATTTTTTAGAGCGTATTTGAAATGGTCTAAATATGGAGGATGCATCTGTTTATTTGTCCTTCATTGTATCTGCATCAGTGTGCATCAGTTTTTGGTCTACTTCTGTCTTGTAGATGATCTCACTTCCTTGATTGTTTCCATTGTAGGTGAGATTTCCTCTGAACCACAAGAGGAAATATTCATTATCAGTTCTCAGATCATCACCCCTTCTGTTAAATACATATATTTCTCACTTTTGTTTTCATGGTACACCAAGAGGAACCTACTGGGTTTTTCCAGACTTCAGACATTTCTTCAAACTACATTTGAACATCAAATTACTCTTATAATATTTACTTTACAGCTTGTTCTTCAAAGGTACTGAACATATCACACACTAACCTTCTCGATTAAGGGAACATTTATAGATCTATGAAACTGTGGAACACAGTTTAGGAAGATTATGAAGGTTATATTAAACACATTTACTCTGAAAATAGTTTGTTAAGGAGATTTCACATGCCCAAAAGTGAAAGAAATTACATATAGGTCATACAGGAACCATACATCAGTGCTGCAATACTAAATTTCAAGAATAGAAAAGTACAAAAAGGTACAAAATAAGTGCAAAGACTGAATGTGTGTTCAAGAGAGCAATCAATGAATTTAATGAAAGGGAAAAAAACCAAGATATCTTACCTTTAACACTGATAAAAAACACAATGAAAACCCACATCCTGATGAATGTGTTTGTGCCTTCTCTTGATGATGCATCTGGAGCTCACTCGAGCAGTGTGAACATGTCATGACATCTCGGTGAAGACATTCGGTTTCATCAGGAAGTGACCATGAAACCAGTTACGCCAACTTATGCAGCAAAAGCATAGGCTATTTAAACACTTTAAACCATGTTTGAAATTGATATAAAATATAAATTAATAATATATAATCATTTTCACTTTTGGTCATTGTATAGAACGAAAAAATAATTTTCTCTATAGAAATTATGACTTTTTTATTCACGTTTTTCTTTATTTCCATGAGTTTTCATAAACTGAGACTGTAACATCAGTGCAGGTCAATCAAAAAACCTGACTGATTAGAAAATTAGACTTCTCAAAGTAATATTTAAATCTCTGTTGATACTTCCTGTCCATAAATTATAGAAGGGTTGGTTACCTTCTCCACTCTTTACTTTAAAGGGATATCATTTTCATTTTTGGGTGAACTGTCATCATTTAAACTGGGCTTTAGACTGGGCTAGGAGTTTATCCTTACTGATGATCAAATCTGGTGGCATCATAAAGAGATCTTCACAGATTTTTTTCTCTCAGATCTCAAGCATGCACACACTACAATATAAAAAAAATTGCACATCACACACCACAAGATATTATCAAAGGGTTAGTTCACCCACAAATGAAAATTCTGTCATTAATGACTTCCCCTCATGTCGTTGGACACCCGTCAGACCTCCGTTCATCTTCAGAACACAAATTAAGATATTTTAGTGTAAATCCGATGGCTCAGAAAGGCCTCCATTGGCACAATGTCACTCTCAAGACCCATAAAAGGCACTAAAGACGTCGTTACAAAGTCCATCTCACTACAGTGGTTCTACAATAACTTTATGAAGCGACCAGAATAGTTATTGTGCGCAAAAAAAAAAATCTAAATAGCGACTTTATTCAGTCCCTCCAGAAAAACGTGATTATACGATCGCATGATTTAATGCATAATCAGCCAAAGTCTGCATATTTATGCGGGGGCCACATTTTTTTTTAAATACGCCGCACTTTCGCCGCATAAATTGCCTATTTTTGCGTGCAAAATATGAGGGGCTAGCATGATTTCATAATCCCCGCATTTCCGTTGCAAAAAAGTCATATATATATTAGCAGAAAGTTGAAAAATGTTTGTTTACTTCACACAAGAGCCGCCATTTCCCCCTATTGCCATGGGAACGCTTTGAAGTGACGTAATTACCCAACGTGAACGTCATCGAAAAGCTGCAAACCCCGTGGAGAAACCATAGATATCGGTGTTGACCGATTTCAAAACACAGCACCATGAAGCTTTGAAGCGTTATGAATCAGTGAGTCGATTCAGCGGTTTGAAGCGTTATGAATCAGTGAGTCGATTCAGCGGTTTGAAGCGTTATGAATCAGTGAGCCGATTCAGCGGTTTGAAGCGTCATGAACAAGTGAGTCGATTCAGCGGTTTGAAGTGTTATGAATCAGTGAGTCGATTCAGCGGTTTGAAGCGTTATGAACAAGTGAGTCGATTCAGCGGTTTGAAGCGTTATGAATCAGTGAGCCGATTCAGCGGTTTGAAGCGTTATGAATCAGTGAGTCGATTCAGCGGTTTGAAGCGTTATGAACAAGTGAGTCGATTCAGCGGTTTGAAGCGTTATGAATCAGTGAGTCGATTCAGCGGTTCGGATCGCCAAAGTCACGTATTTCAACAGTTTGACACACAATCCGAATCATGAATCGACTCACTGATTCATAACGCTTCAAAACTTCATGATGCTGTGTTTTTTGAAGTCTTTGAGGTCTTACGGGTGTCCAGCGACATGAGGGGACGTCATTAATGACAGAATTTTCATTTTTGGGTGAACTAACCCTTTAAGAGATTGCACTTTGTGCATTGGAAGCACTCAAATGTCTGTTTTGTAAAGCTACCTCTGTAAAACAGGAAGTTATTTATTCATTTTTTCAGAAGTTGTAGCATATTCCTTTTGTAAAGCTACAGAACTTGTTTGACTCAATGTTTTGTAAATTTGAGCCGTGTGTTTATTAAGGTCTTCAATAAAACAAGATGAGAACTTAAATATTCCCAGCACTTTCTGTGATGTAGTGCTTTTTTTCTCTTTCTCATCAAACCGCAGTTTTTGCAAGTTCCCGCAATTTTATCGCATAAAATTGCATAAATATCCCGCATTTTCCATCGCATTTTTTAAGAAAACGTGCCACATAATCAAGGATGCCCGCAACAATCACAAAAAAAAGCCACATTTTTCTGGAAGGACTGATTATTCAACTTTATTCTGGGTCTCATACATGAACTCACGAAGCACCACGATACATGCGCGAGAATATGACGTCGAGCACAGTCGGGTTTCCTGGAAATGACACTTTAACACCATTTTGAGCACTACACCAAGACCTAAAGCACAATCAACGTAGAATTCAACAGCTTAGATACTTCCTCTGCTTGTAGACAAAGCTCCTCGCTTCCGAGTCAGAACGCCGGCTCTATTCTCGCGCATGCGTCATGGTGCTTCGTGAGTTCAGCTCTGTTTATCCCAAGGTCTGCAGTCAGCCGGATCCCTGAAGTGTCTGCAGAGACCGTGTCAATTAGACTCCCCTGGAAATTGTCTCATTGACAAGGCATCCTCAATAAACCCGTCTCTGGTGTGATGACTCTGATTGTTCGAATATTCCTATTTAATAATTGTTAAATCGATATGTCATCCTCAATAAACCCGTCTCCCGCATGATGACTCCGATCTTTCAACTATTTCGATCTCAAAATATTTTGAATATTTCGTTTCCACCGCAGGAGCTTTCCCCAGGAACTAGGAAATTTGGGCTGGTACTCGGCGTGTTTCGACCGCAGGGTCTAAATGAAGTTATTTCCCCCTCCAAACGGCCCTGCTCGCGAGGTAGTACTTTTTCAAAGTTCTGGAACTTTCGGGGGTGGGACTTGTGCGCTGAACATGCTGATTGGTTGAGCTCGCGCAGCATTTTATTTCAACCAGCATTTTTAAAAGTCTTGCGAGGTTCGTTCAGCAAATATCAGTCTTGCTCTTTCTGTCCAATGGTGCTCGTTTGTCTCAGCAATCGAACGATCAATGTCCGTAATCAGGGCCGGCCCAAGCCCTTATGGGGCCCTAAGCAGAATTTTATTTGGGGCCCCTCGGTGCCATCAATACGATTGGCTATTGTCAATTCTTGATCATTCGCACACCCAGTATCAATGTTAGTAGTTAGTATGTTTTTACTCTTATACGGTGTTTAATTGTAACAGTAGCAAACCCACAAGAGTGCTCAGGTGTTAATATCCAAAGCCCTACAGTACTACAGTTCAGACTGGGATATGTACTTTATTTATTTTTAAGTAGTCTCTTATGCTGAATATGCTCACTTTCCCCCAGGATTCTTTGATGAATAGAAGGTTCAAAAGGACAGCATTTCTCTGAAATAGAAAGCTTTCAAAAAAATCCTGTACACAACTGTTTTCAACACTGATAATCATAAATGTTTGTTGAGCATCAAATCATCATATTAGAATGATTTGTGAAGGATCATATGACACTGAAGACTGGAGAAATGATGATAAATTACACTTTACTATATTCACATAGAAAACAGCTGTTTTTACATCATATTATTTTTACAATATTTCTGTTTTTACAGTATTTTTGATCAAATTAATGCAGCCTTGGTGAGCAGAAGAGACTTATTTTAAAAACAAGAAATGTTGATTTCTTTCAATCGAGGTTTTATTTTGGCGAAAATAAAATTAGATTTTTTTTGCATTCCATTCGACTGTGTATAAAACCCATTTTATTTTCTAAATAAAAACTTCCCAAATGTAGGCTACACAACTTATCATTCCAAGGGGACGATATAGCACTCGCAGAAAAACATTTACTGAGAAACTGGAAGCTATGCTGTACTCCGTCCAACACATGAAGCACGTCAGACAAGATATTCACACTAAACCATAGCGCATTCTCAAATCCATCCATTCATAAAAAGGTTATCGGACAACAGACGAGTAACGTTAAGTTTTAGCGCCGTTTTCTCGCACTTTGACCCCTGACTAACAAGTGAATAGTGTCCGGCCGATGGCGCCTCCAGCTCATGCAGTGCTGTCAGAATCAATCCGTGCATATATTAGAAAACTTCACATTTTGCAGTTTATTTTGTAATTGTTTAAGGCCATTTCGCGATTTCAATCGTCATATAAAATAACAAACAGCAAATAGTCATTTCATGTGCTCTTGGGGGGCCCCTAGTGGCCAAGGGGCCCTAAGCAGCCGCTTAGTTCGCTTATGCCTTGAACAGGTGTCCTGACATTTCATCCTACCCGTCAGATTGTCCTACCAGGGCTTACTGCGCATGCCCACATCAATATATATATATATATATATATATATATATATATATATATATATATATATATATATATATATATATATATATATATATATATATATATATATATAATTATTTTTTTACATTTTGGGTAGGTATGGATGTAGGTATGGATATTAATGAATATTAATAAAGCAAATCAAATTAATATGATGCTGGTAGCACAATCTGACAGGCAGCATTTTTTGCTTTCGAATTGTGCTGCCTACTGTTTTAATGGGAGGTAGCAAAATCTGACAAGGTGGGACAAATCGACAGAACACCGGCTCTGAACACTAGATTTCTTTAAAGGTCCCGTTCTTCGTGATCCCATTGTTCAAACTTTAGTTAGTGTGTAATGTTGCTGTTAGAGCATAAATAATACCTGTAAAATTATAAAGCTCAAAGTTCAATGCCAAGCGAGATATTTTATTTAACAGAAGTTCCCTTTCAAAGCCTACAGCGAACGGCCGGCTTGGACTACATCCTGGTACTTCCTTCATTAATTACGTCAGTCAGTGAACAGACTAACCTCCGCCCACAAGAATACGTGAAAAAGGGGGTGTGGTCTTGTTGCTGTCCCACGTGGAGAAGAGGAAGTGTCGCGTGGAGAAAAGGAAGTGCTGCGTTTGAGTGTGTTTGTTGCCATGTCATCGAGACGCTGTTATTTTCATCCCGGAGTCAAATCACCTTTGTTTGGCTTTCCCAGGGACGCTGTAGAGATCATTGAGTGCATACATCTCCCCGTTAAGAGGCGTGACCTTTCCACGTGCGCTAAGCTGCTGTCGAATCACAACACAGGAACCGTGCAACGTGTGCTAAGCTGCTGTCGAATCACAACACAGGAACCGCTGGCACAATCAGAACTCGTTACGTATTTCTGAAGGAGGGACTTCATAGAACAAGGAACTCATCAGCCGTTTTTAGGACAGTGAAAACAGCGGTGTACAGATAAGTACATTGTGTGTTTTTTTACACGCGAAACATGAACACATGTTATATTGCACACTGTAAACACAATCAAAGCTTCAAAAAAACACGAAGAATGGGACCTTTAAATGTGATTTTTTTTTTTTTAATGTTAATAACTTACATCCTAATATTTTTTTAATGATATACTTATATAAGCACACACAAGTGATTATTAATGAATGCAAAATAATACAATTTAACTTAAGAAAAGTTGAAAATAGTGCTAAAAAGGCTAAATTATTGTTCCTTATATGTACAGTCGGCTATATACATATGAACTGATACCGAATCAAGTTCGATATTTGTGTCACTCACTCAATTTTATTTTTTTAATACAGTTTATGGGTTTGATTCACCCTCCAAACCACTCATTCAAAACCAAAGTAAAGGTTCAAAGCTTCATGAAGCAGTTTCGAAAGCACCCGACACTAATTAAGCGTGAGTTTCACTTCGTTGAACAATCAGGCAGTATTAATATTATTATTTATTATTATTATTATTATTATTATTATTATTATTATTATTATTATTATTATGTATTAAGTATTATGCGAGTAAATCTCCAGATTCTCAAAACTCAAACTCAAGCTGCGTTTACACTGTTCTGTCCAGCAGGGGTCGCCAGCGGGTGGCGTTCCGAAAGCTTCGAATCAGTGAATCATTTAGCGAATCAACTGGTTCAATGGTTCAATTGATTCGAAGAAGCTTTCTCAACACTTCCGGAAGTGCGCGGCTGAGTCTCCTTTCGTGAACGCGGAGGTTGAGCTTTAAACTGAAGTTTAAATAAGGATTTATCTTATAATAATAGATAGTGATGGGCAGACCGAGGCTTCGTGAAGCACTGAAGCAGTTGAAGCAAATGTGCCATATTGTTTCGAAGCTTCGAATCAATCCGACACCCGTCTCTACGGCGACATCTAGTGTTCACTTGCATGTGTTGATCTGAAATACCATGACAATGAGCCATGTAAAAAAAAAATTGTTTTTAACATCTGTCTGACAACTACATGATCTTGGTTGTGTAACCTGTAGCCTCCTCATTGTGAATAACTATAGTTTTTTTGTGGTCATGAAAATTTTACATTAATAAAATATAAATAAAGCCACAATGTGTCACATTTGTTACATAACATTTTTATTCAAAAATATTATTTGCTCTGCTGTTAATATATAATAAGGAGTTAGCTGACTTCTTTTTTTACGTATAATTTCTCCAGCCTTTAAACAAATCCTCTCACATGGGACACTTGTTGTCAGGATGAGTGCTCCTCAAATGGTGCATCAAGGCTGCCTATCACAATACACACATCTGTTTCCAAATGGAAATGCTCCCACACCACAGATGTAAGGCGTCTCTTGTAATGGACAATAACAAAGATAACTTCCTGATTAACAACATCCTCATGCTGGGAAAATTTTACATACACAAATGCAAGTTCTTAAAGGTGAAACCACGATTTTATTAATTTCATAATGAGTTTAACTCTTATACAAAAGCCCTCAAAGTTATGAAAATGCAATCAGACTTTTTTCCATTCTAGAAGAATATAATCTTCAAACAAAACCCTAGCCCCTTTAATGTTTTTGTGTCTTTTATTATGATTTGCCTGATATATTTTTCTACTGTACTTTCAAGCACATGATCTGTATTTTGTAATACAAAAATATTCTGTTATTGCCATGCTGTTTGTAAATGATTATTTGTTCAGCAATAAAAAAAATTACGACATCTCTTATGTGGAGCCTCCATTTTTATCTATTCTATTAATATATCTATCTATATATCACCTATGAATCTATATAATTCTATATCTATAACTTATGCTGTGCTATTTGTCACTATCTAACATATGAATGTGTCACTATATCTATCCTATCTGTCACTGTCTATACCTATCAGTCAATATATCTCATTTAAATCTAGCCTAACTAACCAAAGCGCACTATAAATCTCACTGCTATCACAAAATCTCTCTCCTCTCGCAAAAACCCACGAGGTGAAGATGGATTTACTTCACTTTTAAACTGTGGTGAATTAGGTTTATACAGATGTGTGACTGTGTGGTTTGTTCCCGACCCGGTCCTGATGAAACACTTGAAGCTTCATTGATCCATAGTCACGTGACATGGGTGTTCCGAAACATCTGCGCTTCGGGATCTCGGCAAAGCCCCGAAAACATCTGTTTCGCGCCTTCCAGTTAGCCGCTAACGTTAGCATAGCTTGTCTTAACGGACTCTTGTACACTTTTAAAGCACCTTGGTGTTTTTTTGTTGTTGTTGTTGTTGAAGATGAATACTATTGTCATTATGACTTTGGTCGTTTATTCGGGTGGTAGGTAGACTGTTGGTTTAATGGGCGGATGAGAACGTTACTGTCGGTGTGTATTTCGCGTTATTCTAATAGTGTTTATTTAATGTTTGATTTCCAGCTCTGGCTGTTGCTGGCTCGAAGATCGAGGCCATCGATGGACAGAATGTCACGATATATTTCAACATCGATGAAGTGGAGAAAGCCGATCTTGTGAGGATTATCTTTAAAGGAGACCATGAGCTAAAGCGTCTTATAGCTCAGATTCCTTGGCACATTGATCCTCCTCCATCTGGAGTATTAATGGATGTTGGGAAAGGACGTGTGTGTGTGAGCATCCAGAAAGTGAACAACTCCAGCTCAGGGATCTATGAAGCACGAGCCCTCATTAGAGAGAAGATGTCTGATGAGGTGAAAGTTCAGCTTGTTGTAAAGGGTGAGTGTATGCCACTATAATATATCTGTTTGCCTGTAATGTGCCAGAATCAGGATTATGAAAATAATAATATAAATGGTCATGATTGTGCTCCTAAAGCTCAAAAACCAAAACAACTTGGTTGATGTTATTCCTACTTATCTGCAGATACTGTGAATCTGAATAAGCAAGAGCTTTTTGCAAAACAATTAAAAGTGATAACATTTAGGTGATGTAAAGAATCAGATTTCACATCATTTGATCCGCAGCATTAACTCCT
This sequence comes from Romanogobio albipinnatus, assembly GCA_023566225.1. NCBI lineage: Eukaryota > Metazoa > Chordata > Actinopteri > Cypriniformes > Gobionidae > Romanogobio > Romanogobio albipinnatus. The sequence goes on from CM042248.1 coordinate 48,744,003, forward strand.
CGTGATTTATTTAACTATTTAGAAAAGAGGAGGGAAACGGTTGCTTGTATTATTTCTTAAATCATGTGTGTTAAAAGCTGTGCAAACACACCACAGACTTCAGAGAGAGAGCAAAAGTTGTCCAGGGTTTCCTCAGGTCTTAAAGTCTTAATTTGACCTTCAACATTTTAAAGCCTTAAAGGAATCGTTCAACCCAAAAATAAATAAATTCCATTAATGGATTAGCCAGTATATTTAGTAATATAACTCCAATTGTGTTTGGCTGAAAGAAGAATGTCATATACACCTAGGAAGACTTGAGGGGTGACATTTTTGTGTGAACATTTTTTTCCATTATGCAGAAAACTGGTACAGAATCGCAGAATCCATTCATGAAATTGGAGTTTACTGTATAATCAGGAATGCCATAGAGTCGGTCAACATTTGCATTAATAGATCAGGGGGTCGACTAGGAGTAGGGCTCTGTATTATATACCGCCCAGCCCTACCTAGGGGTCTGCGATTAATATAGTGATTGTTGTTTTAACGATGTGCAATCTTATAATGTATATCCCTCACACACACCCAGAGAGGGCACGCAGATACACTACGTGATGTAGATTAGACTAGTGTGGGTAAGTGCACATTTTCACTGAGCAATTTACTCTAATATATCATTTAAAGGGTTAGTTCACCCAAAATTGAAAATAAAGTCAGTAATTACTCACCCTCATGTTGTTCCAACCATGTAAGACCTTCGTTCATCTTCGGAACATAATTTAGTATATTTTTGATGAAATCTGAGAGCTGTCTCACTCCTCCATAGGCTTTCAGAGGGACTGAAACTTGATGGCCCAGAATAGTAAGTAAAAACGTCATTTAAGGAGTCCAAATGACTACAGTGGCTCTGTATTAAGTCTATCATGCGACGAAAATACTTTTTGAGCGGAAAAACAACAAAAATAACGACTTTATCCCACTATTATTGTTGTTCAATTTGAGCCTCTGACGCCACGACGCATGCGCGAAAACTGAGATTAGTAGTAGTAGAAGAAGAACGCAGTTTTCGCGCATGCGTTATTGAACAACAATAATAGTGGGATAAAGTCGTTATTTTTGTTGTTTTTCCGCTCAAAAAGTATTTTCGTCGCATGATAGACTTAATACAGAGCCACTGTAGTCATTTGGACTCCTTAAATGATGTTTTTACTTACTATTCTGGGCCATCAAGTTTCATTCCCTCTGAAAGCCTATGGAGGAGTGAGACAGCTCTCAGATTTCATCAAAAATATACTAAATTATGTTCCGAAGATGAACGAAGGTCTTACATGGTTGGAACAACATGAGGGTGAGTAATTACTGACAGAATTTTCAATTTTGGGTGAACTAACCCTTTAATGTAGTTTATAAATATCACATGAAGAGTGCAGTTTTCAAGAACTTTTGAGGAATATGCAACATAATTTAGACAATTGTTTTTGTCATATGTATTATAATAACTGACAGACACTATCATTTCAGCCGCTCTGTGAACACAGGATCAGCTCAGATTCGCGGCTGAGACACGAATAGATGATTAACTTAAAGCTTTTACTCTTAAACACAAAAGGCACGTCCACTTTAATAAAATAAAGGAATATTTATTAAACAAGCCAGAACAACAGCAGAAAAAACGCTCACAATTAAATAAATAATATACAGCAAACTAGCCTTCTTCAATCTGTCTCTCTTCTCCAGTGGGTTGGGCTAATCCAAAAGAAGAGAAAACAAGGGGGTGTTCTGAAGACAGACTGTTACCTGTGAAACAGGGCTGCTCTGAAAACACCTCCATTAGCAATTAGTGCTCTCCACCTGATCAAATGAAGGCAAAACTGACAGTACCTGTTGGGGTAACAGCTTAGGACCAGTAGTGAGAAATGAAGACCAAGAGTCAGGAGTTAGATTAATTAAAGAAAAATTTACTGAAGAATAGTTTGCAGTTTCATCAGCAGAAGCCAGCTTCAAGTCTCACAAGGAGTTTGTAGGCCGCACTCCCTCTAACAGTCTCCCCGCCTCCCCTAACGTACATACAATGTCTGAACAGTTATACTGTTTTCAAGGTCCAACCACGTCATTATTGTCATGTGGAATGATTCTGATTGGTTCTAACAACATGCACGTAAGCAACTTTCCACACGTAAACAGATAGGAGCACATAACACTAAAAATGCGTAGACTCGTTGTCGCCCAGGCCAAGATTTAGATCACCATGACCTCGGAGGTCACAGAAAGACGTCTCCAGGTCTGACATCGTCTGCAGAAATTCCATCTCCAATACTGAACCTGCACAGATCATGCAACGCACATACACCCAAAAGCTCCAAAGAATAACAGCTTCCTCAAGGTTGAGAACATCTTAACTAACTATCAACAAGCACTTCCAAAACATGCTGATACATCTAGTACAGAAGTGAATTTATTCTATTTAGTAAGAAAAGCATAAAAGAGGTGCAGTTTCTCTGGGTCCTTAAGAAGTCACGTAGACCTGACATCCAATGACCCTAAGGTCACTTTAGGATGACATATAGCTACACACATGTTGAGGGGTTCTCCCGGGGTGTTGACACACACACACACACCAAGGACAGTTGCCTGTCAGCACGTTTTGACACATCAGAGCAGCACCTAAAGAAATGTGTTTCCAAAAGCACATAGCAAATATAATACTTAAATCTCCAAAATCACTCATTCATAAAACTATTCTTGAAGGATATGTGTATAAAAGAAGAGACACAGGTATCTGACCTGCCCCATTAGTACAGATCCACTTTTGCAGCACGACTGAAGCGTGGTGTTGTGATGCTTCCCCTCATGTTGATGGGCGTTTACCGCTATGGGTGTGCGTTTGAGCCAGCGGGGAATGAAAAACAAAGGACCAGCGAGAGACTTCCCTCAGTCTCCATGTGCTCTACTTCTATTGGATAGTTGCCTCGTGTTCAACGGATTCACTTGCATAAAGATGGTGATGAAATGAACGCGGCAAAAAATCGACCAATCAGAATTTTGGTCGAGCCAGAACGTATCGACTAATAATCGACTGTGAGATTACAGCCCTAGTAATGTGACTAGTGACTAACTTTTTAGACCCCATATTGCCTGTTTTTGCTTTATTTCTCCAACAAAAAGTTTAAACAAAGCCACAGAACTGTACTCACATCTCTGAGCAACAATCGGCAGTGTTTCCTTAATAAATGCACTAACTTTTTGCCATGGTTGCACTGGTGCGCCTAACTTTCTTATTTAGGTTTACCCGCACAAAATGTAGGTGCACCCAAAAATTTCCCCCGGCTCGCATCGCCTTTGACGCCACAATTTCAAGGTCACCTTTTTATCACGCTCCATATACATTCAAATATATATAAATGACAACATAATATATGCAGTTACACAGGAATTAACAAATTCCAAGTTTTAACAAAGTGTTATAAATTAATTTAAAAGAAAGGGCTGTAGCTATCAATTATTTTACAGGGCTGTACGGTAACTTTTTTTGCACATAGCACTGGTGCTACAGAGGTTGAAAGTTTTGTAGCACAGCCCACAGAATTGTAGCACATGAATAAAACGTCTGTTACCATGTCTGAAAAATGCAAAAAGTGCTATACAACACAAATATTTAAGAATAAAAATAATAATAACAATTATTATTATTATATTTTACAGAAAACATAAATCATTAGAAAGTTGTAAGGTTGTATAGTAAAATATTAAATTATGATAAAATTTTTTGTCTTATTTTATCTTATGTATTCACTGAGAAAGGAACAAAAAAGTACTGTACACGTCTCAACACCGCAAATCTATCACTGTACTACAGAATATTATAAAATAATATAATTTCAAACTCATTCTGTGATGTGAAGCCTGTCAGATTACAAAAGTAGGTGATTTCAAACACTCGATTAATGTTCTCTTTTGTTGGACAACAGGTTTGTAAACGCTTCTCATTACAAGTTTGGAGAGAGGTTGTTCCCCCCCGCCCCGGTTTCTCACTCAACTTGATTCTATCGAACCCTGGTGCACTTGTTCATCTTACGTCATCAGAAATGTGCACGGCGGATGATAGAAAACACACTGCCGTAAATATATTGTGTTTTTATTAATTTGGTGCTATTATGCGCAGCTGGGTAAACGACTCTTGGGTTTACTGGGTTTTACGTGATTCACGTGAATCGCGGGACAGTTCGAGTGCCACCTCCTTCTGTAGCCTACCCCGGTGCGCACCGAGCCCGCGATTGACAGCTTTTACATTAGCAATTTTTCATGCAAACCATGCCCCTTTCGAACTAAAATGCCAATGACTATCTCACAGTGCATGCAGAGATTGAGCAGCATTCATTGTGAACCGATCGATCCGCCCTGAACAGTGCTGCGCTTCATCTGCACATTTATTTATTTAAAAAGGGAAGCGATTTTCATAATTTCACAAAGCCAAATCTCGATTTTGGTTTAATTTCAGTCAATCGCGCAGCCTCACACGAGCACAAAACAAATTCTCCCTTCACTCAAACGAGCTCTGTCTCACATGTAAACTGTATTGCACGCGTGCTACTGGGGTAAATATATTCATCGCACAGAGTTTGTTTTTTGTAGCACGTGCGACATATATGTCGCACTGTACAGCCCTGTTTTAGTAATCGAGTATTCTACCAATTATTCCACGATTAATCGAGTAATCAGATGAGTAGTACTTTTTCTTTTATTAAAGAGCAATACTAAATACACAAGAGAAAATAAGACGGGTCTCTTAAAGTGAACAACTAAATTATTTCCTTTTTTAGAAAAAAATTTAGTTTTATTGCTGAAATTGCAGACATTAATATTTGTGAAAACTAAACCAATTTAGTGCATTCAATTGCCATATTATATTCAAAATGAAAATATATAAATAAATAAAAATATAAATCTATTTCAAATTACTTCTAAAAAGGTAAACATAGTACAACCTACTAAACCTACAACCTATAAATAAAAATAAGTCATATAAATAATAATAATGCCTAAACATTGCATTTATGTTGTTTAAGTGTCAGCTTCAGCTCAGACACAAGCCTTTATGTCTTCTGAAGGCTTTGTGGCTTTTGTAAGAAGCAAAAAATACTGGACACGAAGGAAACTTGGAACAAGAATAAGAGTAGAGATGGGCATACTAGAGATGCACGGACCAGCTCTACCGCCACCGAATCCGCTGTTAAAAACAATCATCACCCACACCTGTGATTTTCTCTGATTTAGATCTTTACCCGATCGTCACATTACAATTATTCACATTTTCAGTGTTAAGCACGTATTTAATGGATTGTGTTTACCACATAAAAGATTGAGCCTCACACAGGTATTGATATTCTACAGTGATCAAGATTATTGTACGATTCTAATTTAAAGAGAAAATTATTGCTTGCCTTGCACTATTTCTTAGATAATCTGCATTTGAATCTTTTCAAACATCCTCATTTATCCTCATTTGGCTTTGACATTTAACATTTGCTAAAGTAGGATTGGTCAGTAATGTTTTAAGATGATAATCAAAGGTTGTTTGCAATCCTCTAATTGTTCCTGTTCTTGTTGTATCTTACAGAAGCACCATTTCCCACCAGTCCAGCACCAAAACCTCCCAACTCTGACCTCCTCTGGCTTACAGTTATTCCTCTAGTTATGATCGTCATCTCGGGGGTTGTTTGCTTCTGGAGATGCAGGAGGGCAAGTATTACTTACATGCATTATTTTATCAACGAATATGAGCAGCTCTGCATAATCCATATTCGCCAACGTCTAGTAATCCATATTCACCAACGTCTAGTAATCCATATTCACCAAAGTCTAGTAATCCATATTCGCCAACGTCTAGTAATCCATATTCGCCAACGTCTAGTAATCCATATTCGCCAACGTCTAGTAATCCATATTCACCAAAGTCTAGTAATCCATATTCACCAAAGTCTAGTAATCCATATTCGCCAACGTCTAGTAATCCATATTCGCCAACGTCTAGTAATCCATATTCGCCAACGTCTAGTAATCCATATTCGCCAACGTCTAGTAATCCATATTCGCCAACGTCTAGTAATCCATATTCACCAAAGTCTAGTAATCCATATTCGCCAACGTCTAGTAATCCATATTCGCCAACGTCTAGTAATCCATATTCACCAAAGTCTAGTAATCCATATTCACCAACGTCTAGTAACCCATATTCACCAAAGTATAGTAATCCATATTCGCCAACGTCTAGTAATCCATATTTTCCAACGTCTAGTAATCCATATTCGCCAACGTCTAGTAATCCATATTCGCCAACGTCTAGTAATCCATATTCACCAAAGTCTAGTAATCCATATTCGCCAACGTCTAGTAATCCATATTCGCCAACGTCTAGTAATCCATATTCACCAAAGTCTAGTAATCCATATTCACCAACGTCTAGTAATCCATATTCACCAAAGTCTAGTAATCCATATTCGCCAACGTCTAGTAATCCATATTCGCCAACGTCTAGTAATCCATATTCACCAAAGTCTAGTAATCCATATTCACCAACGTCTAGTAATCCATATTCGCCAAAGTCTAGTAATCCATATTCGCCAACGTCTAGTAATCCATATTCGCCAAAGTCTAGTAATCCATATTCACCAAAGTCTAGTAATCCATATTCACCAAAGTCTAGTAATCCATATTCACCAACGTCTAGTAATCCATATTCACCAAAGTCTAGTAATCCATATTCGCCAACGTCTAGTAATCCATATTCTCCAACGTCTAGTAATCCATATTCGCCAACGTCTAGTAATCCATATTCACCAAAGTCTAGTAATCCATATTCACCAACGTCTAGTAATCCATATTCACCAAAGTCTAGTAATCCATATTCGCCAACGTCTAGTAATCCATATTCACCAACGTCTAGTAATCCATATTCTCCAACGTCTAGTAATCCATATTCACCAACGTCTAGTAATCCATATTCTCCAACGTCTAGTAATCCATATTCTCCAACGTCTAGTAATCCATATTCACCAACGTCTAGTAATCCATATTCTCCAACGTCTAGTAATCCATATTCGCCAACGTCTAGTAATCCATATTCGCCAACGTCTAGTAATCCATATTCGCCAACGTCTAGTAATCCATATTCGCCAACGTCTAGTAATCCATATTCTCCAACGTCTAGTAATCCATATTCGCCAACGTCTAGTAATCCATATTCGCCAACGTCTAGTAATCCATATTCGCCAACGTCTAGTAATCCATATTCTCCAACGTCTAGTAATCCATATTCGCCAACGTCTAGTAATCCATATTCGCCAACGTCTAGTAATCCATATTCGCCAACGTCTAGTAATCCATATTCGCCAACGTCTAGTAATCCATATTCGCCAACGTCTAGTAATCCATATTCGCCAACGTCTAGTAATCCATATTCGCCAACGTCTAGTAATCCATATTCGCCAACGTCTAGTAATCCATATTCTCCAACGTCTAGTAATCCATATTCGCCAACGTCTAGTAATCCATATTCGCCAACGTCTAGTAATCCATATTCGCCAACGTCTAGTAATCCATATTCGCCAACGTCTAGTAATCCATATTCGCCAACGTCTAGTAATCCATATTCTCCAACGTCTAGTAATCCATATTCTCCAACGTCTAGTAATCCATATTCGCCAACGTCTAGTAATCCATATTCTCCAACGTCTAGTAATCCATATTCGCCAACGTCTAGTAATCCATATTCGCCAACGTCTAGTAATCCATATTCGCCAACGTCTAGTAATCCATATTCACCAAAGTCTAGTAATCCATATTCGCCAACGTCTAGTAATCCATATTCACCAAAGTCTAGTAATCCATATTCACCAAAGTCTAGTAATCCATATTCACCAAAGTCTAGTAATCCATATTCACCAAAGTCTAGTAATCCATATTCACCAAAGTCTAGTAATCCATATTCACCAAAGTCTAGTAATCCATATTCACCAAAGTCTAGTAATCCATATTCACCAAAGTCTAATAATCCATATTCACCAAAGTCTAGTAATCCATATTCACCAAAGTCTAATAATCCATATTCACAAAAACCTTCAGCTAAAAGTTACTTCTAACATGGAAATTTAGGAGAAGTGCTTACAAATGAGGGCCGTGTCACTAATTTGATCTAAAAGAGCACTTGTATATAGTGAACTAAATGAAAGGATTAGTTCACTTCAAAAATTTCCTGATGATTTACTTGCCTCCATCTCATCCAAGATGTTCATGTTTTTCTTTCTTCGGTCGAAAAGAAATTAAGTTTTTTGAGGAAAACATTCCAGGATTTGTCTCCACACAATGGACTTCAATGGTATTATATAAAGCCTTAAAGTTGTGCATAAGGGCGTGGCCACTTTGAGTGACAGGATGGATTGTCATTTATCTGCTGTCTGTTAGCCATCACTTCACCTCAGCTCCGCCCACGTCCCGCCTCTTTGCCCATTTTCTGTTATCCGGCAGAGCTACAGCTCGTCCTTACTTTACGCTTCAAAACCATATGTGACGTCACGGACACTACGTCCATATTTTTTTACAGTCAACAACTCAAATGTGCGCATCTGTTACACAGGACATCAGTTTTGACCGGATCTCTTCCCTAGTCGTCCCTCCCTAACATTTTTGTCTCGTGTTTATTTGTTGACGAAAATGACAGTAGATTTTCGTTATAGTTTTTGTCATTCACGAACGCGCATCTATTTCCCTTCAAACGCTCGATTTATATGCGCGCCCAATTCGCTGTGGACACGCGAGTGGATCCAAAATGTTCAAGCGTCCAACTAGACACGAATTTGACGTTTGGTGTGAACGCAGAAATGCATAAATTAATCTTTGACTTCAGCACCTTTTTATTTGATTTGGTTTGTATGATGTCTTGCAATTGTGTTTTCTTTCCTCACTAAACTCAGTTTTCTGTTGTTTTCTTTACAGATCCTCTGTTTTCAAAGAAAGAATTGGGACGGTTGCAGACGGTTGTGAAGAAAACGGTGTATCTCTTTTCCCAGATACCAGAGGATTAAAGCACTAAATAACTTTACAAACACTTGTTCAAACACTCAGTCCGAAACTGATTTTTGTGTATATCGTATATTGGAGTCCGTAGTGTGTAAACGGCAAAAAGAAGTCACATCCGTTTCAATCTACTGTGATTTGAAATCTCAGAAATCTATTAGTGTCCGACACCCTGATTGTGTTTCATGTAGCTTTATTGCTTATGTCACTTTCTTACACCATTTAAAGCTTAAACATCAAGGGCCCTATCTTGCACCCAGCGCAATTGACTTTGTACACCGACGCATGTGTCATTCCTATTTTGCACCCGCGCAAAGCGCGCTTTTCCCTCCACAGAAGCACGTCGCTAAACTAGTGAATGAACTTGCGCTCCCTGGGCGGTTCAGCGCAAAAAAGGAGGCGTGTTCCGGCGCAAACAATCCCTGGTGCTATTTTGCTGTTCCATTAAACAATTGCGCCACTGACCAGAAAAAACCTAGTCTAAAGTCAGTGGCGCGTTGCACGTTGTTCATTATGCTATTTTGAGGGCGCATGCTTGACCATAGCGTGCACAACGCGCATACACTTTGCTCATGTAATCTACACAGATGCAACAGTTATTTTTGCAAATCATAAATTGTTACACTAAAAAAATATTAACACATGAGATGACGGAAATCATTGTGGTGTGCCACGAAGATGTGAAAAAATAGGCATAAATCTAGCTTACAAATTATTCAGGCTAATTATTTATTTAACCGACGCTATTTTGGGTGGGTTTCTCCCATCCCCATCAGTGATGCGCGGGTCAATGTATAAACAACCCGCACCCGACCGACGTTTTCAACTAACCCGCCCGCAACTCGGACCGCAAAAAAAAAGAAGAAACCCGACCCGCTTCCTGACCCGCATTTTTTACACGTAGTAAATGCTCATCGTAGCGTCATTGGGCCATTGAGAAAATGTTTCAGGCCCTGACGTGGTGCGCTCAGAGGTGCAGCGGCGAGAGCAGGCAGTTCTTGAGGCGGCCCATCATTTTCCATTTCAGCTCTAGATGCATATTATTGATGAACGCGATGTTTATGTTTCAACCCGGCTTGAAGAATTCATCAGCAAGCCCTTAGGAGCGCAAACTGTTCTTTTTCTGTATGATGCTGTATGATACAGGCTTGATTTATTCATTTATTTCGTTTCATTTTCTTAACAATTAAGATGCTGCATGTGTTTATCCAGTCTAATCGAAGTGTGCGTCTCTCCCCCGACTTTACCAACAAAAATCCCGCCCCTCTCAGAAAATACATAAAACTGACTTTACTGAGCTATATGCATTTAAAAGTAGCCTAAAATGGCACAATGGCATTGCTCAGTTCAACGTTTTGGGAAATCGGGCATTTTGTCCCGCGTCAGCATTTATTCAAAAGTTAATAACGCTCAACATTCAAAAGGTAAATAAGGATTTATTGACGACCCGACCGACCGTGACCCGAATATCATTAAAAATATTTTTGGATGACTCGTAACCGCGGGTAACCGCGGGTGACCGCAGGCACCCGCTCATTTTGGATCAACCCGCGCATCACTGATCCCCATACAACACAACTTCTCTGTCTTTCACTGCTCTTACAAGAACATCAGTCTCCTCGGCTGTGAACCGCTCCTGGCGTGCGCCTGGTAAATACGCCATAATAATAGCAATCCATAATGGAACTTGCGCACCTGCTTTTAAAGGGAATGTTGGATGACGCTCTGATTGGTTTATTCACGTTACGCCCAAACCACACCTATGAATAATGAAGCTACTTCAGACCAACCCATTTTAGATTTGCGCCGGGCGCAAGAGCCATTTATCCCGCCGGGAAAATAGCAACAGCGCCGAGACCCGCCCACAAAGTTACTTGCACTTTGCGCTTTGACACTTGCGTTTCAGATCGTTTAAATAGGGCCCCAAATGTCTTCTTCCAGCACTACGGCTACTCACCGTCATGTTGCAAGACATCTGTGTTGAAAACACACCATGACGCTGGTGTTGTGTTAGGAAGGGGGTCCCTCATTGTCTGGCTATCACCAGACCCAGCTCAATTTAAGATTGCTCTGTATTTTCTCCTGCACAAGAGGCGTGATAAACGGGCATAATTCAAATGACTGTACGCAATTGGATAATCCTTCAACCAATCAGACCACAAGAGGCGTGATCAACGGGCAACGACCCATCGCTTCTCAATCCGTCATCGTGTTAAACCCGCCAATAGCGTTACAGGTGGATAAGCCAGTCTGTGATTGGTTCCCACAAAAGTGTAACAGAAGCAGTAGAAATGAATGTACAGGTTTCCAGACTGAGCTGCAGGGAGAAATCATAGACTGTAAAAAAAGACTGTATGGACGTAGTGTCCTCAATGAGATTCTGCTCCTGGAGTCTGTCTCTAGTGGCCAGTCGATGAATTGCAGTTTAAGGCACTTCCGTATTGTATTGGCTTCTGCGAGAGGTTGCTGCTTGGGCGAAATCAAATCCCCGGCGGATCAGGCTGGGTTTACCCCGTCTAGGTCCCTCATAAAAGGTTCCTCATATTTGGGGGTCCTTGGCATCATAACGTTTGAAAACCCCTGACAAAGACACCAGTGCATGTATTCAATCATTTAGCTCCATAGTTGATCACTTCAGCTTTTGGAATTCAAGCTTTAATCTATGCAAACCAAACAATGCCTTTATTGTGATATGTTTTGTCTTCTGCGTCCACTAATAAAGATTTAACTCTAGCTCCTGCTGTCACACACTCAACCTCTGACCCGTTTCCTGCGCTTCTCACGCCGGGATATTTCCTCTTTAATGACACATGCATGTTGTGTTCTCGAGAAATGCCTGTTACATCTTGCATGTATTACAGTTTTTTTTATACTTTCCCGCACTTTAGGCTTCTTTTGCACTTATTTTTTCCTTGAGTTTATAACTATTATAACTCAGCCAAAATGTCTGTTGTGTAAATAAAGTTCATGCTGAATATTCTGTGTCGTTCTTTAATGGTTTTGCTCAGTTTCAAAATCACAAAGTGAAAATGTTTTGTTGAAATGGCAAGAATGAAAATAAATCTTTGGTGACGTTATGCTCTGAACCAAAACCCCTCATCCTGATGAATGTTTGTGCCTTCTCTTGATGATGCTTCTGGAGCTCACTCGAGCAGTGTGAACACTAACTTACAGCAAAAGATTTATCTGACATCATGACATCTGCTATTTACAAATCACATAAAAGTAAAACACAGAGTCTACAGGGTTCCTTCACATTAGACACATCAGTTAACTAATATTGTAGTATACTGCATTTGCTCTCTAGAAATTTTGGCTTAAGTTTTTTTCTATTTCCATAGCCTATGCTGTCATCAACCAAGGAGGTAGCATCAGTGCAGGTTAATAAAACAAAAAGACAGAAATTTAAATATAGGTCTATTGTCAAAGTAGTAATAGTAGTAATATTTAAAACGTTATAAGGCAAAATATCTACCTTCTGCCAGATCGGGAAAAAAACGTAACTGGTGTGCAATGTCATCAGACGCAGCGTAACTTTTTCCGTAAGTTGAATACGTAAGGCGATCTGATGGAAAGCTAGATATTTTACTTTATAAAGTTTTAAATATGGATATGTTTCTTACACAAATGCATCACTTCGCTTCAGAAGGCCTTTATTAACCCCCGGAGCCGTGTGGAGCAGTTATATGATGGATAGATGCACCTTCAAAAATGACCCAACAGTCACTGCCATTAAGAAGCTTGGATTATCCGGCACATCTTTTTATATAACTCAGATTGTGTTTGACTGAGAGAAGAATGTCATACACACCTCGCATGACTTGAGGGTGAGGAAATCATGGGGTCATTTCCATTTTTGGGTGAACTATCCCTTTAACATGTATATTTTACATTTTCTTTTTGTATAACATTTTTTTTATTTTTTATATATATTTTCTGTTTTTATTTTTATATTAAGTTTTAGTCATTTGATTTTATTTGATTTCAGTTTACTGTACTGTCTCTGGGATGTGTTTGTCTTTCAAACATATTCAAATGTAGCTACAAATTCACATCATTTCATATTTACCTTTTTTTTCAACTGTATCCCTCGCTCTTTGCCCTAATTTATTGCCCTTCTCCTTTACTAGCATCCAAAGAGGGACAGCAGCGTGTAAGAAGAGATGTTGTCTGATGTCTAATGTCTAAAGTTTTTTTGAACTTCTTCCTACTCCTTCTTGAACATGGGAAATTGTTTTGTTTTTTCCTTTTGAAGTTCTTAATTATTTATAATAATTTTGGAAGTGTGTATAGAGAAGTGTATGTTCTTTTTTATTTGGTATTTTTAATTATATTGTAGGTATGTATGATTTAGGTACATATATATTTTCTCCTGATATTATATTACTATTTTTTTATTACATGTTCAAATAAAATAAAATTTTTTGTAAGAAAGTAGGAAAGTACTATATTTTTAATGTTATTAAGTATTCAAGTATTTATTTAAGTATTTTAAAAAAAAACCTTTTACTTTTGAAATGTAGTGCAGTAAAAAGTATGCCATTATAAATGGAGTAGAAATACTTAAGTATGGAGAATACTTTAACTTTAATATCAGCGAACGACAGTATAACAATAGGGGGAAACGAAGCTTTTTAAAGATTCGAATCAATTGAACCGATTGCTTCGCAAAATGATTCACTGTTTCAAAGTGTTCGAAACGCCACACTCTGGCGACCCCTGCTGGACAGAATAATGTAAACGTAAACAAAAAGACTATAACATGCACAAAAACCTTATTGCAAATGTTTTATTGACAGTAAAATCTTTAAAATCCAACTAACAAATCATCTAATAAGATGATTAGTTCAAATGCCTGTATACTATGTGTTCGTTTATCAATTTTCGGTCAAATCAACATGGGAGAGAAGCTCATTCTCGCGGTCTCTTTACTATTTATGACACAATTTTTGAATCATAAGACGGTCAATAGGAAAAATTAAGCCTGGAAAAGAGTTTGCGAGATTGTCGTCTGTCAGGTGTGTTTTGTCTGTCACTTCAAATTAAAAAGTGTAGGCCTACTGTCAACTAGCATGATCAACTGAACGTAAAGGATTACAATTTAATTTTTCTGTCATTTAATTAGTCATTTCGGATGTAATTGCAATACATACTGTATAGACCAGTGGTCTTCGCTATTTTTTTCAGGAGAGCCTGATAGGACAAAATCAATAGGAGAGCCACTTTTACCACAAAGTTTCAAGTTAGATCCAGTCATAAATAGCATTTCTGCTTATCAGTCTGTTATCCCTGAGCATACAATATGCTATGCAATAAACACGAAAGGTATATAGATAGTGGATAGGGATAATATATTCATTTAAACAACCATGATGTATTGTTTTCTATTAAAATATTTCAAATCACATGTGTATACATGATGTGTGAATATCCCCAAACTCTCTGACAAGAGATATTATATACATATAAAGGCAAATATAAAAAGGCAAACTTATTGTTCCTTATATGTACAGTAGGCTAAATACATATGAACTGATACCGAATCAAGATCGATATTTGTGCCACTCACCCAAGCCCCCGAACCCCATCTTATTAGATGATAAGCTAATTGCATTTGATAGATTTTACTTTCAATAAAACATTTGCAATGTGTTTGTAAAAGGTGTTTTGCATGTTTGGCCTGAGTTTGTGTTGCATTTACACTGTTCTGTCCAGCAGGGCCGCTCGCCAGCGTGTGTGAAGTCTCGAAAGCTTCGGAACAGTGAATCATTTTGGCAATTGGTTCAATTGATTCGAAGCTTTAAAAAGCATAGTTTCTCCCTCCACTTCAAACTCCAAAGAAGGCGGAGCCTCAGAGGCAGCGCACACACACATTTGTGACGTACAGTCACCACAGAACAACCACAAGAAACATTTGGGCGTTTACTAACCTTTGAAAACCAATGTTGAAAACACGTCCCTCCTCGGTCGAAAAAAATGTTCCAAAATGAAAGTCGAACGCAATGCATTTACCGATTACATCGTGAGCTAAGTTGATCCCATAACAGAGACCAACAATTTTGCTTGAGAAGAAAGTTTATGGACTGAGTTAAAATGGTAAACAGTTAAAAAAAGAACATACTAGGCTAAATGGGGAATCATACTAAATACCAAAACTGTATTATAACTATTATAGGCTACTAGTATTATACTATACAATAATGAAATATTAATATACTGTATATAATATAATTTCTGCAGTTTTTGTCTTTATCTTGCTTTCAACACAAGAAGCCACGGAGTGCCTCTCCTGGCTCCTTATGTTCTATAAACCTTTATAAACATTACACTTCCCAGTGTTGGTCTTTGTGAAAAAGTGCAGATACATCTATGGTTAGCACAATCTTTATATTTAGAAGTATTTAGCAGTATTTCCTCCTCTCCATGTCAGCGGAGAAACCAGGAAACCACACATTCATACTGCAGTGCTTTCTCTGAGCGACTGGATCATCCTCATGCAGCTCTGCAAACCGAGACTACAAGAACAACATGGAGGAAAGGACAGACAAAATACTTGACATGCAGATTATTAGAAATGTGTGTAAATCTATTGCTCTAAATCAATGCAAAGGCCTAATATATATATATATATATATATATATATATATATATATATAACATATATACATATATATATATATATCCTAATGTGTGTATAAACAGATGTTTTGTTTTAGATTTGAATATATAATTTTTTTAGTATATTTAGTATAAGTGCATGGGATGCATAAGATTAATTAAATTGCACATTTTACTTGTTTGCAATGGCAAACTGGCTTTTTCTAAGACAATCACCTGCCACCTGCAGGTCTCCTGTCCTTGTGAAACTATACTGAACATGACATGATTGACTAACATACTAATATACTATTATATATTGATGAACATAAAAAAAATACCAGTTTGTTTTTGGTCAGATTTCTGTCCTTTTATTAAGGCTCACATCATGTCCAGCTTTCAACTGTGCTTTAAAAATGTTTTTTTTTTTTCCTATGACACATTTTATAATAAAGACTATTAATCTGCTACTTCTTTTTGCTCAATTTAGTATCCATAATTTGGGGGGAATAAACCTTTATTTTTAATTGTAAAAACAGAAGTGCAACAATGTTTTAGTAAAATGTCTTTCTACTTGAAAACATGAACATATTTGTAGTTAACTGTTAAGTTTGTTTCTGTGTTATTGTACTATTGTATTTAGGTCTTACTTTGTTTATTCAATGTAGCCTACTCTGACTGTATTTGTATTTCTTTAAAACCATTTAAAATAAAAAAAAATCAACCTAAATCCTGATAGAAATCGCGCTCTAAGTTTGAACATTTGAAAACAAAAAACAAAAAAAACATTGCTGTTACTACACAAAAACGTATTTTTAAACCCCTAACCGAAGAACGAAAAGAGACTTCGCTGTGAGGCTCGTCCGCCATTACAGCTCCACCCATTCTCTTTTAGTGAACGCACGCAACATGTCGGTTCGCGAACGAATCGTTCTTTTGAACCGGTTCTTTTTAGTGAACCGGTCGAACCAGTTCACCAAATCGGACTGAATCGTTCTAAACAGTTTGCATCTCTAGTAAGCACTAATCCACAAATATATAAGTTGGTAACTTTTTGACGTGTCTGACTGTCCCACTGACTCGAAATAAACCAACATCCTGGAGTTATTGAGTTACTCCAACAACACTAACCTACTGTAGAGAGACCTGATGATGACGAGCACGCCTGCGAGCAGAAGACACTTAGTTCTTTCAAAAATATATGTGCTCATTAATGTATATTTACTTCTTTCAAGTAATAAAGTATTCTTGTAAGTTTATTATATGCCATTGAAAATACATACGGGTAAGGGGTTCGAATGGGGGTTGCCATGTTGCCCCTCCATCTTGAAAGTACATTAGCCAAAGAGGGACATACCCGTAAATTCAAGCTTCGCCTTTGGCGTTTTAACACTCGATGGCACCGTGTCGAATGTGAAGAGGGGGATTGCTTGAGACTGCTATATGAAAACCTGAAAGCCTTTTTGAAAGTCTGTTGCTGATGGAGGATCACTCTTATTCTCGAGGAGATGTAACAGAGTCGCCAAGGAAGCGAAAAAGAGAATTAAGACGGCAACACAACAGGCAAATCAACACTAATGGACGAGGTCGAACTGGAAGCCATGTTAATCTTGGACTAAATCGGCCACCGTAAACGAAATCGGAATTTGGAGGAACAGAAACTAATATTTACTGGATGGTCACCTTTTCACCGCTAGATGGGGGAAAATATCACACAGTGTAGCTTTAATAATCGGTTGCAGCGGCTTTCGGATCACTAAACAGCATCTAATTTGATGAATTGAGATTCAAGAACCGCAATAGAGCGATTCAAAAGGAGCCGCTTGCTTCGCCTTCGCTGTAGTTTGATTAGGCTACATCATGTTAATCTAATATCACCTTGATTACAAATTAAATACAATGGAGTCCTAACAAATTTAGGCAGATTGTTTTGATGGTCGTCCTAGGAGAAGTCACACGGCAGGATTGCGCCTCAAATCTTCTGACACTGCCAGAATTTTGTCCGAGGTCAAATTTGATCGCAATGGTCATTAATCGGTTGTCGGTGCACATGTCAAACTAAGGATCAAAAACTTCAGATTTAAGCCTAGGATCAGAGAAATCTTTTAGGATTTCAAAATTTGTCTCAAACCGAAATCGCACAGTGTGCACCCGGCTTAACCGAGAACTGTTTATTTCGGACATGTCCGATTTGAGAACCGATGAGCTGATGCTGACTGAGCATGCCTGTCATTTTTCAAGAGAACGAAAAGCAAGTTTTGTTGAACATCGAGACGTGTTATAATATAAAACATAGTGGAAATATGTTTTCATCATTTTCAAGTTCATTACTGTCTTATCACTGTATGAGCATGTGATTGACTATTTATGATTGAAGTATTTATTTATTTAAAAGATTAATGTTTGTGTAATTATAGTTAATGAGGACGCATTCACAAATTGGGTTAGTGTTAAATAAACAATGTTTTAATGAAAATATATTAAAGTGTTCAAATAATACACACATTTTAAAAAGAACAATTGCTGGAAAAGTGCACTTACACACTGTAATTGTCTTACACACTATATTTAACAGGTATTGCCTGTTGTTTGTAAATGAAAAAAGTTATTGTGCTTTATCAAAAATAATTAAATAATAATAATAGCAAAAACAAAGTGCAAAGGCAGTTTTAAACAGAGGTTAAGTTACCATATGCAGCTTGACTGTCTCTTATAATAGGTTTGAATTCAGAAAAACACTCTGCCTAACTTTGTTAGGACTCCATTGTATTTAATTTGTAAACAAGGTGATATTAGATAAAAATGATATAGCCTAATCAACTACAGCGAAGGCGAAGCAAGCGACTCCTTTTGAATCGCTATTAATTACAAAAACATAGTAAGTGGATCATGGTTTCTGCACTGATGAAGACTGATTTATTGATTTTATAACTGTAAAGATCGTTTGCATCACTGCATGTGTTTGGATGCTTTAGATGTATCGGATTATGATTATATTTTATCTGACTGATGTTATGATTACTGACTTTATATATTTTAATGTGTAAAGTGTTTGTTTATCCAGCCCGCAATAGATCGCGAAATGACATCATTACGTTTGAGCGCAAAAGAACTAGTGAATCGTTTTGATTCGGTTCATTGAAACGAACTGTCCGAAAGAACCGGTTCGCGGAAAAGAACTGAACTTCCCATCAGAGATGACGCAACTCGTCCTTCTTCTTCTTTAGGGCAGTCGTTGTGCTGCTCATGACGATTACATTCCACGAACTGCTGTGTTTTAGAAGCCATTACACTAAAATGTGTTGTAATCGTTTTCTCTTCGGAAAGCTTCAATGTAGCAAGTAAGTAAATTATTGTACCTCTCAGTAATGAATCTGTTTTACAAAACATTTGTTTTGATGATAAAAAATATGACATGTAAAAATCTAAGTGTAGGCCAAATGTGTGTTGCATAAGGCGTATGGTCGAAATTATGTGGTTTATAGGATCGGAGTATCTTGTATTTCACCAGCTGTGTAATATTTCTATCTCTAAGGTTGTTTTTCACTCTGATGTTTTTGAAAGTAAACAGCTAGATGATGTATTAACCTTTATTTGTATAATAAATGTCATATTCACAAAGCAAGAGACCTTAATATCAAAACTAATTGCAAAGTATTTGCTTATGATTTCTTACAGTTATTATTATTATTATTATTATAATCTCTTCAAAGAAATCCCCTCCAATTAAAAAAATTATAGAAAAATGTTTATGTATTTATGTTTATTTTCTTCTCTGTTTCCCCACATAAAAACACATTTTACAAACCTATTGCGAATCTCTTATGGAAAAGAGTTATTTTACCTAATTCTGTTTTAAGATTAAAAATCAAGTGTTATTATCAATTTTAGGGGTTGTTTTGTTTGTTCCATGGATTGCTCAGATAAACAGGTCAGTAAGACTATTAACTACTAATTTTAATTATACTTTCTATTAAAAATGTGTACAAATATATATAATAGTTGAGGAAGCCTCGTCGACTGAAAATCGCGTGACTTTGGCGGTTTGATCAACTGACAAACAACGCCCGCATTTGCTCTTGAAGTGACTCGCATTGAGCTCCATTTAAAACACATTTTTTTATAACGCATCCGTTTAAATGATATTAAATAATATTAAGCCATAAATCTTTTTTTTTAATACAGTTTATGGGTTTGATTCACCCTCCAAACCATTAATTCGAAACAAAAGTAAAGGTTCAAAGCTTCATGAAGCGAAAGCGCTCGACACTAATTAAGCGTGAGTTTCACTTCGTTGAACAATCAGGCAGTATCATTATTATTATGTATTAAGTATTATGCGGGTAAATCTCCAGATTCTCAAAACTCATTCATATACATAGACTGTAAAAAAATATGGACGTAGTGTCCGTGACGTCACCCGTAGGTTTCTGAAGTGCGTTTCTGAAGGCCGTTGCCATCTTGGGAGCGCGTCACTTCCGGGAAACAGAAAATGGGCAAAGAGGCGGGACGTGGGCAGGACGCGGGTGGAGCTGAGGCGGAGGCGGAGCTGAGGTTCGCTAGCTCACGTGTGAAGGTCATATATAAACCTCGAGGCGAAACTCAAGCTGCGTTTACACTGTTCTGTCCAGCAGGGGTCGCCAGCGGGTGGCGTTCCGAAAGCTTCGAATCAGTGAATCATTTTGCGAAGCTTTCTCAACCCTTCCGGAAGTGCGCGCGGTTGCGGAGTTGAACACAGTTTTACGCATATCAGCCGCTGTCGTGAACGCGGAGGTTGAGCTTTAAACTGAAGTTTAAATAAGGATTTATCTTATTCAGTGGAATTACACAGATGACATGTGTACGTTAGGCCAGTAACTAACGTTAGTGTGCAGCAAATCTCCTAAGGAGGGAAAAAAAGGCGAGCCACTAGCCTTCCAGTTAGCCGCTAACGTTAGCATAGCTTGTCTTAACGGACTCTTGTACACTTTTAAAGCATCTTGGTGTTTTTTTTGTTGTTGCTGAAGATGAATACTATTGTCATTATGACTTTGGTCGTTTATTCGGGTAGGTAGACTGTTGGTTTAATGGGCGGATGAGAACGTTACTGTCGGTGTGTATTTCGCGTTATTCTAATAGTGTTTATTTAATGTCTGATTTCCAGCTCTGGCTGTTGCTGGCTCGAAGATCGAGGCCACCGATGGACAGAATGTCACGATATATTTCAACATCGATGAAGTGGAGAACGCTGATCAGGTGATGATTACCTTTAAAGCAGACCATGGGGAAGAGCGCATTATAGCTCAGATTCCTTGGCACATTGATCCTCCTCCATCTGGAGTATCAATGGATGTTGGGAAAGGACGTGTGTGTGTGACCATCCAGAAAGTGAGCAACTCCAGCTCAGGGATCTATGAAGCACTAGCCCTCATTAGAGAGAAGATGTTTGAGGTGAAAGTTCAGCTTGTTGTAAAGGGTGAGTATATGCTACTGTAATATGTCTGTTTGCCTGTAATGTGCCAGAATCAGGATTATGAAAATAATAATAAAAATGGTCATGATTGTGCTCACAAAGCTCAAAAACCAAAACAACTTGGTTGATGTTATTCCTACTTATCTGCAGATACTGTGAATCTGAATAAGCAAGAGCTTTTTGCAAAACAATTAAAAGTGATAACATTTAGGTGATGTAAAGAATCAGATTTCACATCATTTGATCCACAGCATTAACTCCTCGTGATTTATTTAACTATTTAGAAAAGAGGAGGGAAACGGTTGCTTGTATTATTTCTTAAATCATGTGTGTTAAAAGCTGTGCAAACACACCACAGACTTCAGAGAGAGAGCAAAAGCTTGTCCAGGGTTTCCTCGGGTCTTAAAGTCTTAATTTGACCTTCAACATTTTAAAGCCTTAAAGGAATCGTTCACCTAAAAATAAATAAATTCCATTATTGGATTAGCCAGTATATTTATTAATATAACTCCAATTGTGTTTGGCTGAAAGAAGAATGTCATATACACCTAGGAAGACTTGAGGGGTGACTTTTGTGTGAACTATCCCTTTAATGTCTTAAATTGGGCCCTACTGATTTCCGTGATGCAGAAAACTGGTACAGAATCGCATTTGAATTTACTGTATAATCAGGAATGCCATAGAGTCGGTCAACATATGCATTAATACATCAGGGGGTCGACTAGGAGTAGGGCTCTGTATTATATACCGCCCAGCCCTACCTAGGGGTCTGCGATTAATATCGTGATTGTTGTTTTAACGATGTGCGATCTTATCATGTATATCCCTCACACACACCCAGAGAGCGCACGCAGATACACTACGTGATGTAGATTAGACTAGTGTGGGTAAGTGCACATTTTCACTGTAATTTACTCTAATAAATCATTTAATGTAGTTTATAAATATCACACGAAGAGTGCAGTTTTCTCCAGATATCAGCATAACATGGGATAATGATTTTATACAAGTTTATAGGGGTGTAACCGTACACAAAACGTACCTCGGTTTTGAAGTCACGGTTCGGTACGAGTTCGGTACAGCAGATTTACAAAATTGCTTTTTATATTTAACAGTGGTTTACTGGGGGAAAAAGTGTCTGTCCTTGAATGAATTAAATTATATCTAAAAGTGAAGATATTTCTGTAAATTATATAGGGAGCCCTTACTTGCACATTAATATTAAAGGTTAATAACAGAGCCCAAACTATTAGCCTAAATTAAGTTGCTATTTATTTTTAGGTATAATAATCAACACTAAAATAACACATTGTGTGCAAATATGTAAACTTCACATAAGGCAGTTTTTGCATCAACTCCTAAATCTAATTATAAAATAGTTTTTTTCTCTAAATCGATGTTGAAATATAATAATTTATATACAGTGGTTGTCATTTTCATGACGGGTTTATTTAACATGCATGAAATAATCAAGACATCCCTAACAGGTTCAGTAGAATATAATGAATATAACGGCTAATATAGAGCTTATATTTAGTGAAAGAGTTGATTTCTTTAGTGAATAAAATTCTGTGGACACTGAATGACTGCCTGAGGTAAATGTGATGCTAACGTTACATGACATTGTTTAGTTTACAGCAGTTATATTGGCGTCTTTCTGCTGTTGAAACACTGAGCGATTACACCACATATATACATGACAGTAAGTTGTAATGTATCCTCTGCATACCTTCAGATGGTCATTCATGTTTATTATTTAGTAAGTGATGATCGATCGCCTTCACAGATGATCGCGTTCACACGTGTGCGCATCGCACGGCCGCTTGAACTGTGATCACTGATCAGTCACACACATTAAAGAGCGTTAAAACGTCATTTATCGTTTGAATTTCATGATAAAATGGACTGAATACTTAATAGGCTCGTGTGGGAACTCGGATTGAAGTGTGTTCCGCGCTTACAACAAGCCGACTGTTAACTGTTAAAGATTACAATCATAACCGTTCGGTACACGCGTGCACCGTACCGGAAGCCCTGTACCGAAACGGTTCAATACGAATACGTGTATCGTTACACCCCTACAAGTTTACTAAAGTTAATATTTAGGGCACCAAAGAAAATCTTGGTCGACTGAAGTCCTGAAACTTTAGACTAAAAACGTTAGTTGTGTGCAGTACTTAGTGGCCTTGTTGTCTGCCTAAATGAATCATAAATAAACATAAAAACACTAGTAGGCTATTTGCAGTATATTAAATAGTTTTTGAGCTGATTATTTTGGACTGAAATGAGTCTGACACACGAGTCTGTCGGCTCTGACAGCGCTGCATCACGTGCACCTGCGCACCATCATAGCCTTTGATTTCCCAAAATATCGCACTGTTGTCAACTAGTGATATCATCACAAGAACTTTTGAGGAATATGCAACATAATTTAGACAATTGTTTTTGTCATATGTATTATAATAACTGACAGACACTCATTTCAGCCGCTCTGTGAACACAGGATCAGCTCAGCTTCACGGCTGAGACACGAATAGACGATTAACTTAAAGCTTTTACTCTTAAACACAAAAGGCACGTCCACTTTAATAAAAAAGGAATATTTATTAAACAAGCCAGATCAAGAGCAGAAAAAACGCTCTCACAATTAAATAAATAATATACAGCAAACTAGCCTTCTTCAATCTCTCTCTTCTCCAGTGGGTTGGGCTAATCCAAAAGAAGTGGAAACAAGGGGGTGTTCTGAAGACAGATTGTTACCTGTGAAACAGGGCTGCTCTGAAAACACCCCCATTAGCAATTAGTGCTCTCCACCTGATGAAATGAACGCAGCAAAACCGACAGTACAGATCCACTTTTGCGGCACGACTGAAGCGTGGTGTTGTGACGCTTCCCCTCGTGTGTATGTTGATGGGCGTTCCTCATGTTTACCGCTATAGGTGTGCGTTTGAGCCAGCGGGGAATGAAAAACAAAGGACCAGCGAGAGACTTCCCTCAGTCTCCATGTGCTCTACTTCTATTGGATAGTTGCGTCGTGTTCAACGAATTAACTTGCATAAAGATGGTGATGAAATGAATGCGGCAAATCGACCAATCAGAATTTTGGTCGAGCCAGAACGGACTAATAATCGACTGAGAGATTACAGCCCAAGTAATATTAAGTGACTAACTTTTAAGACCCCATATTGCCTGTTTTTGCT
The DNA here is from genome assembly GCA_023566225.1 of Romanogobio albipinnatus. Taxonomy (NCBI): domain Eukaryota; kingdom Metazoa; phylum Chordata; class Actinopteri; order Cypriniformes; family Gobionidae; genus Romanogobio; species Romanogobio albipinnatus. The sequence continues at coordinate 48,768,303 of CM042248.1, forward strand.
TTTTCTCCAACAAAAAGTTAAAACAAAGCCACAGAACTGTACTCACATCTCTGAGCAACAATCAGCAGTGTTTCCTTAATAAATGCACTAACTTTTTGCCATGGTTGCACTGGTGCGCCTAACTTTCTTATTTAGGTGTACCCGCACAAAATGTAGGTGCATCCAAAAATTTCCCCCGGCTCGCATCACCTTTTGACGCCACAATTTCAAGGTCACCTTTTTATCACGCTCCATATACATTCAAATATATTTAAATGACAACATAATATATGCAGTTACACAGGAATTAAAATGACAGGAAACAATGCTTTGAACATTACCATTTTAAAACTAGTTTTAACAAGGTGTTATAAATTAATTTAAAAGATAATGAAATAGGGCTGCAGCTTTCGATTATTTTAGTAATCGAGTATTCTACCAATTATTCCACCGATTAATCGAGTAATCAGATAAGTAGTACTTTTTCTTTTATTAAAGAGCAATACTAAATATACAAGAGAAAATAAGACGGGTCTCTTAAAGTGAACAACTAATTTTTCCTTTTTTAGAAAAAAAATGTAAGTTTTATTGCAGACATTAATATCTGTGAAAACTAAACCAATTTAGTGCATTCAATTGCCATATTATATTCAAAATGCAAATGTATAAATAAAAACAAAATCATAAATAAAAATGTATAAATCTATTTCAAATTACTTTTAAAAAGGTAAACATAGTACAACCTACTAAACCTAAAACCTATAAGTATAAATAAGTCATATAAATAATAATAATGCCTAAACATTGCATTTATGTTGTTTAATTGTCAGCTTCAGCTCAGTTATGACACAAGTCTTTATGTCTTCTGAAGGCTTTGTGGCTTTTGTAAGAAGCAAAAAATACTGGACAGGAAGGAAACTTGGAACAAGAACAAGAGTAGAGATGGGCATACTAGAGATGCACGGACCAGCTCTAACGTCACTGTTAAAAACAATCATCACCCACACCTGTGATTTTATCTGATTTAGATCCGTACCCGATCGTCGCATTACAATTATTCACATTTTCAGTGTTAAGCACGTATTTAGTGGATTGTGTTTACCACATAAAAGATTGATCCTCACACAGGCATTGATATTCTACAGTGATCAAGATTATTGAACGATTCTAATTTAAAGAGAAAATTATTGCTTGCCTTGCACTATTTCTTAGATAATCTGCATTTGAATCTTTTCAAACATTCTCATTTATCCTCATTTGGCTTTGACATTTAACATTTGCTAAAGTAGGATTGGTCAGTAATGTTTTAAGATGATAATCAATCAGCTTCAAAGGGCTTTAAATGATACCAGACGATGAATAAGGGTCTTTTCTAGCGAAACGATCAGTTTCTGTGAGAAACCGAGCAGTATTTATACTATTATTTTACCTATTATCAGACGAACGTGATCATCTCTGAGCTCAGCTATAACTTCTGCTAAGTGAGGTCAAAATACGAGCGTGGTCATAGATGTATACATAGATGCCTGATTAGCGCTTGCAGGGATCAGTAGAATGAGGCATCTACGATCGATATATCTATGACCACGCTCGTCTTTTGAACTCACTTGGCGGAAGTTATGGCGGAGCTCAGAGATCACGTTTGACTGATAAGAGGTAAAATAATAGCATAAATACTGCTCGGTTTCTCGCAGAAACTGATCGTTTCACTAGATAAGACCCTTATTCATCGTCTGGTGTCGTTTAAAGCCCTTTGAAGCTGCACTGAAACTGTCATTTGGACCTTGAACCGTTTGGAGCCCATTGAAGTCCATTATATGGAGAAATATCCTGGAAGGTTTTCATCAAAAACCTTTTAGAAAGAAAGAAAGACATGGGCATCTTGGATGACATGGGGGTGAGTAAATTATCAGCAAAAGTTTATTTAAAAGTGAACTAATCCTTTAAGGCCCAATCCCAATTCTATTTTATTCCCCTACTCCTTCACCTTGAAACAGAGTAGCAAGGCGTAGGTGTTAAAATATTCCCCTAAGAAAAGGACACCACTACTACACCATTACAAACGTCACGGTAAGCCGTAAAGGCTCTGCTACACCGAGTGTTTCTTTTGCACGGAACGGATGTATGTCATGCAAGCTACGAAAATGACGATGTGACTGGGACTACAAGGTAGCATTTTGGGGAAACTCTTTGCCCTTCCATCATGCAGCTTGAGCGATCGCCCAAGTCACGTGACATGCACTTTGAAGACAAAAGTTAAAGGGTTAGTTCACCCAAAAATGAATATTCTGTCAGTAATTACTCACCCTCATGTTGTTGTGTCGTTATTTTTGTTGTTTTTCCGCTCAAAAAGTATTTTCGTCGCATGATAGACTTAATACAGAGCCACTGTAGTCATTTGGACTCCTTAAATTACGTTTTTACTTACTATTCTGGGCCATCAAGTTTCAGTCCCTCTGAAAGCCTATGGAGGAGTGAGACAGCTCTCAGATTTCATCAAAAATATACTAAATTATGTTCCGAAGATGAACGAAGGTCTTACATGGTTGGAACAACATGAGGGTGAGTAATTACTGACAGTATTTTCATTTTTGGGTGAACTAACCCTTTAAAAGTGTATACTTGGTAAATAATATTTAGGGCTGTAATCTCCCAGTCGATTATTAGTCGATACGTTCTGGCTCGACCAAAATTCTGATTGGTCGATTGTTTTTTTGCCGCGTTCATTTCATCAGGATGCAGATCCACTTGTCCGTGCAAAACTTCTGTCGCGCCGAACTCCACTTTGTTCCTATCGGTGATGTCAAGCAAATTTAACGCGCCCCTAAAGCATTCCGAACAAATTCCATTTGAACAAATGCAACGCGTTAAAAAAGCTGGCCGAAGCCCATCTTTATGCAAATGAATCCGTTGAATGCGACGCAACTATCCAATAGAAGGGGGCTAATAAATATTTTAGGGGGGTTAAACTAAAGCCCTCTATCGCCGGCCCTGGCATTTAGTGGATTGTGTTTATCGGGTCGGTTTTGAGAAAATTCTATCTGTGCATCTCTAAAAAAGGCTTGGAAAAAGGAGAAAAAAATACTGCTTGCCTTGCACTACTTATTTCTTGGATCATTTGCATTTGAATCCGTTCAAACAGAAACAAAAGCTTGTCTGATAATTTGGCAGATGTAACGTTTGTTAAAGTAGGAACGGTCACTAATGTTTTACGGTGATAGTTAAGGCGTTTTATTTGCAGTTTATAATCCTCTAACTGTTCCTGTTTCTGTTTTTTCTTACAGAAGCATCATTTTCCACCACTGAAGTGCCAACACACAGCTCTCCCCAAAATCCTCCCAGCTCCAATCCACTCCAAGGGCTCTATGCATTAATTCCTCTAGTGGTTGTCTTTTTGGGGGGCGTTCTCGCCTGGAACCACAGGAGGGCAAGTATTACATTTATTATTTTATTAATGGATGAGAGCAGTGCTGAGGTTCTAATAATCTGAGTCTGAATTCACCAAAATCTTTCGGCTGAAATGTTAAATGTTCTTCTAACATGGACATTTAGGAGCAGCTCTTAAAAATGAGGGGCATGTCGGTCCTAATTTGATCTAACAGAAACTGCTAAAGCCAGGACAGTTTAGGCGTCCACACTTCTATATCAGTGACTCAAATACAATCCTAAGCATGGCGACTTGTCAATCTGTCGAATAATTGGAATATTACAGTGACACTAGCTGCGTCTACATGGACTCTAATAATCCGATCAGACTGGCAGCACAATCGGAACAAAAAAAGCCACATGTAACCACGTCTATAAGAATGAATCGGATTGAAAACCGAAACTGGTACTGCACATGTGCAATGACGTAGAAATAGCGTAATGACGTATGACGCGAGGAACGAGTTGTTCTTCCTGTTGAATAAAGTGTCATAAGTGTCCTATCAATCTGAAATTCTCTTTCCACTCGTCTTCTGTGAAGTGGAGCAGGACATCGTACCACCAGTCCTTGTTTCGGACTCCTCAGACTCCTTGTTTTGGCCACGGGATGGGGCATTTTTATAGCCTAGAAATCTAGACGCACCCTAGCGGCAGAAAATCTAAGTGTAGTCTAGCAACTCTCGGTAGACCTCAGAGCTGAAAAAAAACAAATTCTGGTCAGGCCAATCACAGCGTGTGTAGTCGGTGGGCGGGCTTAACATAATGATGGCAGAGTTGCGGCGGTTCTGCGTGCTACTCGTAAACAAAGAAGCTGGAGAATGTCGTGGAAAATTTCGAAGTCACAAGTGTCCCCTCAGTTCAGTCAGTGAAGAAGAAAATCTCTCAGAAGCGAAGTTCCCGGTCTCCGATGGTAAACTTTATTGCCAGAACAACAAAGTGAGATGCCAGCTGATCATCTGAATCTCTTCACTTGTAGCTCACACTTTTATACAGTATGACCAGTGATCTCATCTGCAGGTGCTGTTCTCCCTCTCATTTCTTAGCGTCTACCAAGTACTCCAACATTATCATCAAAGTCAAACCATTCATAAGCTCTCTCTTTGAAATGGTGGCCGACTGCCAACATTTTTGGATTGTCCCAAACAGTGATTTTTGCAGAGAAGAGAAGAACACATCAAAGGCCACGTGAACCAAAAGAGCAACTTACTATCAGTGCAGATGGCAACTGCAAGCAACTTCAGATAAAATCCTATCCTTTCCCATAAGACTTTTCTCAGTCATGAAGGCCATGAGGCCTCAAAACACTTGTAAGCCAATTTATTCTGCAATTGTTTTTTATAGGATAAATAAAATATTTCAACAAATGCTTCCATACATTGAACCCACCAGACCACTTATTAGACCAAATTTTTTAATTAAATGTGCTCTTTACTAAAAGGACAAAAAAGACATATATTGACCTTTGAAAATCTCCAACAAGAACAGCGGTCTTTCGAATCGGCTTTGGCTGCGACTCTGGAAGACTTGAAGTTAAGCTTTTCTTTGAGAAAAGAACAAAGAACGGCACTGAAGTCATTCTTAAGAAAAGACGATATGTTTGAAGTTTTGCCGACCGGATACAGCGAACGTTAGCTCGGCTTCACCTTCTTCTTTGCTCTGGTTGGTTGTGGCGCTCATGGCGCTATCCAATTGCGTGCAGAGGTAATCTGAAAGACAACCGTTTATCCCGCCCCTCGGATTGAGCCCTGTCAATGATGAGTTTCCAGACCCAACATCTTGATGTGAGTCTGGCTTGTCAGGCTAGCATTTTTACTGTTTGATAAATATATGCAGCACGTGATAACAGTTCATGTGCTCGTCGTCACCCGATTAGCACCCGATAAATAAATATTAAAGCCCTATTCAGTAGGGCTGTAATCTCCCAGTCGATTATTAGTTGATACGTTCTGGCTCGACCAAAATTCTGATTGGCCGATTTTTTTTTTGACACAGTTTTGTGGCACCGCGTTCGTGCAGTTCCACTTGTCCGTGCGACACTTCTGTCGCACCGCACTCGACTTTATTCCTATGGGTGACGTCAAGTGACTTTAACGCACCCGCAAAGCATTCCGGGAAGGCTGCGCTGCAGTTGAACAAATGCAATGCGTTAAAAAAGCTGGCCGAAGCCCATCTTACATTTATTTACATTTATGCATTTGGCAGACGCTTTTATCCAAAGCAACTTAAAGTGCCCTTATTACAGGGACAATCCTGGAGCAACATGGAGTAAAGTGCCTTGCTCAAGGACACACTGGTGGTAACCGCTGGGATCGAACCAGCAACCTTCTGCGTATCAGTTCCATGGTTTAACCCACTGGACCACCACCACCACCATGCAAATCTTTATGCAAATGAATCCGTTGAACGCGACGCAACTATCCAATAGAAGTAGAACACATGGAGACTGAGGGAAGTCTCTCGCTGGTCCTTTGTTTTTCATTCCCCGCTGGCTCAAACGCACGCCCATAGCGGTAAACTTAAGGAACGCAGAGCAGCCCTGTTTCACAGGTAACGGTCTGTCTTCAGAACACCCCCTTGTTTTCTCTTCTTTTGGATTAGCCCAACCCACTGGAGAAGAGAGACAGATTGAAGAAGGCTAGTTTGCTGTATTTATTTAATTGTTAATTGTTTATTTAATTTTTTCTGCTCTTGATCTGGCTTGTTTAATAAATATTCCTTTATTTTATTAAAGTGGACGTGCCTTTTGTGTTTAAGAGTAAAAGCTTTAAGTTAATCGTCTATTCGTGTCTCATCTGCGAAGCTGAGCTGATCCTGTGTTCGAGCTGCACAGAGCGGCTGAAATGAGTGTCTGTCAGTTATTATAATACATATGACAAAAACAATTGTCTAAATTATGTTGCATATTCCTCAAAAGTTCTTGTGATGAGATCACTAGTTGACAACATAGTGCTAATATTTTTGCCTCATATTTTTATAATCCCTGGAAGCTGAAATCTAAAAGGTTGGGTAAGTGGCATTTCAAAACTGCTTTAGAAAAGTGTCTCGGGCCGTGGACCGAAGAGAGCGCTCAGTGCACATCATTATTCAAAAGACACAACACTTGATTTATATAAACTCCTAAATATAATATTTATATTAAACTCCTAATATATGTTTGTTTCCTTTGGTTCCTCTTCTCATGATCGCTATAACCCTCTAATCTGGTCATTTTTGTAATATGTTCGTGCTCGTGCTATCGAGTTGTTCATGAGAACTGTGTTTGTGTTTTTGGGATGTAAGGGATGACTTTTTCACTTTTCAACATTCGACCTGGATCTTGTGTACCTCTCTCTCTCGTGACGTATAACCCGATCACTTTATTTAGCGTTCACACTACATTTGGATTCATCAATCGGAATTAATTCATTCAGATTGAAGCAAAGAGTGTCCATGTAAACTTAGCTACTGATCTTTTAATAAGGTATCATCTGAATCGAAACCACCCATAATGCAAATGTTTTGACAACTTAGTTTTTTGGTCATATAATTAGAATATCATCAAAAAGTTGATTTATTTCACTAATTCCATTCAAAAAGTGAAACTTGTATATTATATTCATTCATTACACACAGACTGATATATTTCAAATGTTTATTTCTTTTAATTTTGATGATTATAACTGACAAAATCATCAAAATTAAAAGAAATAATTTTTTTTTGATGATATTCTAATTATATGACCAGCACCTGTATAATTAAAACGATCATAAAAGGTCTTTGAGATCAATTCTAGAGCCAAGGAAAACTGATCAGCTCACCGGGGTCAAAGCGTTTGAGTCAGTCGCTGTTCTGTTATGTCGTTATTCTCCTGGTTATTATTCCTGCATGGTTTTCGCCACTGTTTCCATTGCAACTGTGTAAACGGCACCCTTTTATTTGGTTTACGTGATGTTTTGTATTTGTGTTTTTGTGTAGATCTCCAAAAACAAGAGTCAGCAGATGATGCTGAAGACGCCAGAGAAACCCCTGCTGTCCTCAGGTATGAAGCGTTTCAGGTCGTTTGATGCATTTTCCATTTGAGGATATTTCACTTTGCCATGTTGGGCCTGACTAAGCTCAGTTTTCTGTTGTTTTCTTTACAGATCCAGTGTCTCCAGAAAAAGAAAACGTTGCTGTGATTGTGTAGCCATCGCCATGAAAGACTGAAATCCTGAAGCTCTTCCCGCATCTTAAAACACTTTAGCACTGATCAAACTGTCAGTCCAGATCCCATTTGTGTGCATATCCAATCATATTTAGTCAACGTAAACTGCAAAGAATCGCATGAAATACAATTTATACGAATCCGTTTTATTCATATGTTGTCCTATTTAAATTTCATCTCTGGAAATCTGGACGTCTGACATGTTTAAGACAATCTGTATTGCAAACTGAAAACATGCCAATGAAAGAGACAGAAACTTACATTAGTATTGTCAAAAGTGCCAGTACTTTAATTTTAAAACGTCAATCTGGTACTCGGATATTTCTCAACCGGTCCGTGCATTAAGTAGAGTTGTTCCGGTTCCAATACTAGTATCGGAAATATCACAACAAATTCTGGCATCGGTATCAGAGAGTACTTGAACCCCTGTCCCGATCCGATACCATTTTCTTAAACAAGACCTAGTTATTATGACGGCGAGCTTTGCCTAACCACTGCGCGGTTCTTCTTCGCAGAAGAAATGAAAACGCTTTAGCAGTGTGTCCGCTGTTTAGCAGTATTTCAGCACTGTGTCGATGGCAGGCACACACACACGCGTGACGCTCGCTGTCTTTGTAGTCTCTGCCGTGTGTCACTATCAAGCGGCAACCTCCCCCAGTTTCTCTACGTCCATATTTTTAATTTTTTTCACAGTCTATGGTCACTATATGAGGACACGAACGCATAAACCATCACTTCCTGAGAATTTACCGTTTCATCTGAGAAAACTGTCATATCATGAACACAGACACTCAAAGGTCAACCCGTCAAAATAAAAGTTTGGTTTAATGAAGAAATTGGCAGAATATATTAGGCTACTGTTGTACAGTAGATTTAGCTACATCTCTACTAATAATTATTATTATGCCTAGATGGTTGTAAAGAGACTATTTTCTGATTAATATATATATTTTTCTGTATATTTGTTGCACTGTTTTTATACAGTTATATTGTAAAATCCCTTTTTCAGTTTGCGATTTGTGGCTGCATTTGAAGTCTATTTACACTTAAGAAAAATGAATAATATTTCTGTCAAATGCATGTCAGATGATAAAAATACTGTGATAAATGCAGTAGTTCACTGTATGTATTTGTAAGGGATGAGTCTGAAGCACACCATAAAATAATTCTAGCAGTTCATACAGGGCTAGTAGTGTAAACAGCTGTATATACAGATACACACACAGGTCTCGGATCAGTACTCGGGATCGGCCGATACCCTGAGCCCAGGGATTGGAATCGGGAAGGGAAAAAGTGTATCAGAGCATCTCTAGCATTAAGCCTTGCATGTGTGCAATAGACCTGCCTCTTGTTCTGTTACCGTTAACGTGTTTCTTTGATTGTCATTGTATTGCCTTTACAGGGACTTTAAATTCTTGAAAGACAATATGACATTTTTTTTTTATTAATAAAAAACTTTGAATAAGGACATCTTTGTCATTTTATATTTCAATGGTTAAAGTTACCAGTCATTGCAAGTGCTGCACTTTCTGTACCATTGTGTTTTATTAGTTTATTTTTATTTCTAATTACCTTTTTCTTTTCTTGTAAGACAATAAAGATATTTGATACGTGAGATCTCTGACTGTAGTGCTTTGAAAGTCCTGGAATGTAATGTTACAGTATCTGTACGAACCCTGATTATATGAATATCAGTATCAAATGAACAACGGCACCTTTTTAAACACAAGTGTCAGATTGTAGAGTCAGACCGGCTGGAGCTGGAGATTTCCACAATGTGTGCAAATATTAATAAATCAGTCAATGTGCTCATGCTGTTATTTAGCTAGTTATTTCAGTCTGTAAAGTTTTAAATATGGATATTTTCTTACACAAACGCGCCACTTCGCTTCAGAAGGCCTTTATTAACCTCCGGAGCCGTGTGGAGCAGTTATATGATGGATAGATGCACTTTATGGACTTCAAAAACAGAGCAACTATTACTGCCATCATAAAGCTTGGATTAGCCAGGACTTTTTTAATATAACTCTGATTGTGTTCGTCTGAAAGAATAATGTCATGTATGGCTTGAGGGAGAGTAAATCATGGGTCATTTTAATTTTTGATCAAACTCACGTGATTTCAGTAACGAGGCTTCGATCGTTACCTCATAACTATTTTATACATTTGTACACATTTTTAATTATAATTAAAATGAGTAGTTCATAGTCTCTAACTGGCCTGTTTATCTGAGCAATGGGTCCATCTTCCTTCAGCTCCACTAATGCTCACAAATCTGTGTTTATAACAGTAAAAACTCTTCATGTAGTCTCGATGTTGTCATGTTTATCAAAATAAAACATATGTTGAACGTTATTCTTGTACAATCAGACGCTGTATTAAGCAGTATTTGACAACTATTGCATTTATTTCACGTCAGCTGTGATAAAGTAAACTTATCGTCGCTGTCCGATGAAAACCACGTATGTCAATTTTGCCGATTTTGAGATTTTTCGACGGATTGAATGTCCAGGTTCATTTCCGTATACAGTATGCGTCACATATCTAAATGGCCAATGAAAAGTTGTGAAAACATGTCATCTGATTTTCACGTATATCCATTTGGTGTCAAAGCTGTCAATCACGCCGCGTATCTCCCGCCCTGTGGAAGCATCTCGCTGGTCTCGCCGGTCTCGTGAAATTGTTTCATCGAAGCTCAGCACTGGATAGCCGAAAGTACGACATTGAAGCTCTCCACAGTTTAGTTCTAATCTAGTTCTTCACAGATTAGTTTGCTTGCTAGTATGTAAATAAACTCGGTCTCTTTGATAAGATTCAGCCTTTTTTTTCTCAGTCAAACTGATCAAATTATAGCCTGTAATGCTACTGTCATGATTGTCACTAGAACATGCCTCACTCATACTGCGATCACCGCTTGCCAGAGGCTGAGAATATCCAGCATGTATTCCTCTGTATTCCTCACGTATTCCTCTGCTGAAACGCGACTTTGCCATTCTAATTAATGATCGGAAGAACGCGTATCGACCACCGTTACTGTAAAATATGCACGTATGTCCATTTAAACTCAATTTTGGTCAAATGTGGATTATATCATTACACTGTCAAGAATATATGGTTACATGTAAAGATGCCGTACCAAGTATGACAACGCTACATTCAACTGCTTTTGAAATACAGTGTTTTTTTCACTTCCTGAAAAGTAAGCGTTTTGGACATACGTGAGTTTCATCGGGCAGGTTTAAACAACCATGTGTGTGGAGAGTGAACCCTCCCAATCCGCCCTAACATCTTTCGTCCTCCATGCATGTAGCCTATCGCTGCAATCGGAGGGAGGAGCTGACGCCGCAAGTAGGAGGGATTTCACAAACTTCATGAGTACTTCCCTATTACAGGAGGAGTACGCGAGAGAGCTTACACCCAGAGGAGAAATTTCCGCAGCATGGTCTCTGACTCTTATAAAGGCTGCAGGTTCTCTATGAAGGTATATTTGGTGCAAAACACCTGAACACGCGTGAGAGTGGAATGTGTAGCTGTAGATCATATCCACACATGTGTACCAATAAATTTGAAGTCACAGAGAAAAATATTTTAGGAGTTGTAAACTTGTAGACTTTTTTTCTCACTTACAAACACAACACAGCAGTTACACCTTCACACATTCTTCACTGCAGGTGCACAAATCCTGTTCTACGAATCACACATGAAGAAACTCACACTTGCACATTTTTGCTCCAGTTGCTGCAGTAAATATGGTGCAAAACGCATTCACACACCCGCATCAAAAATGTGAAGTCACAGACAAATTTTGCACACCCGCGAATTAAAATGTGAATCCATGCAATGAGAGTTGCACACTTGTAGAATATTTGGTTACAAATGTATTGCTTTTCTTGGATATTTTTCTAACACAATCACAAGTCCAATCACTACAGCTGCTTGAATCTGCTGCTGCGAGTCTCAAACGCTGTTTTTCCGCCTTCAAGTGACCCGTTCCGCGCGCTCTCACTTTTGCACCATATATCACGCGAAATGTGGAGCAAAAGAGATTTGTGCATCTGTGAGGCAGCGGTTCAGAGAGCAGAGGATTTCGGCCAATCAGAAGAGCTCTTTTAAACCGGTGGCGCGCGACCGAGAACGGGAAAAATACACGAGCAATCTCTCCCTAGACGGCGAAGTCAACTTGTTCCTCTATATAGTAAAACACAGTAGGCTATAATTAATGGATATATATAGTATAATTAATGCACAATTGTATAATTAATATACAATTCAAGCAAGTAGCCTAAAAACACCTATATTAACATGGGTAATGGAAACATGAATCAGGATATGAATTATACACCGCGCGTTTTGAGCTTTTATAAGCACCAGTTCCCGTACGAACGGAACAGACCAATTATCTGCGCAACATGACTGAAGCCCGGTTCATTTAATTGTGCATGCATGGCGCGCGAATAACCATAAACTCCATAAACGCTCCAAAATATGTGTGATAAGATGTGAGCCGTTCTATCGCAACACTGAGTCTGAGAAAACATCCTCCTGCACCAACATAACAATAAGCGTTTTAATAAACTACTCATGACCACCTTTAGTAGATCTCACGTTCTACTGTAGCCTATTTATTATGTTACATGTTGATTAACTTTATAATAGATTTATAATATATAGGCTACTTTTATAATAGAATAGAAGATAAGGGAATAGGATTTTCACTAAGATTTATATTACATCTGTGGCATGTTGTGGTGGCTATAGTTTCTATGTGTAGGATGCAATTTTTCATAACTATGCCATAGATAAAACATGTTAACGTTGGCATTATGCTAATGAGGAGACGTCTCACCTGAAATTGTTTTTAACTGTAATTACTGTGAATGTGGATTTTGCAAAAAATAAACCCTAAATGGTTCACACTTCAACCCCCCAATTATTATTGCATTAATTATAGGCCTACTATATATATCCATTAATTATAGCCTACTGTGTTTTACTATATAGAGGAGCAAGTTGACTTCGCCTGCTAGGGAGAGATTGCTCATGAATTTTTCCCGTTCTCGGTCGCGCGCCACCGGTTTAAAAGAGCTCTTCTGATTGGCCGAAGTCCTCTGCTCTCTGAACCGCTGCCTCACAGATGCACAAATCTCTTTTGCTCCACATTTCGCGTGATATATGGTGCAAAAGTGAGAGCGCGCGGAACGGGTCACTTGAAGGCGGAAAAACTGCGTTTGAGACTCGCAGCAGCAGATTCAAGCAGCTGTAGTGATTGGACTTGTGATTGTGTTAGAAAAATATCCAAGAAAAGCAATACATTTGTAACCAAATATTCTACAAGTGTGCAACTCTCATTGCATGGATTCACATTTTAATTCGCGGGTGTGCAAAATTTGTCTGTGACTTCACATTTTTGATGCGGGTGTGTGAATGCGTTTTGCACCATATTCACTGCAGCAACTGGAGCAGAAATGTGCAAGTGTGAGTTTCTTCATGTGTGATTCGTAGAACAGGATTTGTGCACCTGCAGTGAAGAATGTGTGAAGGTGTAACTGCTGTGTTGTGTTTGTAAGTGAGAAAAAAAGTCTACAAGTTTACAACTCCTAAAATATTTTTCTCTGTGACTTCAAATTTATTGGTACACATGTGTGGATATGATCTACAGCTACACATTCCACTCTCACGCGTGTTCAGGTGTTTTGCACCAAATATACCTTCATAGTTCTCATTCCTCGGCGATTCCTGCGTTTCCTCTCGGTGGTTTCAAATGCCAATAGTTGATCTAAAACTTTTCTTTCTTCTGAAGATGCTCCTCGTCTGGCTCCTTATCGCTGCAGGTATGTGTGCAGTTCTGTGTCTGTATAGGGAATGGATATTAATGTACTGTATATGGATATTAATGTACTGTATATGGATATTAATGAACTGTATATGGATATTAATGTACTGTATATGGATATTAATGTCCTGTATATGGATATTAATGAACTGTATATGGATATTAATGTACTGTATATGGATATTAATGAACTGTATATGGATATTAATGTACTGTATATGGATATTAATGAACTGTATATGGATATTAATGTACTGTATATGGATATTAATGAACTGTATATGGATATTAATGTACTGTATATGGATATTAATGAACTGTATATGGATATTAATGAACTGTATATGGATATTAATGTACTGTATATGGATATTAATGTCCTGTATATGGATATTAATGTCCTGTATATGGATATTAATGAACTGTATATGGATATTAATGTACTGTATATGGATATTAATGAACTGTATATGGATATTAATGTACTGTATATGGATATTAATGAACTGTATATGGATATTAATGTACTGTATATGGATATTAATGAACTGTATATGGATATTAATGTACTGTATATGGATATTAATGTGCTGTATATGGATATTAATGAACTGTATATGGATATTAATGAACTGTATATGGATATTAATGTACTGTATATGGATATTAATGTGCTGTATTTGGATATTAATGTACTGTATATGGATATTAATGTACTGTATATGGATATTAATGAATATTAAACGGGTTAATCTTTAAAGACCCGTTAATGTTATCGATAAACTCCGGCGTTCACCGGTGTTGTGCCGACCCGTCGCCGTTATAATGAGCATTATTAGACTTGTGTGTGATTGTGTGTCTCTTCATCTGAAGAGTGTGTTAAGGGACAATAGTGACCGATGCTCCCCACGGGTTCCCCAAACTACTGACACCCGAGATATAAACTGTGTTTAAGTGAATACTCTCCGAGCGGTCAGTCTGATGGGCTGTGTGTGTGTGTGTGTGTGTGTGTGTGTGTGTGTGTGTGTGTGTGTGTGTGTGTGTGTGTGTGTGTGTGTGTGTGTGTGTGTGTGTGTGTGTGTGTGTGTGTGTGTGTGTGTGTTTGATGGGTTATGGTCTACCGAGAGTTCTAGACTTCACTCGCGGCAAAATGCGTCTAGATTTCTTGACCATCGTTACTCCGCTGGACGAAAAAAGGAAAAAAAGACTCACTGTAAAAAAAGGCTGTGGTTTGCTGTCACTAACCTCTCTCTCTCTCCCTCCGTATTCCGAGGCACATACGCAACACCTTGCCTGAGCCAATCAGCAGCCGGACACATGACCATGTGATCTCCCTCACCCACAGAGACGCTAGTTCAGTGCAGCGGGACACGGGAGACAGCTCGCGGAAGTTATGCTGAAGTTTAAAGGAGCTGTATGTAGGACTGTGGCCAAAACTGGTACTGCAATCACTTTCAAATAGTACGGTGTATCCCTCTACCCCTCCCCCCTGACTCGAGGTTGCCAGATAGGCTGCAGGATCCAGCGGGAACGTAGGCTGCTACACGGAGCTTTCAATGGCAAATGGCTATCACATGGTTGATTTCAGTCCCATCAGAAACGATTGAGAGTAACTAAATAACATTTGCAATGGTCATACAGGTCAACTTGCAGCATGTTTTATCCACTATATATTAGGGATGGGCGATATGGACTTAAAAATGTATCCCGATATTTTCTAGTATTTATTGCGATAACGATATCAATGACGATAAATGTAGTATCATTCCCCATGTTTTTGGATACAAGTGAAAGCTGCATGCATTCTTGCGAGTTTCAGAAAAACAAACAATCATCTAAAGTAAAACGTACATGTCATCAAATAGGCTCCTATAATACATAAAACATTTTTTTTTTTAAAAATTATATATATATATATATATATATATATAATTAATTATTTTTTTATGTAAAATTCCACACCAGCCTTTTCAGAAATGGAAAAGTTGCAGATATAATTGTCTTCTGTAAAAGTGCAGGTAATGTTTAAATAGTGCAACTGTGCTGAAAAACATCACACAATACAAACAATAATAATTCAAATCAATGACAAGTTTTACATGTAAACCGATTCTGTATTTATTCATACACTCATGGTGCAAACAGTGGTAAAAATAGCAGAAACAGCAAAAGTAATTATCCCAAAAATGTCTTCCGATTACAAAAAAGTTGAAAATAATGATTTGATGATAGAACTTCAGTAATTTGAGTTGATAAGATAATAATACCACGAATTCTTCTACTGATAAAAAATAAACTGGACTAAGGAATAATGAGCTTCTGGGTTCATGAATATTAATCATGTTGTCAGCGCTCATTCAAACTGATTTGCTGAAATCAAAACAGGCACAGTAATAGGTGCACGCCAGCCAATGAGATTCCCGTTTGTGCATTCGTTTGTTCCTGTTCATGAAAGGCTGAATAATTCCAAATAAACGCCATTATTTTACAGGAAAATGCAACACAGGATATTGTTTACATGTAGCACATCAATTCTGTGTGGTATAAGACTCTCTCGCTCTCTCTTTGAGTGTGTGTGAAACACTGAGCGCTCTCAGTCGCGCGCCTCACACTAGTGTTTACTGTGCGTCAAATACACTGCGCATTCATTGAGATCAACTGAAATAGTATGCTTTACCGATCGACTGAGAAGGACTGAGCGCTTAAGATATTCGCTCTAAGTGCTCAGCGAGTGAAAATACATCTGTATGGTTCAGATTGCCCTCAGGTAGCCCCTCGTTTAGCTATGAACTCTTCCGCAGCTTCCGCCATAGTTGTTTTCGCTCTGCACGTGAGATGCGGATTCAGTGCCGCCGCTCCCATTGCGCGGCTCTTAGGGCACCGAGTGCTGCGAGGGCACTACAAGAAAATTCTCTCTCCAACCCCGTTCAGCTATACAAATTGACGAACGCAGCCACCGCGGCCATCATAAGGTAAACGCTTTAAACATCAAGAGAGAGACGGCCAGCGGTGGCACGGTGCGGATGGGTCGCGCTATCAACTAGGCTTTATCGTTATTATCGCGGGAAGACAAATTCTTATCGTGGGGAGAATTTTTACCGGTATATCGCAAACGATAAGATATCGCCCATCCCTACTATATATACGAAGAAAGAATGAGGAATAATTTTTACCGAGGTAACGTTAGGCTACTGTCTCAAATACGTTTTCACATTGCCATAATAGGCGTGCTAATGTTGTTTTCATCAGCGTCTCAGCATAATGACAGAGAAACGGGCTCTGATAATGCATTACTAATGTTAGCAATGACGACTCGCCATTTTTATTTACCAAACAATTCCTTAACGTTACCTTTTCAATTCAATGACCCACCTCCTCCATCTGCGCTAACCTAACGTTACTTTGCATGAACATGCACAACTTTGTTCGACTGTCGTGAATATTTGAAATGTCCATTTACATTAAGTACAAGTTAGCCAAACATAGATGAACCTTACCTGTCCAGGAGAAAATTAGCAACGTTGGCGTCAAGGCCCTTTCACACTGAACGCGTAAACGAAAAAGCGAGGCGGAAAAGCGAATTTTTCGCGTGCGAATAGTTCGCGTCAAAACCATTCACATCAGCCGCGACGCGAGTTTGCGATGTCTGTGACGTTTCAGAGCTCCAACATTCCAAAACATTCGCGGCGACAGTAAACATGGACACTTCATCATCCAGTGAAGACGAACTTTTCATTTTATTTAAAAGACCAAATAGAAGGTTTTGGGTGCACCCACTCTTAAAGAACAGAGAGTCTGTTGGGGAGTATGCCAATCTTGTACAGGAGCTAAAACTTTATCATGGCCGATTCCGCACTTACTTTCGGATGTCCGTGGGACAATTTGAGGAGCTCCTCCAGTCAGTGGCACCACAACTGACGAGACAAACCACAATAGTTATAGTTTTTGTTTGTTTTATCAAACAAAACGGGATGCGTCGACACACAAGCTATCAGAAGATCAGTCATTGTTGCTGTGACGTCACCTTTGTTTCCGTGTTTGTGATTGGTTGAAGCCCTTTCCGTCTCCGCGAAAGTAAAAAAAAATCGACATTGAAGCGGAAAAAAAAAAAGTCGTTTTTTCGCCGCAGCACATTCGCGTTTGGTGTGGAAGCACCCATTGCACATACAGCTGATCGAAAAATAAAACCTTTGCGCGTCAAAATCGCGTTCAGTGTGAAAGGGCCTTTAGTCTTCAAATTCTTCTCCGTTTTCAGCCGTCTCCATCTTTCAAAGGCATCTCCTATACAAATCCTTGTTTTATTTCGGACACTGTCACGACGTTTTTCTGATTCATATCGAGGTCGTTTAGGTTTCGTAAAGTTAGACATTGTTTATCCAAAAAGTTTGTAGCTGCAGCTGTGGTAACTAGCAGAGCTGGCAACCCGAATGCAGAAACACTACTGACTTCGTGATTGGTAGATAGGTGGAGGGCGGCGCTTCAGGCATGACACAACATGTCAACATCAACATCAGTTGAGGGCTGCAACTTCAATTTTAAAATGACAATATCTTGGCCGGACAACTGTTGTCAGTGATATAAGTATTTGAAATTAACATGATTTCTTAATGTCTATTGACATATTAGGGCCATTTTATGATTAATTGAAATACATTTCTTACATACAGTTCCTTTAATAACTGTTAAAATATCGCCTTTTGGGTCAAAGTTTTGTGCGTGTATGCAGAAGTAAGTGTGCAATATTTAATTATATAGACGATGAGAACTGTATTCGTTCCTGTAAACCACTTGATATGCACGTGAGGTAACGATGTATATGTATGCGCATGAAAAAATGTTTGTGGGTTTAAGTGGCTCGTCACTCTACTATACACCAGGTTGCGGTTCAGGGGGCTAACCCACCAAAGAGGATCCGGTTAGAGACCACACGAAGATTCAAGTGTTTCCTGGGAATAACCCATTTATTGACACCACTCAACAGACTGGCTGGTTGGATAGTATTAATGTGTTAATGTGTTTTTTTCTGCATACACGCACAAAACTTTGACCCAAAAGGCGATATTTTAACAGTTATTAAACTTCAGCATAACTTCCGCGAGCTGTCTCCCGTGTCCCGCTGCACTGAACTAGCGTCTCTGTGAGGGTGGGGGAGATCACATGGTCATGTGTCCGGCTGCTGATTGGCTCAGGCAAGGTGTTGTGTATGTGTGCCTCAGAATACGGAGGGAGGTGAGAGAATAAGAGAGAGAGGTTAGTGACAGCAAACCACAGCCTTTTTTACAGCCGCCCCCAGATTTACACAAGGAAATGTGTACATCTAGAAAAAGGCTTCTATTCTACTATGGGGTTTACAATTAAATTAGTCCGGGATGGCAGGTAATTGTATAAGGCTTGCAACTGGCCGAGTGTACGTTTTTTCTCCCACCTGACTCTGTTGACTCTCTGGGACAACAGAGTAAGGAGACAAAAGTGGAGACAAAAGTGGAGATAAAAGTGGAGACAAAAGTGGAGACAGGCAATAAGTCGTGAAGCTTCAGCAGAAGAATGAGTACATTTTGGGATCCTGACACTCAAAAGTGGTTAAAGTGGGATTTGAGTATCACGCTTGTATCGTGTATAGCAATACTTTTTGGGACAAGAGTGTCACTGTGGCACCAAGTATCAAAAAACTTATTTATTTTATATTTAAAGGGTTTTATCTACCCTTTTGGTCCATCTACATCTACACTGATATGATGATGATACTGTGTTAAAATAATATGCAACACAACCTTGTTTTTCACAATGTCAATTCAAACATAAAAATGGGAAATATAAAAATGATTAAATCCTGAATTAAGAACACGTAAGGACCTCGGGCGATAACAAACCCTTGTTTAGCCAAACCCACCAAATCTTGCTGCCACAACGTTTTCTACCACAAAAATAATTAGTATTTTTTTTTATAAAAACAAAATCGTCAAGCACAGAGATACAATGAGTATATACTGTCTGAATATTCAATTTGAATATTAAGTAGGCCTATATATAAATATTCCTGCAACACATTAACAGCATAAACGCATTAACTCCAGATACAGGTCAAAGCAAACGGGTTTCCAGAAACAGAAACAACTTTTGAGTAAACTCTTTCCTTTCTACCTTAAGGAGTTTTACAACCAGCGAGGTCACAAATTTGAGCTATTGTGGGGGCTTGGTCCCCCAAGATTCTTTTTTTGTTCTGATCTAACTATGTGCATTTTAAGATGTTTGAAGGCTAAAAATAATAATAAATAGCTTTCAAAATAAACCATGTTAGTGGTTTGTCATCTTGTCATCTCTCCTCATTTCATCACTCTCTCATTTCCATCTTTCCTCTTTATCTTTCTCTCAGTCTCCTTCTCTTGCCCTGTCTCTTCCCTTCCTAAAGCTGAGCTCTGGCTGATAGTCTATTCATTTTCATCTGTCAGTGAAGAAAGGGTTAACTGAAGTTAATTCACTGAAGGCTATGAACGCTATAAAGTTTAATAAATTAATTCACAATATGTACACACACACACACACACACACACATTCATTATTTTATGCCTGAAATTATTTTACAACATTTATTATAGAGACAACTCGGAAAAATCCAGAGGTCCGGATCCTCGGTGACCTCATATAGTTTACCTCAACACTTCACTTTACATGGTAAAGTGTGCACTTTAACCCCTGCTGACACTCAGTGTGCACTTTAACCCCTCCTGACACTCAGTGTGCCACTTTAACCCCTGCTGACACTCAGTGTGCCACTTTAACCCCTGCTGACACTCAGTGTGCACTTTAACCCCTGCTGACACTCAGTGTGCACTTTAACCCCTGCTGACACTCAGTGCGCCTCGAATGTGTGCAGTAAACATTTAGTCACTGTTAAGTCAAATATCCAAATGTCAGTTTTATATATATTTCCTGTCTCTGTTTACGTTCTCCTCCAGTGGGTTTAGTTCTCAGTGTTTCAATGGCCTGTATCCACTTTTGTGTCTTTCAACCGTGGGCGGCTTTAGGGAGAGGCTTCAGCATCCCCAATAAAGACCAAAGCATCCCCATAGCACCCGAAAAAAGTCCTGTCAGTTTGTGTCTTATTATTCTAATGCAGTGCTTCTGATTTCCAGCTCCGGCTGTTTCTGGCTCGAAGATCGAGGCCACCGATGGACAGAATGTCACGATATATTTCGACATCGATGAAGTGGAGAAAGCCGATCAGGTGATGATTATCTTTAAAGCAGACCATGGGGAAAAGCGTCTTATAGCTCAGATTCTTTGGCCCTATAATGATCCTCCTCCATCTGGAGTATCAATGGAAGTTGGGAAAGGACGTGTGTGTGTGACCATCCAGAAAGTGAGCAACTCCAGCTCAGGGATCTATGAAGCACGAGCCGTCATTAGAGAGAAGATGTTCGAGGTGAAAGCTCAGCTTGTTGTAAAGGGTGAGTGTATGCCACTATAATATGTCTGTTTGCCTATAATGTTGCGTTCATACGGAGCCCCTAAAGGGACGTGGTGGTGGAAAAAAATTAGGATGGGAGGATATTTTTTTTCCAAATCGTTTGCGTTCCCTCGCAAAACTTTTGCGTTCCCCCAAGAAACTTTGCGTTCCCTCGCAAAGATATTTGCGTTCCCCCGAGAAACTTTGCGTTCCCACGCAAAAGTTTTGCGTTCCCTCGCAAAGATATTTGCGTTCCCTCGCAAAAGTTTTGCGTTCCCTCGCAAAGATATTTGCGTTCCCACGCAAAACTTTGCGTTCCCTCGCAAAGATATTTGCGTTCCCTCGCAAAGATAGGCCGTTTCAAACAGCTCAGTAGGCTACGTTAACAATATTGTATCCATTAATGGAGCGGTTAGAGTTATTTTGAACTTGGACTTAGGCTATAGCCTAGGCGAGTGCTCAATGAGTTCGGTGAGCTAAACGTTGTTAAAACACAATGTCTCTTTAACGTAGACAACAAGCTGCAACCTATTTTTCCTCAAAACGAGCCTTATAATATAAATTAATCGGGTCTATATGAGCAGGCGGCTGAGAGACAAGTCCGAAGGGACTGTCTGCAAAGTGCAAAACCCGAAAAGCGTATAGCCTACTACAAGTCATAACTTCAATGTTACACACTGTGTCTCCAAATTCAGTTTACACATCAATGCTCACTTAGTTTGATAAAAACACTTAGTTTGATAAAATTTGCTTTTGCATAATTGTTAGGATTATTTTATTTGGAAAAATGTTCAGCAAACTTCACTGAAATGCACTGTAGGCCTACTGTAGCCTACTGTCACCAAATTCAGTTCACACATCACGCTCTCCTGCTGGTTATACTACAACGCTTAGTTTGGCAATAGCACATAAAAATAATAAAAGTAATAGCACATAGCCATAGGCCTATTCTTTACACAAATGCTAAAATACAGTAGTTGCAAGTTCCATAGCTTTTGTATGATAATTGCTTACTAATTTTGATGGCATTACACTGTATAGCCTACTGTATTAGTATATTGTAGTAGGAGAGCATTGATTGTTATTGCCTATTTTTTAGTTTCGCCTTTCGGGTTTTGCACTTTGCAGACGGTCCCTTTTTACTTGTCTCTCATATAGCCTATTAAGGCTCGTTTTGAGGAAAATTATGTTGCAGCTCGTTGTCTACGTTAAAGGTGTAATTTGTGTTTTGAACGTTTTTAGCTCACGAGTTATTGATCCGGGAAGTTAAAATCTGTGTACCAACTAAACTCCGAAGCACTGACTGTATTATTTATAGGCTACTTAAGCCCAAGTTCAAAATAACTCTAACCGCTCCATTAATGGATACAATATTGTTAACGTAGCCTACTGAGCTGTTTGAAACGGCCCGTGGGACATATATCTTTGCGAGGGAACGCAAATATCTTTGCGAGGGAACGCAAAGTTTTGCGTGGGAACGCAAATATCTTTGCGAGGGAACGCAAAACTTTTGCGAGGGAACGCAAATATCTTTGCGAGGGAACGCAAAACTTTTGCGTGGGAACGCAAAGTTTCTCGGGGGAACGCAAATATCTTTGCGAGGGAACGCAAAGTTTCTCGGGGGAACGCAAAAGTTTTGCGAGGGAACGCAAACGATTTGGAAAAAAAAAATCCTCCCATCCTAATTTTTTTCCACCACCACGTCCCTTTAGGGGCTCCGTACGTTCACACCGGACGCGATTCGCGCGAGTGATTTACATGTTAAGTCAATGCAGAGACGCGAAATGGCATTCTGCGGCGCGATTGAGGCGGCGAGATTCGAGCGATTCGCGCGATTGAGGCGGCGAGATTCGAGCGATTCGCGCGATTGAGGCGGCGCGAATGACGCGAATTGAGCGTTTTCAACTCCAGCTCAGGGATCTATGAAGCACGAGCCCTCATTAGAGAGAAGATGTCTGAGGTGAAAGCTCAGCTTGTTGTAAAGGGTGAGTATATGCTACTATAATATGTCTGTTTGCCTATAATGTGCCAGAGTCAGGATTATGAAAAAAATAATAAAAATGGTCATGATTGTGCTCACAATGTAAAAAAAAAAAAAAAAAACATAGGTTGATGTTATTCCTACTTTTGCTGCATGCTAAGCATTTGATCTAATATAAATATATTTTAAATCACACAACATGACTGAACTTCAGATACTGTGAATCTGAATAAGCAAAACTTTTTGCAAAACAATTAAAAGTGATAACATTTAGGTGATGTAAAGAATCAGATTTCACATCATTTGATCCACAGCATTAACTCCTCGGGCCAGTTGTTCAAAGGTAAACTGATCAGATTCTGGTTATGGGATTGGATCAAATCTTGAAAATGGGTTGTTCAAAAGGGAAAGAAGGAATCTGAAATCAGATTAGATCACGGAATCCAATCCTAGTTTTAATCTGGATCAAACCCTCAGTTTGTGTTGTTCAAAACTTGCCAGTAGGATTTGGATAACTTTGATCCAAAAAATCCAGGATCATCCTGATCCCAACAGGGGGTAGGATTTCAAGGTGGATTCCAGGAAGTAAATGTAGTGTAACTTTAAAACTGGTCAAAAAATACAACATTTGTATCATATAATACACAAACATATATTATTTTATTTTGCTCTTGATTAGTTAGGCTAATTGTTGAGGTAATAAATTAGAAGTAGACATTAGGCTAGCCTTTCGGTAGCCTACAGTCAAAGTAAAAAAAGATTTAGCCGCCATAAAATAATCCCCAAACAGCTGTAAATATCAAACAAAAATATTACATTTAAAATGTTTTTTTTTTAATCACTTAAGACTTTTTACTTCTTATCAATTATAAGAGATGAACCAGTCAAAAGGTTTCTCAGGTGAACACTACACAAAACTTTTCTGAGAGAACACAAAAGCATTACGTCCAGATCAATCCAGATCTTTTTGATCCAGATTAAATGTTTTGAACAACTGGCCCCTAATTGTTCCTGTTCTTGTTGTATCTTACAGACGCACCATTTCCCACCAGTCCAGCACCAGAACACCCCCCCACCCCAAAACCTCCCAACTCTGACCTCCTCTGGCTTATAGTTATTCCTCTAGTTATGATTATTGTCATCTCGGGGGTTGTTTGCTTCTGGAGACGCAGGAGGGCAAGTATTACTTACATGCATTATTTTATCAACGAATATGAGCAGCTCTGCATAATCCATATTCACCAAAGTCTAGTAATCCATATTCACCAAAGTCCAGTAATCCATATTCACCAAAGTCCAGTAATCCATATTCACCAAAGTCCAGTAATCCATATTCACCAACGTCTAGTAATCCATATTCACCAACGTCTAGTAATCCATATTCGCCAAAGTCTAGTAATCCATATTCACCAAAGTCTAGTAATCCATATTCGCCAAAGTCTAGTAATCCATATTCACCAACGTCTAGTAATCCATATTCACCAAAGTCCAGTAATCCATATTCACCAAAGTCTAGTAATCCATATTCACCAAAGTCCAGTAATCCATATTCACCAACGTCTAGTAATCCATATTCACCAAAGTCTAGTAATCCATATTCACCAACGTCTAGTAATCCATATTCACCAACGTCTAGTAATCCATATTCGCCAAAGTCTAGTAATCCATATTCACCAAAGTCTAGTAATCCATATTCACCAAAGTCTAGTAATCCATATTCGCCAAAGTCTAGTAATCCATATTCACCAAAGTCTAGTAATCCATATTCACCAAAGTCTAGTAATCCATATTCACCAAAGTCTAGTAATCCATATTCAGCAAAGTCTAGTAATCCATATTCACCAAAGTCTAGTAATCCATATTCACCAAAGTCTAGTAATCCATATTCACCAAAGTCTAGTAATCCATATTCAGCAAAGTCTAGTAATCCATATTCACCAAAGTCTAGTAATCCATATTCACCAAAGTCTAGTAATCCATATTCACCAACGTCTAGTAATCCATATTCACCAAAGTCTAGTAATCCATATTCACCAAAGTCTAGTAATCCATATTCACCAAAGTCTAGTAATCCATATTCAGCAAAGTCTAGTAATCCATATTCACCAAAGTCTAGTAATCCATATTCACCAAAGTCTAGTAATCCATATTCACCAACGTCTAGTAATCCATATTCACCAAAGTCTAGTAATCCATATTCACCAAAGTCTAGTAATCCATATTCACCAAAGTCTAGTAATCCATATTCACCAAAGTCTAGTAATCCATATTCACCAAAGTCTAGTAATCCATATTCACCAAAGTCTAGTAATCCATATTCGCCAACGTCTAATAATCCATATTCGCCAAAGTCTAATAATCCATATTCGCCAAAGTCTAATAATCCATATTCACCAAAGTCCAGTAATCCATATTCACCAAAGTCCAGTAATCCATATTCACCAACGTCTAGTAATCCATATTCACCAAAGTCTAGTAATCCATATTCACCAACGTCTAGTAATCCATATTCACCAACGTCTAGTAATCCATATTCGCCAAAGTCTAGTAATCCATATTCACCAAAGTCTAGTAATCCATATTCACCAAAGTCTAGTAATCCATATTCGCCAAAGTCTAGTAATCCATATTCACCAAAGTCTAGTAATCCATATTCACCAACGTCTAGTAATCCATATTCACCAAAGTCTAGTAATCCATATTCACCAAAGTCTAGTAATCCATATTCACCAAAGTCTAGTAATCCATATTCAGCAAAGTCTAGTAATCCATATTCACCAAAGTCTAGTAATCCATATTCACCAAAGTCTAGTAATCCATATTCACCAACGTCTAGTAATCCATATTCACCAAAGTCTAGTAATCCATATTCACCAAAGTCTAGTAATCCATATTCACCAAAGTCTAGTAATCCATATTCACCAAAGTCTAGTAATCCATATTCACCAAAGTCTAGTAATCCATATTCACCAAAGTCTAGTAATCCATATTCGCCAACGTCTAATAATCCATATTCGCCAAAGTCTAATAATCCATATTCGCCAAAGTCTAATAATCCATATTCACCAAAGTCCAGTAATCCATATTCACCAAAGTCCAGTAATCCATATTCGCCAACGTCTAATAATCCATATTCGCCAAAGTCTAGTAATCCATATTCACCAAAGTCTAGTAATCCATATTTACCAAAGTCTAGTAATCCATATTCACCAAAGTCTAATAATCCATATTCACCAAAGTCTAGTAATCCATATTCACCAAAGATTTTTCTGCACATTATGGACTTCAATGGCAACAGCTGAAGGTCCAAATTAATGCAGTTTCAAAGGAAGGGCTTCAGAGGCTCTGACCGATCCCAGCTGAGGAATAGGGTCTTATCTAGACCAGTGGTTCTCAAATGGGGGTACGTGAGGGCACTCCAGGGGGTGAGATTTTAAAATATAGCCTACATATATTTAAAAAGTAGCATCCATGCAAAAATCCTTTAAACATAATTATCTAATAAATATTTCAGGAAAATATAAGTATAAGTTCACAAAAGGAATTTTATATTCAGTAGGCTATTCAATTTCATTATCCTAAAAACCCAGAGTCTCCCCCATACCAGGATGGTTTGACCCAACCAATCCAGGCCAAAAATCCTAATATTCTAACTAAATCATAATACTTATTAATGTTAATAATAATATACTAATATAATAGGGACTCCACAACAACAACAAAAACATTAAAACAAATGTATTGTCCCTGTTTTTTAATTAAAATATAATAACAAATGAGATTTGAGTGAAATTTTGACCACTCAAATAGGAAATGTCCCCGGTTTCCATTTCAGAAATATGGTCACTGTTTTCACTACATTAGTTTGAATCACTACATTTTAGTGATGAGAAATATTTGCAATAAATTTAGTCATGGATTATCATCATTTAAAATGTTCGAAAAAATAGTTAATTTTTTTTCAAATGTTTGAATTTTGTGTGTGTTTATCTGTTCCAAAGTTTAATAAATCAGACACTGATGGCACAGTGCTCTGCTTTAAGTCTCTTTTTCGAACCAAAAATGCTTTGTGCTGGTTAGAAGAAATATTTCACAGGGGGTACATCACTGAAAAAAGGTTGAGAACCACTGATCTAGACAAACCATCGGACATTTTCAAGAAAAAAAAGAAAAAGGGTAACACTTTACAATGAGGTTGTATTAGTTAACATTAGTTAATGCATTAGTTAACATGAACAACACCTCTGTTCAGCATTAGTTCTTCTTTGTTAACGTTAGTTCATATAGAGCTCCTCATGGTTTGTTCATGTTAGTTCACAGTGCATTAACTAATGTTAACAAGACTTTAATAATGCATTAGTAAATGTTGAAATTAACATTAACAAAGATAAATAAATGCTTTATTAGTGCAGTTCATGTTAACTAATGAACCTTATTGTAAAGTGTTACCAAAAAACCTTTAATATTATAACTTTGTATATACTTTTGAACCTAAATTGCTCCTCTTGAGCTGCTCTGAGATGTTCACGGATTGTGTAATCACGTCTGAAAGGTATATATATATATATAGATCTTTATTCCAAAGCATTCAGAAAGGGGGGGTGACAGTTAAGGGGTTAATAACTTTCATACACAATTAGAAGGCCCGCCTCTCCATTCATTCGATTGGACATCAGGCGCTTTGAGAAAACAGAAAAAACACACACACAAAAAAAAGCGTATATTTATAGCACTTTATACAATAGATTGCTTCAAATCAAGCAGCTTTACCGTATTAAACATGAAAAACAGTGTCAGTGTCTCGTTTCATCAGAAGTTCAACTTCATGTTAACTTCAGAGTACGTTTTCACAAGCGGTTTCCAACTCTCAAAACAAACTTTGTTTCTGCCTGATTTCAAAATAAGTGTATTTGCGTGTGAGTGCAGCGTTAGGGATCAAACGACAAGACCTTTTACGACACTCGATGGTATCGAGGAAATTCGGTCGGTGCCTAAAAAGAATCAAACTCGATCCCCAGCCCTAGTATCATATGACTTTATCATAGAGGATATTTCCTAAGGACAGTTTTCTGTTGTTTTCTTTACAGTTCCAGTGTTGCCAAAAGAAAGAATTGAACAACAATTGCAATGGTTGTGGAGGAAATGCTGAAGCTCTTCTTGCAGCTAAAACACTTCATCCGTGTTCAAACTGTCCGGCCAATTCCAAGTCCAGTTCAGTCTGACCGCTCTGCTCTTGAAACTTTTTTGCTGTCACTTTCTCATGCCACGTGAATCTTGTATTCACACGTTTTTGTTTGTACTCTAATTTCAAGGTGTTTTTGCAGTGTTGTAGCCAATACAACCCGAGATATATATATATATAGCCAATGCAATAGAGTAAGTGCAATAGACCTGCTGCTGAATATAAATGTTACTTTCATTTCTTTAGATTTTTTGAACAGAATTTGAAGGTTACATGCTAAAGTTTTAATCTATTATTTATTTATAGTCAATTTATAGCATTAAAGTTAACTTGTTCCCCCTTTTTTTTAAGTTAAATTGGATAGATGGACGTTTTTGTGCTTTGATAGCAACATTGGTAGTGGTACAGAGACTACTGAAATGTTGGTGCCATGACAACCCTAATTTAGATCATATTCCAAATTCATATTCATATGTCCAAACTGACACTGTGAATGTTTGAAGCCAATGAACCTGATGAACTCTTTCTTCAGCACATGTGTTCATGAACCGTAGCTTTGTAAACAAATGTTAGAGTCAGACTGTAGCTGGAGATTTTCACAAGTGCTTTCCAGGTATTAAGGGATTCATCCAGAAGACGGGGCAGTCGTGGCCTAATGGTTAGAGAGTCGGAATTGTAACCGGAAGGTTGCAGGTTCGAGTCTCAGGTCCAGCAGGAATTGAGGATGGGGGGTGAATAACCAGCCCTCCTCCTCCCTCAATACCACTACTGAGGTGAGACCCTTGAGCAAGGCTCCGAACCCCCGACTGCTCCAATATGGCTGCCCACTGCTCTGGGTGTGTGTTCACGGTGTGTGTTGTGCTCACTCTGGAAGTGTAAAAATATTTGCATGAATGTGTAGCCTAATTAATTTCCTGTCAATGTGTATCTCTATATTTCAAAGATAAATGTATTTTTTTGTCTCACTTGTGTTTCTCATCTGACTGGTTCAATAACTCACTAATCAACTTCACTCCGCCAGAGTAATATATCATACATGTTAAATAATACATTCATTTATAGTGTGCACAGTTTAAGATGACCGCATTTATTGATACAATACAAATTAGTTTAAATTTAAAAGTACATGTGGGAAAATCAGGTTTGATTAGGGGGAAATATGTAATTGTGATTATTCTGGTTAAAATTGCGATTTAAAATGCAATTATTTTCTTATTTTGAAAAGTGTGAAATTTATAATAATATTTAACAAAATAAGAAATAT
Organism: Romanogobio albipinnatus; assembly: GCA_023566225.1. Lineage (NCBI taxonomy): Eukaryota > Metazoa > Chordata > Actinopteri > Cypriniformes > Gobionidae > Romanogobio > Romanogobio albipinnatus. The sequence goes on from CM042248.1 coordinate 48,797,599, forward strand.
TACTATTACAATAAGATTTTCATTACTAAAAATAAAAAAATTGAGTATTTAAGAATAAATATAACAATATAATAAGATAATAAAAAGACATTATGATCGCAGTAAAGAGAACCGATCAGTCTCGGTATAGGTGTTATTAACTTTAATATCAGCGAACGACATTAACAAGTGATGGGAGAAACGAAGCTTTTCAAAGATTCGAATCAGTTGAACCGATTCCTTCGCAAAGATTCGAGCGTCACACTCTGGCGACCCCTGCTGGACAGAAACAGTGCAAATGCAACAATAACTCAGGTCAAACATGAATAAAACCCTATAACCAGGGCCGGATTAACAATTTCCTGTGCCCTGGGCAACAAGACCCAAGGGCCCCCCACCCCCCAACAGTCAAGTCAAGTCAAGTCAACTTTATTTATATAGCGCTTTTAACAATGTAGATTGTTTCAAAGCAGCTTTACAGTGTTAAACAGGAAAATAATGCAGCCTAATTTTAATCAGCTGTATAGCCATTCTGGAAACATTTCAAGTATCATACAGTGACAGTGTGGGCGTTAGATCAATAATTCGATCAGTAATTTAGTTTAAATGGTAAATTTAGTTTAAATTTTTCAACTAAACATCGAAATAAATCTAAATAATAATGTCCCCAACTGAGCACGCCAACAGTGATGACACGCCACCTGTTGCAAGTCTTGCAAGTTCGACACGCACTACTCATACTCTATCTCTCAATCTCTACTTCCTAAATCTTTGCAGGCATTGCTCTAAATTAAATTGACAATATAAATATTGCATATATGCTATTTTAAATAGCATACTGTATATGCCAGCTCGTCAATATTTAACTTTGTACAAGAAAACAGCCCTTATTATAATTATTAGTAGGCTATTGTAGTGTCTCAGGAGATCGCGCTCATTGGCACACAGCTCTTCTGTAGTTACTGCACTGGAGCAGGCAAGCTGCAGATAAACTCAGACTTCAGCGAACGTCAAATAACTTTTGTCTGGTTAATAGGCTACTTTTAAAGACAATTGGCCTTAGCCATAATGTCAAATCAAATGGAAGAATGAAGGTGTTTCTGATCACACACATTTATTAAAACACAGAAGAACAACAAAAGAACAAGAAAACGGGAAAAACACGCAGACCGAAACTCGGGATTTAATAGACTACATTTAACTTATTAGCAGCACAATTAACTTTTTGTTGTGCAAAGCATAGACAACCAAATAAATTATGTTGTTGAAATATATATTGTAAGGTGGTCATATGAACTACACGAATAAACGTTTAAAAAACATAATGCAAAATCAAAATTGAATAGCTTCGGATTGCGAAAAGTGCGTGTAACGGATGAGTTATTAGTTGGGTTAGTAAAATATTATAGTTTTTAAGTAGAATTTGTTTAATGTAGTAAAATAAAAATTGATTAAAAGTGCACAACTCTTCAAGTGGAAGAAAGCTAAGTTTTTTCCCTCGCGCGCAAACTATTAAAAAGCCCGGATGAGTTATTACGGGTTAGTAAAATAACGAAATTAATTACACTTTTTAAGAAGAAAATAATATTTATAAAGAGATATAGTAAAATAAAAATTAGCCTACTTAAAAGTGCACAACTAGCCTATTCTTAAGTGGAAAAGCTACGTTTTTCCCCTCACGCGCAAACTATTGGAAAGTGCAGATGAATTAGTCGCGTTATTAAAATAACGAAATTATAGTTTTTAAGTGGAAAATAATATTTTTGTAAAGAGATATAGTAAAATATATACCCGCCCCCTCTAACGATGTCATCCTCAATGCAAAGGTTTACTGTAAACTTCGTCAACTGCCAATTTAGGGGATATTGCCCAACCCTAACTGCAACAGTGAAATAAAGCAGACAGGTAGGAAGCCTTAACTTAAAATCAGAGATTATTTCTAAAATGCTACAATGTGAAATTATCACCAGCCATGAATCAGGCAGTGTGTATGTGTGTATGTGCAAGACGCAGACTGTTTACGTGATAATATTTTGAACGAACGGGTGGCAAAAATCGGCATATAATTAGTTAAGTGAGGACTGCGTTTATAAAGTGATCTAACATAATATTAGACAGTACCCAAACATAATATTTGACGGTGCCCAGGGCCCCTTAGATGTCCTGTGCCCCTGGGCAAGTGACCAGTTGCCCTAATGGTTAATCCGGCCCTGCCTATAACTGATTGTTTGTTTGTGCCTTTCCACTGCACACGATCGGACATGTCGGAATTCGTCCACTAGTCGTGAACTTTCATTAGGATCGGACACGGAAACATGAGAGAGAAGCTCATTATTATAATGCTTATAATTATAATATTATAATCATTATAGCGGTCTCTGAAAACTATATTATTTATGACACAACTCTTGAATCATGCGGAGACGTCAATAGGAAAAACGAAGCTTGGAAGAGATTTGCGAGATTATGGTCTGGCAGGTGTGTTTTGTTTGTCACTTAAAATGAAAAAGTGTATGCTGCTCCTGGAACAGGTTAAAGAATGAGATATATTTTTTGTAACCTTTCATTTTCTATTTTGTAGTTATGTGAGTTTATTTCACCAAAATGTTGTATTGTTCATTAATTTATGGTCGTTTATAGATATTGGGAGAGTTATTTGTTGTGTAAATGCGCCCTCTATTGGATAGAGGCTGGAATGATGGTCATATATTGAATATTGTTTGCACGTGACGTCACTGCTGCACGGAGGAAGGAAGTGATTTTCTACATATGAATCATTAACACAAACCTAAAAAAAATGTTTTGCATCGTTTATTGTTGGTCAAATCGACCAAACCGAGAAAACACACAGAGCTGTTATCCTTTCCGTAACTTCTATCATTTTACTTTAAAAGTTGTCGCCTTTAATGTCGTTTTGCGTCTGCTGACACTGAACTGAACACACAGGCTTGGGTTTTTGACTTGGTTAAATATTCACATTCTTCTTGGTACTGTTTGCAGTTTAGAAAATATATTTTATTTCATTGCATGTCCATTTGATGTTTTCACTGAAGTTTTGAAGAATTTGGTTCACAATATTGATCTGGTTTACCGTAAAACCTGTGTCATCCGCCGCTGCTTCAGCATCAGTATATGCTAAATGTGTCCAAATAAACATGTGTTAAACTGACAGAGGTCGATCTATTTCTCTGTTGGAAAGATGTGAGTGCAGGAGAGTCGGAGATGGTCAAATTCAGCGGACAGACACCGACACCACACATTTCTACAAATATAACAGTAAAAACTCTTCATGTAGTCTCGATGTTGTCATGTTTATCAAAATAAAACATATGTTGAACGTTATTCTTGTACAATCAGACGCTGTATTAAGCAGAAATATGAATGAAAAATGTTTTGAAATGTGTGTTTGACAACTATTGCATTTATTTCACGTCAGCTGTGATAAAGTATGCAAACAGCTTCTGCTCATTGGTTTAAACAAACATGCGTGTGGAGAGTGCTTGCAATATAATCCCCTAACGTCTCTCATTCAAGTAGCGTGGGATCCCAGAATGGTGTAGGGCTCAGACTCCGCCCACGACCATGACGGTTCTTCTCATTCAGCGGCTCCTGCGTTGCCTCGCGGTGGTTTCAGATGCCAATAGTTGATCTAAAACTTTTCTTTCTTCTGAAGATGATCCTCGTCTGGCTCCTTATCGCTGCAGGTATGTGTGCAGTTCTGTGTCTGTATAGGGAATGGATATTATGTATATGTATATGGATATTAATGTACTGTATATGGATGGATATTAATGTACTGTATATGGGTATTAATGTACTGTATATGGATATTCATGTACTGTATATGGATATTAATGTACTGTATATGGATATTAATGTACTGTATATGGATATTAATGTACTGTATATGGGTATTAATGTACTGTATATGGATATTCATGTACTGTATATGGATATTAATGTCCTGTATATGGATATTAATGTACTGTATATGGATATTAATGTACTGTATATGGATATTAATGAATATTAAACGGGCACCGGGGCTTAATCTTTAAAGACCCGTTAATGTTACCGATAAACTCCGGCGTTCACCGGTGTTGTGCCGCTCGACCCGTCGCCGTTATAATGAGCATTATTAGACTTGTGTGTGATTGTGTGTCTCTTCATCTGAAGAGTGTGTTAAGGGACAATAGTGAGCGATGCTCCCCACGGGTTCCCCAAACTACTGACACCCGAGATATAAACTGTGTTTAAGAGAATAATACTCTCCGAGCGGTCAGTCTGATGGGCTGTTGGTACAGGGGTGCATTTGAGACACCTCAAATAACTTGAGTGCTCAACAAGTCTGATCGGTGAAATTGCTTCGCACATGCGTATTAGCGCCCTCTTCAGAAATGTTGAAGTGCGTGTGTTTCAGATATCGGTGAAAGTGTTTTTTCTAAGGGAAGTTTTTCATTTCACCACCTCCCTTCCACATTGAATAGCTTCTCATCCTTACATGACTTTTAAAGTTAACTTACATTTTCGTAAACCTTAATCTGTGCTCTGAAAACTGGCATATTTCACTACTGTGTGTCATGCAAGACCATCGTCAGGGTGGGGTTAGTGTGTGTGTGTGTGTGTGTGTGGTGCAGGGGGCGCAGTTGAGACAGTGTATCAATTGTACCCGCACTAGAATCCCATTGCGGCCCATGCACGATATTTACTCTTATTATGTTGAATATGTTATTTTTGTGCATTTGATTGTTTGCAATTGTTCAATGTGCTTTACTGTCACTCAACCCAACTGTTGGCCTAGCCTACTATTAAAATGATAAACTGAAATTAAATATTGTATCTCTGTTTACCATTACTGTTCAATGTTTTACTAATTAACTACTTTTAACTTAACAAATAATCAAATAAAATACTGAATGGAAATAAAAACTGTTGAATTCTCATTTTAAAGGTATTTTACAAATTCAATGAATTGGTTCGGCAGCTTTACAGCATTACGGATGGGTGTCTCAACTGTGCTCAGTATTGTTTGGAACGAAAAAGCTTCTTGTGTTTATAAGCTAATTGTGGTAAATATGACCTATTTATGGATGGTAATAATTCATATTTTAGTAGACAAGTAAAGAAAAATGTCATATGAAAATCACTTCTTTTCAGTCCTCAGTTTTGGTGTGGTAACTGAAAAAGCAAAAAGTGTACCAACTGTACTCGGTCTACCCTACCCAGCCGTCCAATCACAATGGAGGAGGGGCGGGACAAATACAACACCGACCAACTACGTGGCCGCGTGTCCACCAAAGTGTTTTTCTGTTTTGATTCTGTATAAAAATGCAGATGCAATGTCGGCTCCTAACCCTTAAAGCTCTACAGTACAGGCAGAATGTCACGGTTGGTTGGTGTTCTATTTGTCCCGCCCCTCCTCCACTCTGATTGGACGGCTGGGTGAAAAGTGACAGTGATGAGCGCTGCCTTTAAAAGTTGAACAATCTTCAACTCTAGGCGACCAGTAAAAAACACTGAACGCGTTATGTGGCGTTCACACCGGACGCGATTCAAGCGAAGGTGGACGCTTGAACATTTTGAGTTTACTCGCTTCATTCGCGCGTGAAGTTCGCGTGTGACAACTACACAACAGACGCGAATTCGCGACATGGGAGGGGCTTCTGCCCTATATGAGCCAATATGAGCCAATATGGTCACTTGACATCTTTTTTGTAAAAAATACTACTATTAATGTGTGACAAAACGTAGTTTATAGACTTTTTCAGGCGATAATATAGTTGTTTAAAGCTCAAATCTGTGGTTAATTTATAAAAAGAGTGCCTATTTGAGCATTTTATCTGGCGTTTTCGGAGTTGTGAGATCCAGGCGATCAGTGACATTCTCGTTTACCCGGCGAGACCCGCCTTTCCTCGGCTGGTCCTTCTCACATTTGCCGCTGGCTCTGGCTCTTTTTTTCTGCTTCTGTCTCGTTGTGAAATGGCTGACATAGATTTTGTTGAGAGGGTAACTCACTTTCTTCCAAGCAAGATCCTTTTTATTCCTGTTCCTCTAGTGATAGGATGATGTATCATACAGCTCCGGGTATCCACATGCGGCCACGATTATCTTGTCCTCCATTGTTGTTGGGATTTCTGCCTCCGCTTGTAAATGCGTCACTACTAGAGCAAGCTCGTGATTGGTTAACGCGGCGCAAAATATCCGCCAAAGTTCAGATTTTTCAACTTGAGCGATTGCCGCGAATCGCGCGTTCAAAAAGCTCAATTCGCGTCATTCGCGCCGCCTCAATCGCGCGAATCGCAAGAATCTTGCCGCAGAATGCCATTTCGCGTCTCTGCATTGACTTAACATGTAAATCACTCGCGCGAATCGCATCCAGTGTGAACGCAGCATTACGCTCATGGCGTTCTAAAAACGTGGCGCTCCCATTGAAAACAACTGAATACGCCAGCCAGCCGCGTGAAAAAACCTTTGGTGGACACACGGCCTAATAGTTGTTTTAGCTACATCATATCTTCTTTTTATAATCCTTGGAAGTCGAAATCGAAAATAAAATACGATCAATTTCACAGACACAGCCCTAAAGTGTAACCAGACAAATAGTTTGTTAGTTATAGTTCTCCTGACCATCGTCACTCATTAAACTGACTGTCCAGGACCGCTGAAATAAGTTTTTATAAGCTGTCGACCCCCCCAATTTTATATATTATATTTCCTGTCTCTGTTTACGTTCCCCTCCAGTGGGTTTAGTTCTCAGTGTCTCAATGGCCTGTATCCACTTTTGTGTCTTTCAACCGTGGGCGGCTTTAGGGAGGGGCTTCAGCACCCCCAATAAAGACCAAAGCATCCCCATAGCACCCGGAAAAAAGTCCTGTCAGTTTGTGTCTTATTATTCTAATGCAGTGCTTCTGATTTCCAGCTCTGGCTGTTGCTGGCTCGAAGATCGAGGCCACCGATGGACAGAATGTCACGATATATTTCGACATCGATGAAGTGGAGAAAGCCGATCAGGTGATGATTATCTTTAAAGGAGACAATGAGGGAAAGCGTCTTATAGCTCAGATTCCTTGGCACTTTGATGATCCTCCTCCATCTGGAGTTTCAATGGATGTTGAGAAAGGACGTGTGTGTGTGAGCATCCAGAAAGTGAGCAACTCCAGCTCAGGGATCTATGAAGCGCGAGCCCTCATTAGAGAGAAGATGTTCGAGGTGAAAGCTCAGCTTGTTGTAAAGGGTGAGTGTATGCCACTATAATATGTCTGTTTGCCTATAATGTGCCAGAATCAGGATTATGAAAAAAATAATAAAAATGGTCATGATTGTGCTCACAAAGTAAAAAAAAAAAAAAAAAACATAGGTTGATGTTATTCCTACTTTTGCTGCATGCTAAGCATTTTATCTAATATAAATATATTTTAAATCACACAACATGACTGAACTTCAGATCCTGTGAATCTGAATAAGCAAAACTTTTTGCAAAACAATTAAAAGTGATAACATTTAGGTGATGTAAAGAATCAGATTTCACATCATTTGATCCGCAGCATTAACTCCTCGGGCCAGTTGTTCAAAGGTAAACTGATCAGATTTTGGTTATGGGATTGGATCAAATCTTGAAAATGGGTTGTTCAAAAGGGAAAGAAGGAATCTGAAATCAGATTAGATCACGGAATCCAATCCTAGTTTTAATCTGGATCAAACCCTCAGTTTGTGTTGTTCAAAACTTGTCAGTAGGATTTGGATAACTTTGATCCAAAAAAAAACAGGATCATCCTGATCCCAACGGATTTCAAGCTGGATTCCAGGAAGAAAATGTAGTAACTTTAAAACAAAAAATACAACATTTGTATCATATAATACACAATCATATATTATTTTATTTTGCTCTTGATTAGGCTAATTGTTGAGGTAATAAATTAGAAGTAGACATTAGGCTAGCCTTTCGGTAGCCTACAGTCAAAGTAAAAAAAGATTTAGGCGCCATAAAATAATCCCCAAACAGCTGAAAATATCAAACAAAAATTTTACATTTAAAATGTTTTTTTTTATCACTCATAAGACTTTTTACTTCTTATCAATTATAAGAGATTAACCAGTCAAAAGGTTTCTCGGGTGAACACTACACAAAACTTTTCTGAGAGAATGCAAAAGCATTTGAATTTTTTTTTCCCCAACTCATATTTTTCCCATCACCATGTCCCTTTAGGGGCTCCGTAGAGCACTAGTAATCCAGATTTGGTAATCTGAAAAGGTGTGTATCTGGATCAGGGTGATCCAATCCAACTTTGCTTTGAAAAAACAGTACAAATGTAAGATGGATGACCTGATCCTGGATAGCACAATATGGGATTTCCAAATCCAGATAATTTTGATCCAGATTAAATGTTTTGAACAACTGGCCCCTAATTGTTCCTGTTCTTGTTGTATTTTACAGAGGCACCATTTCCCACCAGTCCAGCACCAGAACACCCCCCCACCCCAAAACCTCCCAACTCTCCCAACTCTGAGCTCCTCTGGCTTATAGTTATTCCTCTAGTTATGATTATTGTCATCTCGGGGGTTGTTTGCTTCAGGAGATGCAGGAGGGCAAGTATTACTTACATGCATTCTTTTATCAATGAATATGAGCAGCTCTGCATAATCCATATTCGCCAACGTCTAGTAATCCATATTCACCAACGTCTAGTAATTCATATTCGCCAACGTCTAGTAATCCATATTCACCAAATTCTAGTAATCCATATTCACCAACGTCTAGTAATCCATATTCGCCAACGTCTAGTAATCCATATTCACCAAATTCTAGTTATCCATATCCACCAAAGTCTAGTAATCCATATTCGCCAACGTCTAGTAATCCATATTCACCAAATTCTAGTAATCCATATCCGCCAACGTCTAGTAATCCATATTCACCAAATTCTAGTTATCCATATTCGCCAACGTCTAGTAATCCATATTCGCCAACGTCTAGTAATCCATATTCACCAAATTCTAGAAATCCATATTCACCAACGTCTAGTAATTCATATTCACCAAAGTCTAGTAATTCATATTCGCCAACATCTAGTAATCCATATTCTCCAACGTCTAGTAATCCATATTCTCCAACGTCTAGTAATCCATATTCACCAACGTCTAGTAATCCATATTCACCAAAGTCTAGTAATTCATATTCACCAACGTCTAGTAATCCATATTCACCAAAGTCTAGTAATCCATATTCGCCAACGTCTAGTAATCCATATTCTCCAACGTCTAGTAATCTATATTCACCAAATTCTAGTAATCCATATTCGCCAACGTCTAGTAATCCATATTCACCAAATTCTAGTAATCCATATTCACCAACGTCTAGTAATTCATATTCACCAAAGTCTAGTAATTCATATTCGCCAACGTCTAGTAATCCATATTCACCGTCTAGTAATCCATATTCACCAACGTCTAGTAATCCATATTCACCAAATTCTAGTAATCCATATTCACCAACGTCTAGTAATCCATATTCACCAAAGTCTAGTAATCCATATTCACCAACGTCTAGTAATCCATATTCACCAAAGTCTAGTAATCCATATTCACCAACGTCTAGTAATCCATATTCACCAACGTCTAGTAATCCATATTCACCAACGTCTAGTAATCCATATTCACCAAATTCTAGTAATCCATATTCACCAACGTCTAGTAATTCATATTCGCCAAAGTCTAGTAATTCATATTCGCCAACGTCTAGTAATCCATATTCACCAAAGTCTAGTAATCCATATTCACCAACGTCTAGTAATCCATATTCACCAAATTCTAGTAATCCATATTCACCAACGTCTAGTAATCCATATTCACCAACGTCTAGTAATCCATATTCACCAAAGTCTAGTAATCCATATTCGCCAACGTCTAGTAATCCATATTCTCCAACGTCTAGTAATCCATATTCACCAACGTCTAGTAATCCATATTCACCAACGTCTAGTAATCCATATTCACCAAATTCTAGTAATCCATATTCACCAACGTCTAGTAATCCATATTCACCAACGTCTAGTAATCCATATTCACCAAAGTCTAGTAATCCATATTCGCCAACGTCTAGTAATCCATATTCACCAACGTCTAGTAATCCATATTCACCAAAGTCTAGTAATCCATATTCGCCAACGTCTAGTAATCCATATTCGCCAACGTCTAGTAATCCATATTCTCCAACGTCTAGTAATCCATATTCTCCAACGTCTAGTAATCCATATTCACCAAATTCTAGTAATCCATATTCACCAAATTCTAGTAATCCATATTCTCCAACGTCTAGTAATCCATATTCTCCAACGTCTAGTAATCCATATTCACCAAATTCTAGTAATCCATATTCTCCAACGTCTAGTAATAAATATTCACCAAATTCTAGTAATCCATATTCACCAAATTCTAGTAATCCATATTCTCCAACGTCTAGTAATCCATATTCTCCAACGTCTAGTAATCCATATTCACCAACGTCTAGTAATCCATATTCTCCAACGTCTAGTAATCCATATTCACCAAATTCTAGTAATCCATATTCACCAAAGTCTAGTAATCCATATTCTCCAACGTCTAGTAATCCATATTCTCCAACGTCTAGTAATCCATATTCTCCAACGTCTAGTAATCCATATTCACCAAATTCTAGTAATCCATATTCTCCAACGTCTAGTAATCCATATTCACCAAATTCTAGTAATCCATATTCACCAAAGTCTAGTAATCCATATTCTCCAACGTCTAGTAATCCATATTCTCCAACGTCTAGTAATCCATATTCACCAACGTCTAGTAATTCATATTCACCAATATCTAGTAATCCATATTCACCAACGTCTAGTAATTCATATTCACCAACATCTAGTAATTCATATTCACCAACGTCTAGTAATCCATATTCACCAAAGTCTAGTAATCCATATTCGCCAACGTCTAGTAATCCATATTCACCAAAGATTTTTCTGCACATAATGGACTTCAATGGCAACGGCTGAAGGTCCAAATCAATGCAGTTTGAAAGGAAGGGCTTCAGAGGCTCTAACCGATCCCAGCTGAGGAATAGGGGCTTATCTAGACCAGTGGTTCTCAAATGGGGGTACGTGAAGGCACTCCAGGGGGTGAGATTTTAAAATATAGCCTACATATATTTAAAAAGTAGCATCCATGCAAAAATCCTTTAAAAATAATTATCTAATAAATATTTCAGGAAAATATAAGTATAAATTCACAAAAGGAATTTTATATTCACCTGATTTTCTCAGGTGTTCAAATACTTATTTGCAGCTGTATCATACAAATAAATAGTTAAAAAATCATACATTGTGATTTCTGGATTTTTTTTTAAGATTATGTCTCTCACAGTGGACATGCACCTACGATGACAATTTCAGACCCCTCCATGATTTCCAAGTGGGAGATCTTGCAAAATAGCAGGGTGTTCAAATGAAATAACTTTCATTAGAAGGCCCGCCTCTCCATTCATTCGATTGGACAATGGAAAAAAAAACGCAAATGACATCAGGCGCTTTGAGCAAACAGAAAAAACACACACACAAAAAAAGCGTATATTTATATAGCACTTTATACAATAGATTGCTTAAAATCAAGCAGCTTTACCGTATTAAACATGAAAAACAGTGTCAGTGTCTCGTTTCATCAGAAGTTCAACTTCATGTTAACTTCAGAGTACGTTTTCACAAGCGGTTTCCAAGTCTCAAAACAAACTTTGTTTCTGCCTGATTTCAAAATAAGTGTATTTGCGTGTGAGTGCAGCGTTAGGGATCAAACGACAAGACCTTTTACGACACTCGATGGTATCGAGGAAATTCGGTCGGTGCCTAAAAAGAATTAAACTCGATCCCCAGCCCTAGTATCATATGACTTTATCATAGAGGATATTTCCTAAGGACAGTTTTCTGTTGTTTTCTTTACAGTTCCAGCGTCGCCAAAAGAAAGAATTGAAAAACAATTGCAATGGTTCTGGAGGAAATGCTGAAGCTCTTCTTGCAGCTAAAACACCTGAGCTGTGTTCAAACTGTCCGGCCAATTCCAAGTCCAGTTCAGTCTGACCGCTCTGCTCTTGAAACTTTTTTGCTGTCACTTTCTCATGCCACGTGAATCTTGTATTCACACGTTTTTGTTTGTACTCTAATTTCAAGGTGTTTTTGCAGCGTTGTAGCCAATACAACCCGAGATATATATATATATAGCCAATGCAATAGAGTAAGTGCAATAGACCTGCTGCTGAATATAAATGTTACTTTCATTTCTTTAGATTTTTTGAACAGAATTTGAAGGTTACATGCTAAAGTTTTAATCTATTATTTATTTATAGTCAATTTATAGCATTAAAGTTAACTTGTTCCCCCTTTTTTTTAAGTTAAATTGGATAGATGGACGTTTTTGTGCTTTGATAGCAACATTGGTAGTGGTACAGAGACTACTGAAATGTTGGTGCCATGGCAACCCTAATTTAGATCATATTCCAAATTCATATTCATATGTCCAAACTGACACTGTGAATGTTTGAAGCAAATGAACCTGATGAACTCTTTCTTCAGCACATGTGTTCATGAACCGTAGCTTTGTAAACAAATGTTAGAGTCAGACTGTAGCTGGAGATTTTCACAAGTGCTTTCCAGGTATTAAGGGATTCATCCAGAAGACGGGGCAGTCGTGGCCTAATGGTTAGAGAGTCGGAATTGTAACCGGAAGGTTGCAGGTTCGAGTCTCAGGTCCAGCAGGAATTGAGGATGGGGGGTGAATAACCAGCCCTCCTCCTCCCTCAATACCACGACTGAGGTGAGACCCTTGAGCAAGGCTCCGAACCCCCGACTGCTCCAATATGGCTGCCCACTGCTCTGGGTGTGTGTTCACGGTGTGTGTGTGTGTGTTCACTCTGTAAGTGTAGAAATATTTGCATAAATGTGTAGCCTAATTAATTTCCTGTCAATGTCTGTTGTCTATATTTCAAAAATAAATATTTTTGTCTCACTGGTGTTTCTCATCTGACTGGTTCAATAACTCACTAATCAACTTCCCTCTGCCAGAGTAATATATCATACATGTTAAATAATACATTCATTTATAGTGTGCACAGTTTAAGATGACCGCATTTATTGATACAATACAAATTAGTTTAAATTTACATGTGGGGGGAAAAAAATCAGACTTGAAGTAATTCCAGAATCCACCCCTTCAAGCCGCAATGACACGTCTATAGGATTGAACCATATAGGGACTTGAAAAGTTTAAGAAGCAGAATTTAAAATCATATTGAGATATCTTTAATACTTTTGAGTGACAACCATGCAAACTTTGAAAAAATTATATTTATGGCATTTTGGTATATTCTATGCAATTGTGTTGTTTTTGGTTTTTGACCACTAAATACCAATTTCCTCACGGAGCCGCATTAAGATCTCCATATCTCTGGGATTGAACCATGGGGGCTTTAAAATGAAGATACCAAAAGAGGTGAAGGAATTATATGCTCAAAGTAGCTGGCAACTTTACACACACACACACACACACACACACACACACACACACACACACACACACACACACACACACACACACACACACGTTTGGGTTGATCTATAAGCCTGTTTAATTAGTGAGGACCAGTAAAATCTCCACACTAGTCTATTTTTATTGCAAAAATATTAGTTTTTTGTTTTTCCCCATAACATAACAGCCTTGGTGACACTGCTATAGCCTATTTCATATAGTTGGGTTAAAAAAAATGACCCAAAAAATAACCCAGTGATGGGTTAATATAGCAAACAATACAGAACAGAAAGTTTTATTCAATAAATATAATCATTAATTCGTTGGGTTATTTAGCCAAAATGTTGTATTAACCATTCTGGTATTATTATTATTATTATTATTATTATTATTATTGCTGATATGTAAATAAACAATAATTTACAGCATACAAAAAATAAGCTTAATTTCCATTATACCCAGTCGCCACAAGGAGCTTTCTTGTAGACTTGCACTTACGCTGCCACCACCTGACAGAGCACTCAATACACACTCACGAGTAAACTCACCAACAAAAGTATAAGTTTTATAAACAACAATAGCAGCCTTATTGCATTTTCACACTTTGGTATCCTGATTATATACACTGGTCACTTTAAAAAGGACACCCAATACACGTCCAAACTTCACAGCAACCAATAAATAGTGGAAAATATCCTAGACACAGCACACTTCATTACACACCTCTTAGCATAAATCCCTTGTTCTCTACCTGATAACCAGTACAAACAATCAGCATACAGCCAGGTATTGAACTTTTCGTTCCCTCGATTTATAAATCATGCACACAATTTACTAATTTGTTCCCTCGACTTGCCAAACTGCCCACACGATCGAGGGAACGAATTAGCCAACTAGTTTTTCCCTACATGTCCTGTGCGAGGAGAGCTCTGTGCCCAAACTCTCACTCTCTCTCTCTCTCTCTGTGTGTGTGTGTGTGTGTGTGTGTGTGTGTGTGTGTGTGTGTGTGTGTGTGTGTGTGTGTGTGTGTGTGTGTGTGTGTGTGTGTGTGTGTGTGTGTGTGTGTATGAATGGATGTATATATATATATACAAGGGCGTAGATTTGGTTTGAACATTGGGGGGGTTGAACGTCTGTCTGTCTGTCTGTCTGTCTGTCTGTCTGTCTGTCTGTCTGTCTGTCTGTCTGTCTGTCTGTCTGTCTGTCTGTCTGTCTGTCTGTCTGTCTGTCCGTCTGTCCGTCCGTCCGTCCGTCCGTCCGTCCGTCCGTCCGTCCGTCCGTCCGTCCGTCTATCTATCTATCCCTACATGCTTTAGATTACAAATTCAACATATACAAATATGAAAGAGACAACATTTAGACATTTATTTTAAGATTTTTACATTCCACCTTAATGCATTTTAAACAAATGTTTTTAAGGGAAACATATCGGCTCTTGAACAACTGTAAATCATTGATAATTACAGACACTATTGAAAAATTAACTAGCAAAACAGACAGCTGCTTTGGTAACTCAAATGTAATGTATACTCTGAAAAAGAAAGTATAAAAATTGAGTGTCTGTAGTAGACCTCTCACGACTGTTTTAAAGACAGCTCATTATTTCCATTCACTCCACCTTCTCCCTTCTGGACTCTTTCCAAAGCCACGCCCCCAAAACACATGAACGCGCCGACGCTCAGCTGGAAGACGCATTATTTACCTGAGAGGAGCTCATGTAGTGACATCATGTCAGAATCACATGTAATAAAAAAATCTAACTTTATCATTATGAATATAAACAAATAAGATGTATTTTAGTACTCACTATCAAGCTAGAATACCGATACTGGTAAAGTCATATGACCATTTTCATTGACACTTTGCAAAAAAGTGATGTGTAGAACTGTAAAGATCCTGCAGATGCGATGTGGTTAAACAACATGACGTCAGTGAACACGGTGAGTAAACCCTCTGTAAAATCCCCCGCTCCTCATCTCTCTAAACCTGATGTTCTCTGATCAGAAGGACTTTAGTGCACTTCATTACAATCACATCGAGCAATGCACAACTATTGAGCCATTCAACTATTTATTATATTTATTTACTAATTTCTGTGAAAAGTTTTTTTAATATATTTATAATAATCAACAAACAATTCTTCAACATTTATCATTGATTTACAGTGGTAACACTAAATGTAACCGCTGTGTTTGGTCAGAAATGTAGGTTAATATCTTGTTTCATTTTTATAATAATAACAAACTTTATTTTATATAGCGCCTTTAAATGCAACTTCTCAAAGCGCTTTACAAAAAGGACACAGTGTAAAAGTAAAAGAGATTTAAAAAAAATACTAAACATACTACAAACAACTTCAAAAGTGTGGAAATGTTGAAAATTAAACACACACACACACACACACGATCTGTCTATTTTACACAAATCGGGTCAGAGTTTTATTTTTGGCCCTTGGTTGTCATCTCATGTGCTTTCATATCACCCTAATTTGAGTTATAACATTAGACTATTTAATGCAGCAGACATGACATATGAACAATATATATTACAGCATTTACTAATCCTTGTTAATGTTAGGTAATAATACTACACATTTTAATTTCTGAGTCAGAGATGGTTTCACTAACATTAACTGAGATTAATAAACACTGTCAAATTCATCATTATTAGTCCATTTATTTAACTAAAGTTATCAATTGAAAGCTTTATTGCAAAGTGTTACCAAAAACTTGAATCAGCTGAAATTATGGACAATAATTAAACAATGAAAGTGAAGTGGTTTTCATTGTCGGACACAAACACACCTACACACACACACACACTAGGCGGAGTCTCCACACAAAAGCTCCCTAGGAAGTCCCCGAGAGGAAAGTCTGCACTTCAGTGTGGCATATTTAGTGACACTTCATTTGAATCACATCGAGCAATGCAGAACTCCAGCACAGGTGAGCCATTTATTTATTATATTTATTTACTAAAACTTCTCAGTAAAATGTTATAATAATGTGTGTTAATAGTTTGGTAGAATGATGATGACCCTCAACATGTCAATTAAACAGCGCGTTACTCACAGGAAAACAAAACCTTTTACTGTCCAGAAGTTCAACTGATACAAACCTTAGATTTCTTTGGTGACACTTTACAATAATCTTTCATTTGATAACAAAACAATAGACTAACTAATGATGATGACTTCTGCAGCATTTATTAATCTTAGCTCATGTTAATGTGAGAAATTAAAATTAGAAAGAAAATGCTCGTTGTGCAGAAGCCCATTTCACCTGCAGGTCTCTCGCTCTTGTCTACTCAATTCCTCATTCCGCCTCTCACAGGTCTGAGGACTCATATAGTGGTGCGTAAAAGTAAGGACATCACATCAGGTTTATTATTTTCCATCCTTTCCACAGTGTAATCACCAAAACTTACATTTTCTATCATAAGATCATGTATTTTAGGTACTATCATTGAATAGTTCAAATAGGCTAAGTTCATCAGACACTCTCGAGGAGCAACTTGTATTTACCACAAAAATCCTCATATTCCTCAATATATTCCCTAACACGTGTTGGTTACTACACTGTAAAAAATTTTCCCGTTAAAAAACAGTAAAGAACTGGCAGCACGGTTGCCAGCAAGGCACTGTAAAATTAACAGTGTTTAACTGTTAATTAAAATTACAGTTACCTACTGTTTATAAAAAAACAGTAAAGAACTGGCAGCACGGTTGCCAGCAAGGCACTGTAAAATTAACTGTCTCTTACTGTTGGTATTTTTACAGTTGGAGACTGTTTTTGCAAATACAGCATAATGCTGTTTCTACATTCAAAGTATATATATATACATATTATTTATTTTCTAAGCAGTGTGATTTAACAAATTGCCCCTAACAGTCTTACTACAAAATACCATGTTTTACTACAGTGTGTATATGTAAGTATAAGTGTACAGTGTGTACTTTTTGAAACAGTGACTTAAAAATGTAACAGAAGGAAAGCAGCTTTATATTGTTTGAAAACATGTCTTGTTTTATTAAACTTTTGAATAACTTTCTTAGGAAAAGAAATGAAAATTTATGGGGAAGAATTGGTTATAACAGAAATAAACTTAAAATATTCCCCAAATCGAATTCTGACATTTGTACAAAATGAAAGCAAAAGGTTAAACAAAATTATTACATTTGTTAATGTAAAATCAACTGCTTTAACAAGTTTTTAACAAATTATTCTGGCTGTTCAAGTCATACAGGCTGTCCAAAAAATGAACTCTGGACACAGAGATTAAGTGAACAAATTATAGAACAACTGAGTAAATGTTTGTAAGTGAATAAGAATTACTGAATACCTGAAAAAACAGAGTGTGTGAATGAATGTGTGTGTGTGTGTGTGTGTGTGTGTGTGCGATGCGTGTCCGATGTGTGCGATGTGAGTGTGCATGAGATGCGCATATGTGTGATGCATGTGTGAGATGTGTGTGGGGTCTGTGGTGTGTAATACTTAGATAAAGTCCCACTCAAAATCCATCAATTTTTTAAGCAGACTGGAGACACGAGGGTTCACGGTTTTCTTTTTCTGAGTGACCTTCCCCGTCCGTTTTGAAATGAATCCTCCGGCCTTGGTGCCCTTTTCCGGATTTATCCCAATGAACCGCCTGCAAAACAAATGTGTGTGTTTAGAATTAGTGTGGAGGGGGAAAAAATTACTCATGGGGAACATATAAATATAGCATATATAAATATAGCAAGTCTATTCTTTTATTAAGAACACTTTGCTTTACATTGTCAGGAAAGAAAATTCTCTTAACAAGCTCCAGCACTCAGATCTTTTGGGCTGAATGATGTGTTTCAGTCTAGATTAAAGATATTTCTTTGTTCAAACACTGACATAACATCTTGACTGAAAAAATTGTAACAAATGCACATGGTCAGCATTTTAATGGCAACAAAAGATGGGTCCTGGATGAGTCTGCTTCCTTTCAAGGTTTCAACCTCACCACCGATGGACATTTTATTTCCTTGACAGTCACTTATGTTTACTTAATAGGGCTCAAATATTTGATAGGAAATGTATCTATTTGATGCTATATTCTCTGTTTATTAGGGCCAAGTGTTTAAATAAACACATTTTCTGTAAAGCGGCTTTAAATCTATATGTATTTTAATAAGAGATATACAAATAAAATCTGTAAGTAAATTGAATGTATCCATCCAAATATCTGACCTTTGGATGAATTCCAGTGTGCACGCAGCTTCAGCTTGGTACTGAAGATTGAGATTGTAGTAAGTAGAGAAAAGAGCTGCAAGCCCAGACAGGAAAGACGGTTGGATGCCCTCGCAAATGATGTGCTCCTCAAGGCTGATCATCCACTGCTGGATACTGCTTCCTGGTGTTTTACCTGTACCTTTAAAAAGTAAAAACAATTTCAGCACTGACATAACATTAATTTGACATTGCCAATTACAAATTAATGCATGGAAAGCTATAAATTAAAACAGTCACAGAGTCCTGTCCTTCTAACAGAAATGCATTTCAACATAGACTGGTCAGTACAGACCTTTAAGTGTAAATGTGTATAGATTTTGTATTGTGAAATTATGTTGCTTAAATTTTATTTATTAATATTTTTGAAGTTTATTTCACCAAAAAAATAAAATAAAATAAAATCATAAATTACTCTCATGTTGTTCCACACTTTTCAAAATTAAGCCATTATTTACTAACCATGGTGTTGTGCTAAGGCTCTGCAAGTTCTTTTTCAGACCACACAAGAAATTATTAAAATTGATCTGCTCGCTCTCGTCCATGTAATGGCAGTGAATATTGACCAGCATCAAGCTTTTAAGGAGGCACAAGTTATCACACAATGAGCCCATGGGACACATGTTGTATATTCCAAGTGTTTTGGGGGTATACAATAAGTTTTGGAGAAAAACAAACTGAAATGTAGTGTTTCATTTAACATAAATCCTGATATTGTCTTTTGGTCTGCTGTGCACAACTGCATGTACAGGAGATTTCTATATGTTGTGTATCATACTGATTTGTTAATCATAATTTCTTACTACTAAAGTTTGTTGTTATTCTGGGAGTGAACTGTGCATGGCACTAATAGTCTCATGGACACACAGTTAAGCACAAACCACCAAAAGCCAATGTCAGGATTTCCATTAAATGATAAATGAAATTTTTGTTTGTTTTTCATTAAACCTATCAAATACATATGAACACAATGATCATACCCAATCTGTGACACTCGTTACATTTTTTCTTTTTTTTTCTTTATGCCAGTAGCTTCCCACTGTTATTATTTGGACGTGCACGATCAGGACATTTTTTTTGTCCTTTGTGGTCTGAAAAAACAACGGCATATGACATTGGAACAACAAGGTGAGAAAATAATGACAGATTTTGGATTAACTATCCCTTTAACATTTTGCTGAAATTACAGTAAAAATACTACTACTAGGCCTAATATTTACTTTTTATTGTTTTGCTTTAATGTAGAGTAAATATAACCATCCAAAAAAAGAGAGATTCTGCTATAGTGTACATACCAAGGAGTATAAGCCGAGGAGCTGCAGGTAGTGTGAGTGTCCTTTCTACATCAGCAGCAGAGGCAGGTGCCTATAGGACACAGATGTAATGATGTAGAAATGAGGACAAAATAAACAATCAACAATGCCTTGTATGCACTATACTATAAAAAAAAAGATCATTAATTTTGCTTGTCAGGACAATCATAGCATAGAAAATAAATAAAAATAAGTAACTTACGTTTGCAAGAAGAATTAACTGTTCCAGGCTCTCTGAGAAATGAGCCATAAGAAGCTGAATAACGCAGAAAGATGGCTCGAGGTCTGGGCGCTGTAAAAGGACAGCCCGGACATCTGCATTAGTGGGTTTGTTGGTGAAGAACTCTAAGATGGCCCTGCCACACTCCTCCATGGCAAGCTCAAGTACACGCAGAACTTTGATATCAGTTAGTAGTTCAAAATGACCATAAAGTCCTTTCTGAGTAAAAAGGTATGGCCATTGCTTTCTTAAATCTGCAATGGCTGGTGCTGGTAGCATATTAATTTGTTGCCGCTGCAGGCAGAAGGTCGTTTCCAAGAGTTGATTCACTTCTGCTCTTTCTGCGCCATTTATACCATCTCGACGGTATATCTCCTCCATCCGCTGACGTTTCTGCTCTACTGTTTCATCTGTCTCCTCTGGTGGGAGATTGGGCTGGAATCTGGTGCAGCCATAGGTATCAGTAGGACCTCTTTTTAATCCATCACCAGATGAACGGTGCTGAGAAAAGTTACTGGTGCGGTTCAAATTTTCAATACGGTTCTTAATTTGAATCAAGAGTGAGGTATAGCCATTTCCTAGTGGCTGACCATTGTCGCGTAGATCAGCAAAACTCTGAGGATAGTGGCGTATGATGTTTCTACACACAGTGACACATTGTGAGCGTGTTGGATTAAGCTCATACTTCCTAACCTCATCTGCTAAAACTCTGACCATCTGTCGGCGTGCTGCTGGTGAAGGCCTCTTGCCATCAGCAACTGCTGAACGAATGTCTGCAGGCATGAGGGTCCATGGCACCTCAAAAGTCTCTGGCCATGTTTTTTTGATAATGAGGGATGGGCCACAGTCTTCAGAGCTGCTTGATTCAGGATTTGAGACTGAGACTAGACTTGACTGACTGGAGCAAGGGTATTCTGAATCACTGATGACTGCTGGGGTAGTGGAAGGGTGTATTTGCAAGTCCAAAGTGACCACCTCTGTCTCTAAAACAGGAAAAACACAGGGAAAAGAAAACATGAGACTGAAAGTTATAAATAATAATAGTAATAATAATAATAATAATAAAGCACTGGTCACTTAAAATACTGAAGCTGTGTCTTCCTAAAGCGACCCCCGGGGTCATCTATGTTACAGCTATGTGACTCTTTTGGGGACTCAAAATGTAACAGAAATGTACCTCTCTGGTATACTTTTCTTTCTTTATAGAATAGAATAAAGTCACTTCTGAAAGCTGTTACCCCAACAATACCCTTAAACAAAACAATAATTTACAGCTCACATGGTAAAATTAAGCACAATGTACATTTTTCACATTAGTATAAAGACAATTTGTAAAAAAGGATGAAATTTTGGATGTGATCAAATACACTTCCAAAATTGAGTAAGTTATAAATAACCTATACTTTTTCAAGAAGCTTTGGGCCAGAAAAAGGTCAGAACTGCTATTTAAAATTTTACTGTTAATTGCAAAAAAGATGCAGTAACAATTTTTCAACGTTACCATTTTTAAAGGCTTCCAGAAGCTTCCGTTGCTGAATGGGTGGCAGAAGGTCAGAAATATCTTCTTGTGTGACATATTTTAAGTCTTGTGTAGATTCCAGTCCAGATCTTAATATCACATCTGTCAATGCTTCTTGAGTATCTTTGGAAATTGATGGCAGGGCTCTGAGGATGATGCTCCTCAGGTCATCATTCAGAATACTCATAGTTCTACAATGAAGGAAAAGTATGGTGAAGAACAATTACTTCCATGTCACCAATTGAGTACTGCGGTAGAGGGTAATAATCAAGAAGGTGCTCCTGATTAATGCAGTAGTAACTGTTCTTGATTGGCGTCACACAGTGAACACCTACATCATGCATACACAACGCCTTACACTTTTCAGTGATGAAGTAGACTGCTGAATTTTTGTAGGTGAGTATCATCATAATCTTTCCAATTTCAAGCCCATCCTCAACCTTACTTATAACAACATACATGTTTTTTCGGTATTTGGTTCCTTTTACTGTTGCTTCATGAGCAATCAAAGTATTTTCAGGTCCAAAATCATACTTTGCCACTGATTCTCTGATGCCAGCAATGTAGTCACTTGAGTAAAAAGCAGTTGCCTTTTCTACTTCAATTGCTGGTGGGAAGAGATTGCCAGCGCTAAGATATGCTTGTAACAGCTGGTGTCTTTCTGCAAGGCTTGAGCACACATTTTTAAAGTTACGCAGTTTTCTTGTGCACTGTTTAAAGTATGTGTGCTTGCTTTCGAACCTCATAGTCCACAAACGAATGAGTGGACCAAACTGAATGATGAGCTCTGGATAATGGCTCATGTAATGATGCTTGGGTTTAAGCCGGTGATGGGGAAAGGCTTGTTTTCTGGAAAGCAAGTATTCTTCGATAAGGACCCGTAAATAGCCTATCTGGTCAGCGGAAATGGCTGGTGCACAAATCAATGCCACTATGTCTCTTAGCTGTAACACCAGTTGCCATATCTCATTGTCAGAAGGAGATATAATCTTTTCTCCGATCAACACTGGTAACAGTCTCAGTAAGCACCAGTTCTGCACCGCATGGCCACACAGTCTATCACTTCCTTGCCTCACCTCACATGGTTTGTCATTTGCATCCTTACCTAAATATCTGAACTGTTCGATTCTTCGATTCAGTTCAGTGTAAGTAAATTGTTTGTCAACAGTGACAAGATGGCCAATGTACAATGCAAGGTCAGAAGCAACAACTCCCTCAAACAAATCATGCCCAAGACATGGAGGCAACCCAGGCTGGCACACATGAAAAATATTCAGACTGTTGAATATAGAGTCAAATTTGATACCTCCACTATGAATGGAATGTTCTTCGATGTTCTGAACATGCTCTTTGTATGACTCTGGTGTCCGAGTGTTGGCTCTGGACAGAGGATCTGCTTGAAACACATCTTTGTTAATTTCACAGTATCGACAGAAGTACTTACTGGCACTGAAATTTTCAAGAAAACCTCCAATATTGTGTGAGCCCAGGTTGTCTCCAGCAATGGCCCGCAAGATTCCTTTGCATACCTGTCCATCAGGTAACACTATGCCATTGGTCTCAAGGTCTTGAAGGTCTTTCATCAAGCGTCCCATGACCAATTCCTGACCAAAATATTTGAAATCTTGTTCTCTACACAAAAGCACAAGTTGCATCTGGTCAGTACTTGACCGGTTGTGTGGCAATATGTCTGCAAGTGTTAGATACATGGCCAGTACTTTGTGTTTTTTCTTTCCTGACCCCAGAGGGTTCACTACTTCAAACGAATCTTGATAAAGTATCAAGCCTAAGGAGGAGCTCTCTGTCTGGGCTAAGTTTTTTGTAATGATTTCACCATCCCATACATCCTGAAAAATATCCTTCACCTGGATACGATTGTGTACTTCTCTGTACTGTTTCCACATTGATTCGCAATGAAAAAGTGCCTCTATTGTCTCTTTTATAGGGACATACTGTAAAAAACACTCCTTGCCAGCTTCATTATGTCCAAGACAAATGGGCATAGGTTCAACATAATTAAAACTGTTCTTGAACACTGTTTTCCTGCGCTGGTCTGTTTTTAGTGTGTGACTATTACATGCTTGTAAGAGATCGTCTGCTTTCAGACTGTCCATGACATCATTAATGGAAGCCTCTTGAACACCAAGTGTAACCAACTTCTCGTTTAACTTGAAGAGTAAGTGTGACTGGTTGATATCATAAACTGACTGCATATCTTCAATTATAGTCTGAATTACAGAAGATGGAAGCAGTAACTTTGCCTGTAATTTCAGATAAAACAGAGAAAGATTCTTCAAAAATAATGACTCATCAATATTTTCTGGACTAACTTCCAAATGCTCAATGTTTCCAGCTACATCGATATGTTCATCTATTATATTGCTGTCAATATTTTGAGAGCTTTCAGCTTCAGTCACACATGCTGTGGAAACAATAGATTCAGTTAGATTTACCTCTGATGAATTTTTATGTTTCCTTGATAGATGAGAGGTAAATGTAGATACTACTGTAAATGACATATCACACTGCTTAAAGGGGCATGCCACTCTTCGTCCCTCTTTAATGTGCACTTTAAGATGGGAATAAAACTGAGTTAGTGTCTCACATTTGGCACTACACATGTCAACATTGCATGCAAGGTCTACTGCAGGGCACAAATGTGGTCTAGGCACCACCACACACTCCTTGTGATGTCTGTAAAGATGTGATTTCAAAGCTGCTACTTTTTTAAACTTTCTGTTGCAGGATTGCATGCAACAATGAAGCACCAAGTTAGGGATATTGCTATGAATCCTCATGTGCTTCACATAGGCCACTGTAGTACTACATTGATGTCCACAGAACTGACATGAAAACATGATGACAAGTCTGGAAAAAAATATCAGCCAAAAATATATCCAACAAAACAAAATGGCCTTAAGAATACTATGCTGGCCAAAGCAGCATTGCTGTACAAAGCAATACCAAAACTATGAATAAGAATTACTTTTAATAAGTACTATATCATTTAACTTCAAAACCAACTTGGATTGATGAAAAAAATATAACCGGAATAAAAGTAACAACCAAAGCTCAACAGTACTACAATAAATGCACCTAAGAATAAAGATATGTGCATATTAGAACATGCTTACCCAGGTTTGCAATGACAACGAAATACAGGTTTTTTTGTTGTTGTTGTTGTTTCTTCGTAATGCTGGAGGTTTCGCCAATTCCAGAAAAGCAAAATAATACACCGGTCTGCCTATTTCAGCGCGCTACAAAGACTTCGATGTAATCTCAAAACAACAGTGTTTGAAAAATTAACTTTGCAGAAGAATTCTATCATGTTGCATGGAATTTACTCTTTTATCTGAAATATAATACAAATAAATCGACCGAATAAAGATATGTACAAATTAGAACATGCAACATATAACCGGAATAAAAGCACAACAGTACTACAATAATTGCACCTAAGAATAAAGATGTGCTTACCCAAGTTTGCAATCACAATGATATCGAAATTAAGTTTTTTTTCTAACTCTAGAGGTTTCGCGGATTACAGAAAAGCAAGCTAGCCAGTTAGTAAACAACCTTTCTTTTCAGCGCGCTACAGATTCATCAATATGATTTCAATGCAACAGTGTTTGAATAAAATAAAATAAAATAAATGCAGAAGAATTATTATCCCATGTAACTCACCCTGTAACTGGGAATAATATAATCCGAGTCAGAAATCCTATCCAAGATGTTGCATCTGGCGAGTCTCTGAAAAGAACAAATAAAAGATAATTTCACTTCCAATATCCACAATACAGGTTAGTTGCTGTAGCAAATGTAATGTATTTTGTCTACGATATCGTGCAAAACTCACCTATTAACAGTATGATGGCGGATGAAAGTCCATGCGTGTTCAGCAGTTTTCAAAAATACTGGATAGTAATGTTTTTTTTCCTTCAACTAATAAATACGGTAAAATGCCGTTATATTTTGTCTACGTCATTTGACAAAAACAAAAAAAACATTAATGTACTGCTTTTGAACTTAACAGGATTATACTGTTGAAATTCAGCTGTAAATTAACAGCAATTTCTTACAGTGTATATGCCTTTCTGCACTCATTCATAAACAGAGATTTCCTGTTCACTGTTATACATCATGTTATGTTTAAAAATCAATGTCCTGTATAATAATACTTGTTGGTGAAAAGCAGAAAGTTTTACTGAGAGTTCAGAAAACACTCATGCGCACCAGAGACTCATCAAAGATCACCATCTGAGTGTGATGACCCCATTCATAATATCAGTCGCTTTAAGACCACCTTCATCATCATCTTTATATAAGGACTTAATTTACCATATAAAATCAAAATGTAACTGGTTTGAAATAAGTCTGTGTGTGTGTGTGTGTGTGTGTGTGTCTGTGTGTGTCCATCAGTGTCCTGCTGTCTGTCTGCTCTCTGGAGGATGATGACTTCTGTTTGTCCCTCTGACGGTATGATTATTCTTTAAAGAACATATTATTCATTTATTAACACACTCGACATTTAACCCTCAAAACATGAAGATCTGTCCTCTAATAATACAGTGTGTTTCAGTTCATCTTCATCTTGTGTTCAATCTGCAGGCAGTGTGTGTATAGAAATGGATGGTCAGTGTGTGGATGTTCCTCTCTCTGTAGAGGAGACCCGAGCAGAACCGGCCCAGAGTTCAGTGCGGCCGTGTTCATTCACACAGGAGGAGGAAGAGTGTGAGCGATGATGATGATGATGATGATGAAGAGCAGCGGCTTTAAGCCTCCAGACACAGAACAATCAACTAGACATTCATATTTTAATTGACTTTGTATGAAATAGTTTCTGTGATCACTTATTAAAAGGATGATTACATTATTTTGTGAACATGTCCAAGCCTTTGAAGTTTCACTGTTCAGATCTGGGTTTCCCAAACTAAAATTTGATTTCATTAATTAAATTAAAATGCAAAAATAAAATAAATGAGAAATAAAACAATAATAAAACTATTAAAATAAAGCACCTACTAAAAAGATTGACTATTTGGCTTATCAGATAACCGCGAACATGAAAAGGTGTTCAATTATTGAAATATGAATTTAAAATCTCAGGCGGACTTAAAGTAGCCTAAATATTTAAGTTCAATGGGGTTCGGTTGACAATTTTTTTTAATTCCTGAAATAGAGTTGATGGTTTATTATCAAATCAAGGAAAAACTAATACAGAAGGATTACATTGGGTGGCTCATCTTACCTGATCTGATTTTATCTTTTGACTTAAACAAAAAAAAAACACTGATGTGTCCACAAATTCGCAAATAGACGCAAACATGTGAACAAAAGAATGCTGCCTGTAGGCATTTCCACAGTTTTAGGAATGCCGATGGACAGAACACATTTTGTTTTATATTATGTCACTCCAAAATAGACGACGATGATGATAACTCGCACATCACGAGCTGCACAATGATTTTCCATCTGAAATATATATTTTTTCTTCTCCTCGTTCTGTAGTTAGGCTAGATGCTATTATCACAGGGTCTATGTCTGCTATGTCTGAGGAAACATATCCCAATGGCCGGGAGTTTAATATTCCCTCTACTTCCACAAGGACAGCACTTCCTCCGGTACAGATTGAGAACCAAGAGAGGAACGCAGTGCTGTCTTGAGTGACCTAACCTCTCTCTCCCACGATCCTCCAAAACGCGGTGCATTTGGTGGGTTTAGATGAAGATTAATCTGTTGAGAAGCCAGATGCTCTTTCAAGGTTGGGTGAAGTGCATTGAAGGCATTCTGAAGTTTGGTGATACCTCCTTTGAAATGTGATCAGAAAGCACTTCATATGGTTTGAACCTTATAACGACATGAGAGAGGAGTGTGTGTCAATGCTCGATAGAAGTTCATATGAGCAGCTTTGGTACACTTGTACAGTATTCCCCAACGTTTTTCATCTGCGTTGTGTTATTTCTTGGGAAAACCACTCACAAACACGTTAATTCGTCCCATGAAGTCCTCGTTTATTCATCTGGTGTAACAGAAACGGCTATATGAGGACACGTGCAGCAGTTAGAACAGCAATGCACGACGCTGAGAAAGATAAAGATTACATTAAAGTTAGTAAAACCACTTAAAGAAAGAAAATACAGCAATGAAGCGTATGATTACATATCACAGAGGGACAACCATACACGTATATTGTTTAAAATAATCAATTACACGATATGCGGCCCTTAATAAATCTCCACATAAACTTGTGTGACCTACCGCTGTGAGATCTCAAAACCACCGCTGTGATATCTAAAACCACCGCTGTGAGATCTCATGCAGACTGGGAAGCCGCAGTGCGCACACTCACCAAATCAGCCCGGCGGTCGGAAAGATAAAGGGAAGTCAAAAAATGGTCATGGCAAGTGGAATCAATATTCTTAATGCACACGTGCTACACTGACCTTTCTTTTAAAAAAACTGAGTGAGCAACTGCTTGCCCTCATTTGCCTTTCTCTCTTTAATCTTCTTTTCTTTTCGTTTTTGAGCCACTTGTTCTTTTCTTAAGGAAAGACATGACTCTTCCCCGGTCTTCCTAGCTCATGTCACGGCTCACTCCGGCTCGTCTACGGATCATACCATTTACATTGATTCGAGAGGGGTGGTGGCCCTGCACAGCATGAAAATGACTTTTTTTTTATACCAAACTACAAGTTTAGTTTTGCACAGGATTTATTTTATTTGTACATAAATGCTATACAAATGTTAGTGCATGTATATGTATGTATAGAAAACTGACTTCTGACTAGTCCGACGCCCCTGCTTCACTAAGTGGTACAAATTACACTCATCCCTCCTCAGCTCTCGTGGGGAGAGTATAAAAATACAGGGACCGTGAAGGAGATAAAACTACTATGTTTGCCTCTCTTTCTCTGTCTCATTCACTGGTAATTGAAATGTCATTGTGGGGTTAGTCCGATGGCAATTCTTCCACTTGGCTTCTAACCTAAAACAACAAAATGAACACATTCAGTAGTGTTATGATTTTATGTCCAGTATCATCGTTTGTCCATTGAAAAAAAAGACTGTTGACTATTTTGATTTCGATAGACCATGGTCCAAATTAGCCTAATATTATTCAGCGCATATTGGAAGATAACGGTTGTCCCAATTTGGGCTTTGTCTTTCTACTCAGTATATTTACTGTATAAAGTTCGATATTTAATCCCTATATTTGTCAATATCAGATAATGTCGTCTCATTTCAGCTTAGCATACCGTTATAGCTTCGAAGTGCTAATGGTTAGCAGGCTACTACACGATAGAAAACTTCAGCAAACGTTTTAAAAGGTAAATTTTTCATATTTTAAACATGACAAGATTAACAATGGTTATGGTAGCTAATGTCTACTAATCAAAAATTATAAATACCTTTTCTACCGACGAAAGAGCACTCAAAGCCGCCTCTGAGGAAATCCGGCAGGACCGTTAACTGTCTCTACGCAGCTAAGCGTTGCCTTGGATACATGCTGCGCGTGCCTTTAAAGAATGACGTCACTCGGTCAGGTTCATTTGATCGATATTTGCTTGTCTCCCAGTGTGGCTATAGACGGTTTCAACGGCAACAACACACAAAATGTTTTTTTTGTTATTTGAGCTTGTGCTCTAAGTATTAAGCAGTAAAAATGTGTCCTATAATCGCTTTTCTTGAATAATCGCTTCACCTGACCAGGTAAAATAGGAAAATTATATTTTTCTTACCTGTCATTTCCACTTTCTTTCCAGCAATGTGGTTTTTCATTCTTCACGTTTTCTTTAGCTGCATTCCTCAGTTGAAGTCGATTCATTCTTTTAGAGCTCCTGAGATTCAACCTTATTTCCTTCATGCATGTGTAATACATAATAAATTGTAGCCTATGTTTAATTATATTATTGCAGGGTATTGTGTTTTGATGTTTAAATTACTGCTGAAAACAAACTCGCGATTTGATGATAGTGATACTGGTAAGTGTAAGAGGAAAGTTATTTGTAACAGACCTACAATTCATTCAAATCATATTTTTAGGCCTATAGTTTACTTGCACTAAAATGTTAATTTACAATATATATATATAGGATTTTAAGATATAAACAAATCCCCTAATAAAAATCTAATACGGGTTTATTTTAGTTACATTTTTCGTTTGTCTGAGTTGTGTCATGTCTGATGATAAAAGACAATGCATATGGGCGACTGGATTTTGCAAGTGTTGCTATCCCATATGGAAATGGCAGGTGAGGAGAGAAATAGACGTTCGTAAACTGGCCTGGACAAATGTCCTGGGAACGTCCGCCAGCGAACGTTAAGCGGATCAAATATAGATCCGAAAGTCCACCAGCGAACGTTACAAAGCGGACCAAATCGGGACGTCCGCCAGCGAACGTATATTATGGGGAAGTCCTCTGAACGTCCGCCAGCGAACGTTATAAAGCGGATCAAATGGGGACGTCCTCCGAACGTCCGCCAGCGAACGTTACAAAGCGGACCTACTGCGGACCTAAACGGACGTTCGCAACGTCCGGGGGACGTCCCCTGTTTGCTGGGTTTATTCATTTGATTATATTCATTAGATTGTTAAAATGTTTGTAAAACATCAGTTTGATCATTAAGCATTGTTTAACACATGCAATCTAACATACAATCTAACAAATCTAACTTCATGTTTTACTATTCTGGCTATATTTATCACAGTTATTGGAAATAATGTGCGATTTTTCATATTGACTGAACTAAAAATATATGTGTGTTGTTTATTACCTCAGAAAACACGGTCTGAGCTCACATGGAATGATAGCGCCATACAGTACGAGATCACGATCCTTTAAAGTAAGTATCTTTATTCATTTTATTATATTCCTTAGATTGTTAAAATGTTTGTAAAACATCAGATCATAAATAATTTTGTTTAACACATGCAATCTAACTAACAAATCTAACTTCATGTTTTGCTATTCTCGCTAGATTTATCAGTTATTGGAAATAATGTGCAAATTTTTATTTTTATTTTTCATATAGACTCAACTAAAAATATATTTGTGTTGTTTATTACCTCAGAAAACACGGTCTGAGCTCACATGGAATGATAGCGCCATACAGTACGAGATCACGACAAACTTCATCGTTTAAAGTAAGTATCTTTATTCATTTGATTATATTCATTAGATTGTTAAAATGTTTGTAAAACATCAGTTTGATCATTAAGCATTGTTTAACACATGCAATCTAACATACAATCTAACAAATCTAACTTCATGTTTTACTATTCTGGCTATATTTATCACAGTTATTGTAAATAATGTGCAATTTGTCTCGTAGACTTAACTCAAAAATATATTTGTGTTGTTAATTACATCATAGAAAACGCTGTCGGAATTCACATGGAATGAAAACGCCTTATGCTGCGTTCACACCAAATGCGAATAGAGCGTCCGGAGCGAATGATTACCATGTTATGTCGATGCAAACACGCATTGACGCGCGTCTGGATGTCCTGCGGCGCGTTTGAGCGTGGCGCAAAGGACGCAAATTCGCCTCGTTCGCACGTCCAAGTGGTGCTTTTTGTGCATTCACGCGTTTCAAGCGAATTCGCGTCTGACGCCCAAGTTGAAAGATCTGAACTTTGCCATCTATTCGCCCTGTGTTAACCAATCAGGAGCCTGCTCGCTGCTGTCAAGTGGTAAAGTGACATGATGAGAATCCCAGCATAATTTAAAAATACTGTTATTGTGTCACAAAATGTAGTTTTAAGAATTTTTCAGGCAAGAATGTAGTTCTTTAAAGCTCAAATCTGTGGTTTATTTGTAATCGCCTATTTGCAAATTGTATCTTGCGGTTTTGGAGTTGTGAGATCCAGGCAATAACCGTGCACTCGTTAACCCCGGCGAGAGCAGCCTTACCTCGGCCAGTCCTTCTAGCGTTTGCCGCTGGCTCTGATGTCTCTGTAGTGGTTAAACATGATATATAATTCCTCTTGTGTAGATCTAACAGGCGATCTTTGGGCTCATGAATCTATCATTTATTGCCTGTCAAATTGTTTTGAATGAGGGCAAAGAGAAGTTTCATAACTTTATTTTTTAGGATATTTAAATATACATGCAGTGAAGATAATCCAGGTAGTGCGTTGCCTGGACCACATTTGTGTGGCTATTAATGTTTAATATATTTTTTTTATGAAAATGAAAAGAGACAGAGTGGTGTTTCATGACATATTTTTCCTGGAGCGCCTTGAACACACGTCTATTTAGCTTCAAACACTCGATTTATACGCCCGTCCAAAATTTGCTGTGGATGTGCGAATGGATTCAAAATGTTCAAGCATCCAACTAGACGCGAATTTAACGCTCCATTCGCGTTTGGTGTGAATGTAGCATTACAGTACAAGATCACTATTTTTACCAGTTATCGGAAATGTGTGAAATGTGTTGTTTATTAGATCACAGAAAAAGCATGATAAAGTGGATTAGTTATATTAAAGGAACACGCCGACTTTTTGGGACTTAAGCTTATTCACAGTATCCCCCAGAGTTAGATAAGTCCATACATACAATTTTCATCTCCGTGCCATAACTCAGTCTGATGCACCCACCGCTAGCCTAGCTTAGCACAAAGACTGGAGGTAAACGGCTCCAGCTAGCCTACTGCTCAATAAGTGACAAAATAATGCCAACATTTTCTTATTTACATTGTGTACTAAGACCAACGGAAAATGAAACGTTGCGATTTTCTAGGCCGATATGGCTAGGAACTATACTCTCATTCCTGCGTAATAATCCAGGAACTTTGCTGCCCTACCATGGGTGCAGCGGCACAATGATATTACACGGCACCTGAAAATAGTATCCAGCACTCTCTCTGTGTAAGCAGGTTGTCACGTTGATGGAAGTTAGACTATTTTCAGGCACTGTGTAATATCATTGTGCCGCTGCACTCATGGTAGGGCAGCAAAGTTCCTGGATTATTATGCAGGAATGAGAGTATAGTTCCTAGCCATATTGGCCTAGAAAATCGCAACGTTTCATTTTCCATTGGTCTTAGTACACGATTTAACACATCACAACATGTAAATAAAAATGTTGGCGATTGAATTTAGCATTAATCAGCATATTTCAATACACTGTTCTTTATGATCATTATGATCAATGACAGCCTCACTGACAGTCATCATTCACTTGCATTCTGTAAATGATAAATGATGCAATTAAATATAAATTAGCATTATTAAAAGAATATGCAACCTTTTATAATGTATATTATATCAAACTGTTACATTCCAACCACTATACAAAGATATGAAGTATGTGTTAGGTGTTTTGTTCATACAATGTAGGTCAATTGGATTCAAAACTTTTATTAACATACAAAAGGACAGTTCAGTATGTACATTGCAAAACTATGATATTTGGTTGTTTCATGTAATTAGTTGTTTTTCTAAATAAAAAAGATACAAAACTGAGATCAGCTGATAATGATGTATTCGTTGTTTCATTAGGACACATCTCCAGCAGACAGACCAGAGTGATGAAAATGGGAATTCTTGCTGTAACTGAGGATGATGTCGCCCCTAGCGCGCTGCCTTTCTTTACAAACTTTGCTGTTGTTTTGGAGGAGGCAATTGTTCTGAAAGACATTTCAGACCTACCATCTGCTCTTTCTTGCCTGTTTGGGCTTATCTACGCCTTGGATTTTGAATACCCAAAAGAACTCAAATATACTTTTGAGATAATCGAGAAGGTGTTTTTGGAAATGGGCACGCACTGCTCTGCAAGGGTACAGTCCTTGAAAACTAAACTCTTGCTGTGAACATTCAAATCTTGTGTGGGCATCTTTGAAGTTGAACAGATATTAAATAGTATCTTGAAAGGATAGTTCACTGAAAATTTTTAAATTATGTCATTTATTCACCCTCAAGTTGTTCCAAACTGGTATGAATTCATTTGTTTTGTTGAAAACAAAAGAAGATATTTTGAAGAGTTTGTTACCAGGCTGATTTAGGCCACCATTGTCTAGTAAATTTATACCAGTTTGGAACAACTTAAGGGTGAGTAAAGGATGACAGAATTTTTTTTTTCCGGTGAACTATGAAACATACGAAAGGATTGTTGAACTGTGAATTGTTAAATTATGTTTTAAGAATGTTTAGTTTTTTTGGTGCTATGGAAATGGGCACTTTCTGCTCTGCAGTCTCTGAAAACTAAACTTGCTAGGAACGTTGAAATTTTGATGTGAGCATCCTTTTTAAAAAAACATCTTTTTGTTTTTTATTGATTTTTGACATTTTCCAGGATTGTTTTTTATTTTATTTTAATCGACTCATTTTTTTCTGTTAAGAAAGATTGCTATTATTTGACCTTGGTTGGTATTTATTTCAATATTCAGTATAATAAACAACTTGAAAACTGCAGTTATAGTTTTATTTTTTTACATTGTGTAAATGCTAACTAGAACAAAACATCTTTGTCCGTACAACTCACAGAAAAAAGCTCACATAATTTATTGAAACAAACCAACAAGGAATTACAAGTCGTTTTAACTAAAAAAAACTGTGTTAGCTGAACAAAAAAGAGTCCTGTGACTTTACTCAGTGATTTGGGTTGAAAAAAGTTCACGTAACATAATTTATTGAAACAAACCAACAAGGAATTACAAGTCATTTTAACTAAATAAACTGTGTTAGCTGAACAAAAAAGAGTCCTGTGACTTTACTCAGTGATTTGGGTTGAGTGAACAACTTCATCCAAAGTTGAGTAAACTCAAAAAAGCTGTGCAGCAAGTTGCCTTGAAATTTTGAGTTGAGTCAACTTTTCATTTTTTACAGTGTGTCAAGATGCTCACAGTAATGTTTTTTCATGTATTGACACGTTTATAAAAGTAAATGTCCTAATGAACTGAGGTCTAATCCTGGCTTAATCTAAACCCGACCAGTCCATGTTGTAAAATCCCTCCATGAGGCTGTTTTTTGGCTCAATTGTGTTTCTAGACAGATTGCTGATCAAATGACTCTTGTTGTGTGAAGTATGTGTGCAATATTAATAAATCAGTCAATGTGTTCATGCGGTCTGTGGATGAGATGAGAGACTGGTGAAGGAGATTCATTCCTTTAACATCTCTATTTTAAGAAAATTAATTCGTCCCACTTGTATTTTCCCGCAGCTTTGACTGGTGTTTCTCATCTGACTGGTTAAATAACTTCACTTCCCTCTGCCAGAGTAATACAGAAACAAAATACAGAAATAAATACATTCATTTAATAACAATTAGAGCCTTTTATACAGGTTCTAGGCAAATAAATATTGCTCTCTTCAATGAATGCCCACAAGATGACGCCTTTAGCGCATTAATGATAACTGAACACATTTAATCCATATTAAACACTCTTCAATCGCGAATTACCACACTTAAACATTAGCATATTCACTTACATCTATGCGTAGCTCTTTATAAAGTTTATTTTCTTTATCGGCAGGATCTACTTGTGGAAGAAAGAGAGAGGTGACGGTGGTCAATAAAGGAGGAAATTGATTATTATTAACATTGTTGCTCTCAATGGCGAATCATCATGGCGGAGAAAATCAATCGTAAATGGAGGTTTAATATAAAGTTAAATTCTAATCCCCGATTTGTTATTCTGGGTTTGAAATGTAGGTGTGCAACACAACTCGATTTAAAATAAAGCCTAGATAAACAAAGCTCTAAACGGTGCTTAATCTAATCCTTATTGGTGCAACCCACCCCATGCCTACTAATTCAGAAATTAATATTTGCATTTTATTAACTAACAATGTTAAAAGTTGCAAAAAATATATTGCTCAATATTAGTGCATGTTATGGCGAATTAAGGGCGATGGGGACTTAAGGTCAAATGGGACAGTCTAACTATACAGAGTTTATTATTTTCTCCCCTAATGAGTGAAAATTAAAAGCCCATGAGCCCTTGCTGTGAGACCACATGATCAAGATTGGTTGCCCTCATTGATGTGATCATGGAGGAGGAAACAGGAACCCTAAAATGCTGGAGAAGTGACAAGCTTTTGCTAGTGTTCATAGTTTCACTTAGTAAATTAAACACTGAATATTTAACATACAATTATAACATACTTTTTTCCTTTGTAATGAGCTCAATTTAAGTATGTTCTGTTTTAAATCCCGCATGTGAATAATGTGAATAATGCGGCAGCACAAACGCCAGAACGCAAAAAGGCGCGTTTTCGAGTAACTACATGAACAGGACTCGCATTTATTTGTGCATTAAATGAAAGATAAAAATGACATTTGATTTGTGCAATAGCCTATATTGTGGCGACGTTAATAAATGTGTCGATTAGGCTTTAACAAATGCATGCATGTTCCCTTGTTGCGTTTACCCGTTCAGCGATTCCGCGCATCTGCCGGGGACGCGCGCGTGAGGATAGTCGTCAAAAACATATTTAACCCCAAATGTTAAAACTTAGGCCTATATGTGATTCAATGTCAATTGTCCAGACAATTCATTATTCATGTTCAGTTGACATAATGAATGAAATAAAGTTTGTTAACTGATCAAATGGGATTTAAGCTTAATAGGCTACATAAAATTTATTATTTTCAAACTACTTGTTGTACATTGTAGCCTACATTTAATTGTATTAAATAAATGGCTAAACACGTTACAATTACAGGCATTTATTGTTGCAATTACTCCGTGAGTCAAAAGAATCCGGCAAAGAAAAAAGAAATCAGGACATAATGCAGTATTTCACAAATGAAGGCAACTGGGCCTGCTCCTAAACTGGGCCTGCTCCTAAACTGGGCCTGCTCCTAAACTGGGCCTGCTCCTAAACTGGGCCTGCTCCTAAACTGGGCCTGCTCCTAAACTGGGCCTGCTCCTTAAACTGGGCCTGCTCCTAAACTGGGCCTGCTCCTAAACTGGGCCTGCTCCTAAACTGTCCTGTGGTTTTGATTCCTTGTTAGACTTTTTAGCTTTAAGCATGTGTGCCAACAAGGGATCAAACAAGAAACCAAATTTCAACGTCAAACATTATTTTCACATATTCAATGTAACAATGTGATCTCACTGCATGACAATCAGTTTGAGCTTTATCCTGTCTGGAACTTCAACCAATTTGTTCAAACAAATTAGTTAATTAGAACGCTTACAAAAAAAAAAAAAGAAGAAAAAAAGCCAAGGCCGTAACCATGTCTTGAACATTTTTTTAAATAAAGCCTATAAACAGAACAGTGAAGGAAATTCGTAAATCTACTTTTTAATTTTTTTTATTCATTTGCATTCAAATATATGTACTTTTATTTGTATGCCTAAAATCTGGAAAACCGGAAACGTTTCTCGTCTCTTCACACTCAGTTAGAAATTACATAAATCACAAATGTATATTTTTCAATCCAAAACGGCCATATTTGAGGAAAAAAAATCACTGGATGCATCCTCAGCGCTTTCTTTAAGGGCAACAACAACAACAAAAGCCAGAGAGGAGCTTTAGTGGAAATGGTTGCGGTCCTTAAAACAAAAAAAAAGTAATACCTTGTTCAGTTACACTGAAATATTAGTAGCATACAGGCTGGCAATATAATGTTTGTTTAGGTCATTACAAAACTAAATGTAGGCTACAGTGATATATTCCAAAGATTTTTTTTTTAAGCAATTTCTTCTCTAAATAATGTTGATATGGCAAACACACCAAGTTTCGTCATCATGGCATGTGTGTAAAGTAATAAACCACAAACCATGTGTTACTACTAACCCTGCGTTAGGTTGTGCTCCCCTACTCTTCAGCTGAGAAGGACTCAAATAAATCAAGTTCGTTCGCCCTTAACAAAAAAAGTGCATTCACAACAAAATCACGATCGATTAATTCACCAAAAAAAAAATAATTGATGAAGATTAAATCATTTATAAATATAAAATATCTTACCTTATAGAAATTCAACAACATCCGTTCAAATCTTCCTCTTCGCGGAGTCATGCAGTATCTGCGCCGCCTTCATTTGGTCTGTTTGTGACTGAGCAACACAAGCATTTCCGCCTAACTGCGACAGAACCCTTTGCTGTACAGCTGCCATGGCAACAATGAATTTCTACTAATTTCCTTGTTATTCAGAAAAGGCAGTCAATGATGTGCTGTTTGTAAGTCAAATGACATTTGAATATCCCTCCAAAACGCTCTTTCCCCCGGTCACGTGCACGGAAGACACGGCTGAAGTGCTCCAGAAATCTGTAGCCCATTAACTCCTCAAGAGGTTTTTTTGTATCATCTTTGTAAGTAAAGCATCTTTATAAATAAATTATATATTTTTATTCACAAATCAACTTTGTCCAACATAGTTAAGTTTAGAAAATATCGATGTTTCCATGACAAATGTATGGAAAATATCAGATCGCAACAGTAATGCATTTCCCAATGGGGATTTATTAAAGATAGTAGCATCAACAATATGATAGTTATTTATTTATGTAAAGTGTTTATTGTAGTAGTTGTGCACAAGTAACAAAATTATTTCTTTTTTCAGAAAAGGAATACAGCAACATTATACAGAAAGTCAAGTCAGCTTTATTTCTATAGCGCTTTTCACACAGATGCTTCAAAGCAGCTTTACACTGATGATAGGACATTTGTTTTGTTTTAGTTTTTGATTGATTAGTTTCTGTTGTAAAAACTGAATTCAAAATGTAAAAACGCATGTAAAAAATATTTTTCACAAATAATCAAAAAATGATGTTGCATTTGTATGTCACACGATCAAAAACCATCCATCCATCTACAGCAGATACGATCAGACCGATACATCACTGAACACACACACAAAGCACATTCGCCAAACCTTCCCCACAGGCGGGACATTCTAAAACGCTTAATGTAGCTTAATGCTTACTAAGACAGTGTTATTAAGAGACCAAACTCAGGAAACAAAATAGCCTACTAATAAAGTATACAAATGTACAAAAAAAAAATAAAAAATCATATGAGCCCAGAATATGAACGCAACACGTTTAATTACACGTTAAGCGTTTTCCTCCCATAGAAAACCATTATAAGAAAACGCTTCACGTGACTACTTACACACTCAGCCGGAGTTTGGTCACGAATATGAACGCAACGCAAGTAGGCCTATTATGTTTCCTGAGTTACTCAGGAAACATAACACTTGCGTTGCGTTCATATTCTGGGCTCATCTGATTTGTTGTACATATAGTATACATCATTAGTATTATGTTTCCCGAGTTTGGTCTCTTAATAACACTGTCTTAATACATTAAGCCATGTTAAGCGTTTTAGAACAGGCAGTCTCTCAAAATGAAAAAAGCAGAAGCTGACAGCTTACAACCAAACATCACCACGGCGGGTGCTCGCACAAAACTCGTTTCCATGCCATTTTAAACCTTTAAATGCTCACTGCACATTTGACATCATAAACATGAACTTAAACACCGTTAACATGGACAAACTCAAGCGTTACAAGTTTTGTTAAACCAGTTCTTCGTTTCACAAACACCTTTCTTTTTTTTTACCTCCAATGCGCATTGGAATTGTCTTTGTTTGTTTGTGTGCACACTATTTATAATTGGCCATTCATCTCAAGTTCAAGTGAAATCGCTTTCATACCTCAGTTCCAGATGCGCTGAAGACTTTGGCGTTCGTGTGCGCTGTTTCCCTTGCGCGTGCGGGTTTTGTAGTCCTTCGAAATCCGCGATCAATCAAAGCAATCCACAATCATCAAACAAAACTGTCATGAATGAGCATCCGCTGACTTTTCCCTGTAGTCGTCCAATTCAATCCGTTTCTGACTCGTGTCTTTGCTTTGAGTAAATAAGTTTCCGTCCATACAATGATGATGCATTCGGATATGCAGATCTATATTGTCCATTTGGAATTGCAAACATCGATTAAATCAATACTTAAACTTTACTTATTTCTTACTACTACCAAATAATATATTTCATTCATAACAAAGGTCGGGCATCTGCACAGTCTTGCACAGCACGGTCAAAAAGTTTGTTTGCCCTTCCATATGCGCACCTGTAGCTCATCATCACCTACTTCAACACACTCACAATACTTGTACGCCCTCTAGTGTTACAGACAAAAACTAAACTTCGATATAATGGCTCCCACACCTCTGGGGATCTCATAACACTAAACATGTTGTACAGTAGGCAACACAGCTGACCACACGGAAACATAGTTGACAAAGGTCAGACAGTTGACTGGACAAGAGAAATGTTTACTTCCTTTGTTTAGTTCCTGTCCTTGGCTGTGTCCGAAATTGCCCCCTATACCCTTGAATAGGGCACTATTTGAGGGGACAGCCATTTGTAGTGGTGTCCGGAATTATTGTGGACATTATTGAGTGCACTCATTCAATCTC
Organism: Romanogobio albipinnatus; assembly: GCA_023566225.1. Lineage (NCBI taxonomy): Eukaryota > Metazoa > Chordata > Actinopteri > Cypriniformes > Gobionidae > Romanogobio > Romanogobio albipinnatus. The sequence continues at coordinate 48,837,799 of CM042248.1, forward strand.
ACAAAGCGTTGCAATAACTGATGTACGCTTTAGAGAATACCCATAATGCACTGTGATAGCCGAATGAAGGAAATGACTGCAGCTGAATCATCCATTCATCTATTTTCCAAACCGCACTGCTCCAGCATAATATCATAGGTATAAATTCGATTTTTAATCGATTATTGTTTAATTACGGGTTTAATATGCTAGTTTCCATTGCAGAGTTCAAGATCAATCTTTAGCCTACTATTGGAGCTGCCAGTTTATTTATTATTATTAAACAGCAAGTTTAGAAACAGTTTCATTTTCATTCACTCCGTTCAATTGGACTATATATAGTGGACGGATAGTCGAGCAAAGCCTTGCAGAGGATACTTCTTTTGACTCGCGTATATTGGTGATCCAGCACATATGTCTAGAAATAAGTTTTTGTAAAATTTTGTTGTTAAAATGTGCAGCAATAATACTTATGTAATGAATCCACTCTTGACACAGGTGAACTTTTGTAACTAATATTATGGAAAAGAGAGAGGAACCAACTTTTAGTCTTTCATCCGTGTGTTTCAAGATTAAATGAAATGACATCATAAATGATTACAAATGATGTGAGATTGGGACAATCTGTTTCTTTTTGAAGGGGGTTTTCCTAGTGAGTAACTTAGTTGACAATGGTTTTTCGGACACATAAAATAAGGTATATAACAATAAGCACTTATTATTTTTGAAGAGCACAACCTAACGTCTTGATCTAATCTAACTGAAGGTAAAACTATGAAATTAATTTGAGATCATTTTCATGCTTAAATGCAGATTAGAATGAGCAACTTTACAAAATCGGTCAGTTGAATACCAGGGTTCTTTGTGATATGAACCTCATTTTTGAACAAAAGATTTGGGTTTTTCCACATGTAGTTGTGTAGTCTGTTATTATCCGATATAAAAGATGCACTTTTATGATTCACTGTGAAGTTATTGCGGGACAAATTTATTGTAATAGCCTAATAATTTAATAGTAACCTAATAATAATGATAAGCCTAAGAATAGGCTATAGTAGGCCTACATTAATTGAAAATGCCAAATTTAATATAGCTAAATATGTGATGCTTTTGATAATATATCTGGTTATCGTCGATACATGGAGGTAAGGCCTATAGGGCCCCCAACTCTCGGGACCGATAATAAAGAAAACCGGACGATATGGTTCTGTTTATTCAAAGCGCGTGCTTGTCTGTCGCTTTAAATGCTCTCGCAGGATGAATTCTGATTTGCTGTTTTTATTGTTCATCTGCTGGAAAAAAAAAATCATGATTCCAAAAATAGCCTACGGTTTCTTTGTGTCGTTATCGTTATAGTTGTGGTGTGAACTGTGCTATTATTTAATGTTGAGAACGATTTTTAGATTTATCGTTATCTTCATAGTTATCGTCATTGGTGTGATCGGGCCTTAAGGAAAATTAATGTGTATGTAGTGTTATAATTGTGAGCTAAAAAAAACAACTAACCTTGCGACTGCAAACATAATCATTGTAAAATGTGTAAATATTAAGAAGCTGAGAATTCCAAGTGTTCCCTTCCTTCTCCCGTCTCTCCATCCCAAAGCCCGTTTGATCTCTTGATGCCCAAGAGAGCCGATGCTTTATTGCAGGCGTGTGTGTAAGAAAAAGTAGCTAGAATCTTTCAAATGTATTAATTTCAAACATTCCTCGATGGTACAAATGTGAAAATGTGACATTATTAATTTACCAATTATTAGTTCATTGAATGTTGTATTATGAATATGATAGATTAGGCCAACAGCGACAAATCTATTTAGTCAGTTTCACTTTCACTTTAATATCTGACTCGAGTCACGTGTTTGTTGAGTTTGTAGTCAAGCATTGTAGTCAAGTGGTCAGTATGGTCACATTATCCACCAACCACATGACCACAGATCTCATCTCAGCACTTTTGATGAATGTCTACGCTATTTGTAATTGTATAATTCCATCAACATTTGTGAGGTTTAGTTAGTCAAAACAGATCTAATTGTGTCCCGTGAGATGTATTTGTTTATTTTTGCAAAATAGTCTTTTGCAAAATGGTCCACTTGCAAAGTTGGTTAATAACATAACAGCAATACAATTAGCATACAGGTAAAGACTTGTTGACAAAATGTCATGGGAAGTCAAACGTTCTTTACTCAAAATGTTCTTATACTGAGAGATGGTGGTCCAGTGGGTTAAACCATGGAACTGATACGCAGAAGGTTGCTGGTTCGATCCCAGCGGTCACCACCAGTGTGTCCTTGAGCAAGGCACTTTACTCCATGTTGCTCCAGGGGGATTGTCCCTGTAATAAGGGCACTGTAAGTCGCTTTGGATAAAAGCGTCTGCCAAATGCATAAATGTAAATGTACTGACCATGATCATTTCCTGTCATCTTTTGAGATATCTGAAGGTTTGTCCCTAATATCTGTCATTATTAGCAGAACACATTTAACACATGGGGAAAACCAATTGTTTATAATTCAAGAAGGTCCAGCTCTTGATGATATCTTGTATTCTGCCTTATGAAAAAGTAGGCCTATAGCTCTTGTAATTGTTTAACTATAGCATTCTTCTTCTTCCTTCCTTTTTGTTTTGGTTTGTGTCTGTCGGCTATCTGCAGTCTTTGGTGGTGTTGAGTTGGTGTTTTCAATCTCATTCACAACTTAACTTTTGACTTGAGCTCTCATTCATGCTCAGTCGAGAGGAAACACTTTGCTATAAATTTCATTACATCAAACAATGCAAAACTCCAATACAAGTAGGTCATTCAAACTTGTTAATCTATTAAAACTACACAAAAATATTAATTAGAATAAATATATACCTATTGATATAATGCTGAGTGATAGGATTCAGAGATTTGATTGATTAAATTCTGAGCTGATTCGAGTTTTTGGTAACACTTTACAATAAAGTTATCATTTGATAACAGTTAACAGCTATTGATGACTAATAACTGAAAATAGCATTTATTAGACTAATCGTAGGTAAAGTCAACATCTAGCCTACTGATTCAGAAATTAAATGTTTTAATTGTATTACCTAACATTAAGAAGGATTAACAAATGCTCATTGTTAGTTCATGTTTGATAATACATATGCATTAAAGCGTCAAATATTATAACTGTACTTTGTGTCAAGCGAGAGGAAACTCGATAGATGGCGCTAAACTGTCAAGTGTGTGTGTGTGTGTGTGTGTGTGTGTGTGTGTGTTACTGTCCAGGTTCTGCGGTCACGTGTCCATCAGTGTCCTGCTGTCTGTCTGCTCTCTGGAGGATGATGACTTCTGTTTGTCACTCTGACGGTATGATTATTCTTTAAAGAACATATTATTCATTTATTAACACACTCGACATTTAACCCTCAAAACATGAAGATCTGTCCTGTAATAATACAGTGTGTTTCAGTTCATCTTCATCTTGTGTTCAATCTGCAGGCAGTGTGTGTATAGAAATGGATGGTCAGTGTGTGGATGTTCCTCTCTCTGTAGAGGAGACCCGAGCAGAACCGGCCCAGAGTTCAGTGCGGCCGTGTTCATTCACACAGGAGGAGGAAGAGTGAGAGCGACGATGATGATCAGGAGAATCCTGATATTTTGGATCAAAGGTCCCGAATAAACAACCAACACATTCTGGGGGTTTGCTCCAGATCAAAACTGGATTATTTGGGATTGTGTGAATCCTTTTTTTTTCTTCTTTTGAACAAACCAATTTAAAGATTTGATCAAATTTCTTTTGACTCCCAACTACACTTGGGAACATAAAGCTCAGTGTTTATTTACATGACTGTGTGTTTTAAATGTTCACGTTTATATTCATACAGGTGTTGTAAATGTCATGTTATGTCAAGCCTTCTCCACATCTGAGAGTAAAACTTCAGCAGAGAATCAGTGGCTTTATTCAGCGACACACACTCCATCAGGAACTGATCTTTGACACTAAAATGACTGTCTGTGGTGTTTTTTAAATTGTGGAAGTACTGATGATTTCACAGCCCAGCACACATTTGATTCTAATGACCAAACTTTTCTCTTCATTCTTGTCGTGTCAACAAAATATTTCACTGTGATTTCAAACGGAGCAAAACCATTAAAGAATGACACAGAATATGACAAATAGACACTTTATTGACAAGATATTTTGGCAAAGTTATCAAGTAACATTTTAAAAACTAAGAATGAGAACAGAATAAAAATGGCAAATCATTGGATCAATAAAACAAATATTGATATGGTTTTGCACATTAAAAATAGCAATATTCTAAACTTATGCATAAACATAAATACCTTGATGAAACCAGATTGGGAGAACACACAAAATAACAGTTTTATCAGTCCAATAAAGTGGAAATGTGCAACAATTATTTTGATAATGTTTCGATTAATCTGATAAAAAGCCTTTTTTTATTGACAAAGCACACTATTCCTGCCCAAAGCGGTCCTTCAAACAAACGTGTCAGCTGAGAGCTATGAACACACACATAGTGAATATACCTCACAAAACATTAACCATGGTTTTACAATGAACAAAACCAAAATAATAATAAATCGATTCATTATAAAACAGGGTTATTGCATGGTAAACACAAATGAAGCATAGTTTTGCTACAAATCCATAGTTTAACTCTATAATATTGGTGTTAATCGTCTCCCTCTCGACTGCGTTCTGCTGTTTGGCGCTCGTTCAGTAAAGTTTGAAGCTTAATGCAGACCGTCAGGATGTGCTTTCATGCCAAAAGGAAATACTCGCGTGAATTAGTGACATTTACAGAGTAGCCGTAGTGCTGGCGAAGACATTTGATGCTTAAGCTTTAAATGGTGTGAGAAAGTGACATAAGTAATAAAGCTATGAAACACAATCAGGGGTCAGACTGAAACAGATTTCCTGAGATGAGACTGGAACAGATTTCCTGAGATGAGACTGAAACAGATTTCCTGAGATGAGACTTCATTCCCAAAACACAGGACCTGTAAAGAAAACATCAGAAAACTGAGCTTAGTGAAAAAACACAATCACAAGACATCTGATAAACCAAATCAAAGAAAAAGCTGAAGTCAAAGCTTAATTTATGCATTTCAGCGACGTTCAGTCTAAGATCCGCAATACTTCTGATGAGCTAGAGTCAGTGTGGCTGTAGAGTCAGTGTCCATCTTTACTCACTTTCATTCACTTTTTTGGTACAAGTGACACTGTTGCTCGTTTCTTTCACTGTTTTTTTTAATCTTCACCACCATTAAAAGGCTGTCCCGAACAGAGACTGACTTAAACTCTTTGACCCAGCTTTAAACTGATATTAAGGTCTGTTTCAGTTTTGCTCAGTTCTGACAGAAAATACCTAGAAAAATGACTTTGTATAGAAATTAAAGACCGTTTAAGATCTTATCGATCATATAGTTGTCCAAACATTTGTAATCGGGTTGTTTGGATTCGCAGTAGGAGATGTAATTGAGTTTAAAGCAGCACTAGGTAGGTTTTGCTCTCGGGGTCCCCATACAGTTGGGAAACAGTATTGTCCTCTACTACTGTCGTAAACTCTGTCATCCTACATCAGGGGATGCATCGCACATACATTTGTTGACATGACAGCTATGATAGCCCTGAACACTGCAGGAGGAGTTCACATGCAGGTGTTCTGCTTGCGTCGCGTGTGAAATGTCTTCATCCCAGCTACAGTGGCATATGTTTCAGCATGTCATATGAATATAATTATGGGTTTAATTTTTTTTTTTCAAACGCCAAATGATCGCGATGCTCACGTTTACAAGCCAGCGTCATTATAGTAGTCTAGTCTATTGGTTACCGTTTTACAGAATCTATATGATACTTCAATTCAATGTTTGAGTGGTAGGTAATAACCATATATCGTCAATATAATATCAAGCTACCATAGATGAATCTTCAAATTTGAAAAGTCGATTTGCATTATAGCTTGAGGCAAGACAAATAAACAAATATCACAGACATGTTAGGTATTGTAACGAGTAGGAAAATAGTGTGGCACCTTTAAGAGCGTTCGCCCCCGGTTGGAGCGCCTGTGTGTGTGTGTGTGTGTGTGTGTGTGTGAACACTGCGCCTCGAGCTCCCATGTGTGCGGATTATTTTCTGTCTTCTGTTGCAAACATTCATTTATTTTTGTTTTGTTGGGTAATGCTGTGGACGGAAGTGGAGTTTGTGCCGGACTCTTGTGGGGGTTCCGCGGGGAATAAAGTGCGGGCTGTTTGATGTCAATCGCCTCCGTGTTTGCATGGACTCCAGTTGCGTTGAGTGAGCTATCCGTATTTTTCACCCGGACACACGCATTACAGTATCCTAATATATGATTTTGTACGTCTTATGTATTTACTTGCGAGAATGTAGCCCCTACCAAACTTGTACACGCCGTTTAGACATAGGCTTACATAGGCTAACCCTAACCCTCGCACGTCCGAATTTAAGGAAGTGACGTATATGCCGTAAAGCAGTCGAATTTTGTAGTTCTTTTTTTTCTCGGGTTACTACCCGAAACCCGAAGTTTAAAAGTACGATTAAAAACGATACAGACCCCGTCAGGCTATGGCAAACGTGCCATTCAACCTATTGTAAGTCGATGTATCATCACAAGAGTCTTGAAAATATATTATGAAGGTTGAAAAGTTACCTAGTGCTGCTTTAAGAGAAATCCCATCAGCGATTCAGACGTTGTGTTATTTAATGGTCAGCGTCACAGATTGACAGCAGCAGCCAGGCTTCAGATCGTTTGAGTCAATCTTTAGGGATCTAGAAATCCTGAGGGGGACATTGAAACTGTCCTGGGTTCAGCTGCTACTTTTAGAGTTAGTGCTTGAAAAATCTGTTGTTAAATCAGCAGTGACGCCCCTCAGAGCTGCTCATAAATTCCCACATTAGAAGAAACTTTCATCTGAAAGATTTGGGCTAATAGACTCAGATCATCAGAACCGCAGCGCTACTCATATCCATCGATAAAAGAATAAATGTCATTTATACTTGCCCTCCTGTATTTACAGAAGCAAACGCCCCCAGAGATGACAATAAACAGGGGAATCAAAGCACAGAGCCAGAGGAGGTCAGAGGTCACAGGTTTTGGGGTGGAGGAGTGTGCTGGAGCGATAGTGGAAAATGAAGCTTCTGGAAGATAAAAACAGAGAATCAACTCTTATCAAAGTCAAAGTGTATGAAGGATCTGTGGGTTTGCACAGCATTCAACAAATTATTCCATTTATTTGCAAGCAATAGTTTATGCTGAAGGAATTGAAAATAATCAAAGATATTTGATATTTGAAATCCATTTGCTTTACTAATGCCCCCCCACCATTTGCTTATCAGAAGGGCGACCTGGAAGACAATAGAGAGGCCTTTAGGCCACATGTGGGTCACACCTTGCGGGGGAAGTTTGGTTTGAGTTTGGTTTGATTGGTCGGTTTGAAAAGAATACATTTGGTTTCAGTCACATGGTCAAGGAATAGATAAAAGCAGATGGAACTATTGCTCGTTCTCTCTTTTTCCTCTGGCTCTTTTTTCCTCTGGGGCTCTTGAGGTCATTGGGGCTTCTATTCTTTGCTCTCTTCTTCTCTGTTTCTCTCTCTCTCTCTCTTTCTCTCTCTCTCTCAGGTAACATTTTATTCATGTTGTGTACGATTAATGGTATAAGTATATCATCTCATACATCCATTTTGAAACTATTTTAAGTGTAACCATAACCAGATTTTGTCATTAAATCCTTTCTATTACAAATACTGTGCTAACTAGTTTAGGTTTGGTATTGACTTTGAAGTGCTCCCTATTGCAATACAATATAGTCACATTATAGCAACGCTCTCCCACATATTTTGCTATTGTAACTGCACTTATTTCCGTCGTTGGTATAAGTTGCAGTGGGTGGAAATAGACGAGAAATGTACAGTTTTCTTCCATCTTTCTGAATAACGTTTCTTTAAGTCTTCTGGCAACCCTGCAGATTGAACCATCTGCAGGAGTCCACTCTTACAGATGGTGCCGAAACCCGGGAATCCCTTGCAGTGAATTTTCTGAAATTTACTTGGATCTGTGTAAGAATGAGGACATTTTTCACAGTTGATCTTGTGAATGGATTAAAGCTGACCTTCTGACCAAGGAATGGGTAAGGCTGTTTTCATTGTTTAATGGTTGAAGGAATTGCATGAAACAGAACTTAGAAGGTTTTAAATAGCTTCAATAGTCCCATTACTGTACAATCCGTGAATATTCAGATAATCTCCTCGGGATGGAAGGGAAATTTTCTAGTGAAGTATTGTTTGCTTTATGGAGTGAAAAAGTTGAGCCTACCTTGTCTAAACTCAAGAAAGAGTATATTGGAATTAAAAGTTCAGATGATGAAATGTTCAAATATTGGGAATTAAATGGCAAACACCAAAAGAAATCAAAACATGGTGAAATAATTGAGGCTTTAAACTTCATAAGTTGTAAAAGGCTACGGGATGTGACAACACATCTATTTTCAAGTATAGATGCGAAATGTAAAGAAGTGGATTATAAAAATGAAGAAGTAGAAAAGTCTGAGGCAAAGATTCAATATCTTCAAACACAGCTAGATAAATTACTAGTTGAGCAGTTAGCCCTGACTGCAAAGTGTAGCAAACACAAGGAAACCATTGCAGATCTCAAGGCTAAGCTAAATGCTAAAAAGCTCATACCTCCCAGACTGCTTAACAGCGATGGGATTAAAAAGCATGTTCACTTCTTAGATGAAGTGACTTGCTCTAATGAATCTGAAGCGTTTAGTTCAGAAAATACACAAGAAAGTGTGCCTATTTCAGTTCTTAAGGTGATGCAGCACCGTAATAGCGCCGAGTCATGTACCAGTACGCATGGTGTGCAAGCATTCGAGAGACAAGAATATCCTCCAGGAGAACATAGCAGACAACCCAATGGCAAAGAGAACAGGTTTTGCAGTTCCTGTCAGAAAATAGGCCATTCAGAGGGGAAATGCTGGTCAATGGGCAGGGGTAAATTTCCACCTTATTTTCAGAAAAATAGGAAATTACTTTCTAAAGGCAAAGAACAGCGCTCATTTGCAGGTAAAACTCTCAGTGAGTTGACTGCATTGTTCATGCAAGGCCTTCAGCTATTAACTTCACTTGCGAGCGGGCTAGCAGCCTAATAGCAATGAGTTTAATAGTAAAATATCCAGATTGCAACGATCCTGTTTGTATTTTCAAATTTGTAATTGGACTAAACACATTGTGCGCATTGATTACACATTTTACACATTTTAGTTGTTTGTGCTACGAGTTACACATAGACTTTTTATTCTTTAAAACACACGATTGCTTTACTGTAAGTGTTGTATGAAACACTTAGGATTAAGGCTGTAGATGCTATGCATTCTAGGCCATGTATCTTGTGTAAATTGGAATAACTTTAATACTGGAATTGTATAGCAATTTCAAGATTGCATGTGTGTCTATGTTGAATTTGTTAGTCTCCTATAGTGGAAACTCTGCTATTTCTTATAGCTGTAGTTAAACCCTGTACAGGAGCACAGAATTGCCATGTGGCTACAGTGTGAATTACAATAGCGTATATGACACGAACTTCCGGTTTACAGCTAAACCGGCTCCTTTACTTCCGGTGTATTAGCGTTCGTGTATTGTTCGTCAGTGAAGCCGTCAATATGGCAGTGTTTTTCACCCGGTCACTTCAGGATTTACCTCAGATGAATTTAAACGACGTAAGTCGCATCATAGCTCTGAACTCTTCAACATCGGTGGCGATGAAGAACAAGGGTTTCAAACTGTATGTGACGAACTACATAAACAACTACGAAGGTAAGTTTACTATGTTTTTATTAGTCCTTAGCATGTCGTTTTCCTACATTAACGTAGCAACTAACTAACGGCAACAGCAGTGCTTGTGTTCCATGTATTTAATGTGTTATTTGTGTACAATATAATATATTAACCCCAGTGTTAATCTCAGTTTCAAACAAGTGTCCAGCAGGAGAGATTACTGTTAGGGCTGAGTGCTTCAGAAGTATGGAGAAACGAAAAAAGTCTCACAGTCCAAGTGTAAGGGATCACGCAGGTTCAGATCAGGTTCATGATAAATGAGCTACTCAAATCAAGTTTCTGTGAGTCATGGGATTGCTTTGAATTAAATGACTAAAAAAAAACTCAACTAGCCGACCTAACGACTACAGGCTATATTTTTCATAATGTGTATTGTCACATTTGTTCGATGTGATCTGACCCAGTATTGGAAAAAAAAAAGGAAAAAAGTAAATCTCACAGAAATTAGATTTAGTTCAGAGTTCTCTTACTACTCTACTTTCTTTGCTCCTACTTCACTCTTTAAGTAAATGAGTACAGTGAGTGTAATCATAAAATTGGACTCTTTAAATTATGCATAATAAAGTAGGCTAATAGACTAGGCCTACTACACATAAGTTGCACTTTTATAGTGTCTCACTTTTGTCATTTATTTTCTAATTTCTTCTTATAAGTTCCCAGCCTAGGCTAATTACAGTTTATTACAGTTCAAAACAGTTCTCAAACTGTATTCAAGACTGTGTTATAAGTGCAGTTAGTGATTCTGGATGAAATTATGCATGTTTAGGTGTATGTTCACATTAGTTTATAAAAGCTGTTGTCCAACACCTTTTTATGGGGTACTCAGGAGAATATAGGGAAAGTCAATCATGGGGACATGGGGTTAGTTGAATTAATAATTAAAGTTTCGCTCACTGCACCTGTAACCTTAATTTGATATTGCAACTGGTCATTTTTCTATCTCTAACACACGTGTTTTGTAACAGATTGTTCTGAGGGATTCAAAACCTGTGACGCTCGAAAGCTGTACATGTACGTGTGTGGCTGGCACTGCCCTGTGCAACCACGTGGCAGCTCTTTTGTACCAAACTGCACATTATTCGCAGCTTGACCTCAAGGCCGTGCCACCGGTGCACAGCTGCACAGAGACGGAGCAGAGGTGGCACAAACCAAGAACCATGGTAACTTACCGCTAACAATTTCATTAATGGATGTTAGGTTAACTTTGACTAAAACATGTTTGGTTTCATTGCAGGGTGTTAAACCTGGTCTGGTGAATAAGATGGTGATCATCTCAGCCCGACCGAAAGAACGAAGGCTGGTAGAAGGAGTCAGGTTTGTATTGTTACTGTTACTGTACTGTATTTTGTTCATTTCAAACCCTTCAACTCAAATTCATGCAGTTTTGCTGCTAATGTGAACATATAGGATGATCAAAAGTCGCACATGTCTATTTAAATTCAAATAATGTTTGTTTAAATTCTGAGAAATGTATGTAATTTCAGTGCAAATGGCATTAATGTAAATGTGTATATCAAAATGCAAACAGATTAAAATTGTTCTTACTTCATTATCTTACTCTAGTAAAAGAGTTTGTACGCAGGCGGTACAGATCAATTAAAGCAAGGGCAAATAGACTCAAACTGCAATAACCACCCTCAATGCTGCAAAAAAATTGTGCAATATGAACCCCGATATTAAATGACTCAATACAATGACAGATAGTATGCATGCCTGCAGATGTGTGTGCATACTATTTTTATGCAATGACTGTGTGTTCGTTCTTTTTTTATGCAATGGCTGATCTATTCTATTCTATTTTTGTTTTTTGTTCTGTCCTTTTTACAGAAGCAACCTGTATAGGGGAGTGACTTCCCCCTTGCCTGTACCAGCCACACTTAAAGTCGGAGCAGTGTACCAGGACATTCCAGCTGATCTGGCTCCAATGATTACAACTATGTCAATATCAGATGATGTACCTCTGGTTGAATCTATGTTTGGGAGAGTTCAGGAGGGAAGTGTGCTGTCATATCAGATGCCTGCAAAGGTAGTGCCCCGCACATTTCCACATAAAGATGCTCCTTCACCCCCACAGCTGCCACTCAGTGATTACAGACTTGGGCCATCAAACTGTGCTTTTGTCTACACTGAACAGCAACATTACCACATGGCATCCCTAGAAACATCACTAGAGATGGCACACCAAATAGAAATTTCTACTAGAGAGCAGAGTAGCTGTACTGAGTGGCACCAACTAAGACAACCCCGCATAACCTCGACCAGATTTAGAGAGGTCTGTCACACAAAAGCACTAACATCTGCAGAAAATCTGGCCAAACGGCTTCTCAGGCCTTGTCACCAGACAGCCGACATGAGGAGGGGGCTAGAAATGGAATCCACAGCGATAGAGGAATACTGCAGAGTAAGAGAAGTAAACCACTATCAGTGTGGGTTCCTTATCCATCCTGATGCCCCATGGATGGGCTCGTCGCCTGATGGGATGGTCTATGACCCCAAGAGCCAGCCTGCCTTTGGACTTGTTGAAGTTAAGTGCCCAAACGTAGCAAGCTATGTGGACTGTCCATACATTGCAGTCCGTGACGGAACACCAACTTTGAGGAAAACCCATCCTTACTTCTGGCAGATACAGGGCCAGATGCTGATTTCTGGATGTGAGTGGTGTGATTTTGTTGTTTACACACAGGAGGACATGTTTGTAGAAAGGATTCCCCGTGACAATGAAATCACTGACCTCATCAAAGAGAGGGTTGATTACTTTTTTTTCTATGTTTACCTCAGCACTTTCTTGTGTAGTGTTGTGTAGTGCATGTTATGCATTTTTTTTTTAAATTTAATGGTTATATTTAAACACACGAACATGAGTTAAATAACAAATGACTGACTAATAAAAATATATCTTTAAATAATTTAAATCATTTGGTGTGATGGTATTTTTGCTACTGTTGCAGAAGGTCACAAATACTTAATGGGAAGACATGAAATTGGTACATTAAAGTAATGAAGAAGCACTCAAAATAAGTTGATCATCTTTAATATAATTTTTTGTAAGGACCCGCCTCTTTGAACATGACAAAAAACAAAGGGACACAGTTTTAGACGGTAAAAATAATTCATTTATTTAACAACCAACATATTTGTTTTCCCTGGTAAAATAAAGGATAAATACCTCCAGCTTTAGCTGTTTTTGCAATTCATTGCTACCCATGGCTCAGGCTTCAGGCTTCTTAACCCATGCTTTCACAAGAGGCCCATTTTCATAATTGGTGAGGAGACATGCAACAGTATAGAGTTGGTTGATGCTCCCAAAAAGTCGTAGAGGGATTTCTGTGTCAAAAAATTTGTGCTCTTTCACTCGACGAATGAGTCGCTCCACATGCACCCTAAGACGTGCTATGGCCTGGGTCTCCCTAACTTCAGCAGCAGACATTTGAGACCGCCCAGCGAGGAATGCTGGCCTGTAAATCTTGCACGGTACAATGTCTTCGATCAGAAAACCACGATCTACCATGATAGCCATGTCAGGTTTTAAGAGGTTGATGATACCAGATTCCTTTGTGATCTGCTTATCGCTTATGGAGCCAGCATAGAGAGAAGAAACAAATGTCACTGCTCCATGTGGAGCAATCCCAATTAGACCTTTAAGTGTGCAATGGGATTTGTAGGAGGAAAAAACCTCACTCTGGAGGAGAGGGGAGGATGGGCACTGACACTTCAGCTCGGTGCAGTCAAGGATTACAGTGGTGTCAGGGTAGTCCTTGAAATCCACAGGCAAATATTCACCTATCTGCTCCTGTGGTATCCAGATCCTGACTGAACCGAGTACAGTGTATAGGAAATTACTCCATGATGCTATTATGCGACTGACCGTGGACTGATGGACATTGTACCGGTCAGCGAGGTCCCGTTGTTTGGAGCCCAGGGCGAGATAGTTCAAAAACATGAAGCACTCATCAATGGGCTGGAGGGAATGGGTTGCAGACTTAGACTCAGTGAGATTTCCTTTCTGAGCCTGCCTCACACTGACCATAGATGGCACCGCAGGTTCAATCAGGGCCCAGAACCGCATCAGCAAGGTGTAAGAGGCAAACCTTAAGAAATGAGAAACAGATATTTGATTGAATATGTGTAAATGATTTTCACAATTAACTATACAGTAGAATAAAAATCAATCACTTTAATTCAACGCTGCTAATACTGAGAGGCGGACAGTACTTAAGTATTTTTACTTTCTACTCCAGTACATTTTTCAAGTACATATTTTATCAGCGTTTTCCTTTGGAAAACTTTGATTTCATTGCATCCCACAGCATAATTTATAATGTCATACTTTTTGCTGCACTACATTTCATAAATAAAAGTTGTTTTTTTTACCTTGAATACTTTATGTAATTAAGTATTAAATGATATTCAATATGAAACATAGGTACAATATAATGTTTTGGAAGGTTGTGAAGTAAATGTTTTCCAAAGAAGAACACTGATAAAGTACATACTTGAAAAATAAAATTACTTGGAAAGTTAAAACACTTAAGTACTGTCCGCCTCTGCTAATACTGCATTCAGACAGTATCACCAATTAAAATAACTAGGCTAATACTCATAATAATAATTCATATGATAATTCATAATAATTTCTTTGCTACCCATGCATCTTTTTTTAAACTGAGTAGGCTACTAATCTTACCTTGTGAAGAACCGGATGTCCTTGTCTGAAGCAGCAAAGCGATGGATACCAAACCTCTGCTTCATTGTAAGGCTTTCAACTTGTTCCCTCAGCAGGCGAACCTCCTCTCGTAGAGCTGTATTTTCGGCGGCGACTGCGGAGGCATGATCAGGTTCACCGGAATCTTCCTCCATGGCTTCATCTTGTTCGGGGGCGTGATCCTCCAGTGGCAGCGGTCTATCTCTCCTCTCCCAAACACTTGTTCTTACAGGTGGGAGGGAGAAGTTATTCCATTGGAATAAAGCTGGGATAACTCCCTTTTTCAACAGTCGTCGTCCTTTCTCCGACGCTGGTTCACAAACATCTTTTTTAAAATGCCGGCTACACACCCGGTGTGAGGCGTTATCGTGAAGTCGTCCCTACGGATGGCGACAACCCACTTGCGTCTTAATTCTTCATCCGTGGGGAAAGTGTAGAAACTAAGTACATTGTTGTACTTAGCAGAGGCCTGACACATCGGCACACAACAGTGTTCAGACGATGAGCCCATAGATCGCTGATATTTAAACGTTTTCTTCATCATTTAACGTTACCTCAGCAGCGAGCTTGTCAACAGCGCAGCATTCCGGAAATAGCAACGGTGGCTTAGTTGTAAACGGAAGAACGTCATCACTAGCGTTGGCATATAGGCCATTGCATTAAACATGAGAATGTTTTCATCACAGCAGGATTTGAGAACTCCAAATTTTGCATTTGATCATGCTCATTAACAAAAACATTGGTGGGAGAAGATTTTGAGCCAGACCACACCTCATACTGATATTGTATTGCTGGCTGCCTGTTTTACAACAGGGGTAAATTTGCATCACAATTGCAGACTTCCTCACCATGTTTAGGCATGATTTACACATAGTCAACAGCTAAATTCAGTCACATAGATTAAGTTAAATCTATATCTGCCTCACAAAATGTCTTTACATCTAGACTATATTACAACTGTGAATTTCTTTCAGTCATTGTTTGTTTTGTTTCTTTCTTTTGATTTACTATCTCACCAATTTAAATATCAAAAGGGTATTTCTCATCCTTACCTAGTGAAAAAAATCATTGTATTGTAAGAATGCCTTTGATTTTGAATTTTTTTATTTTGATTTCTGAGTCTTTGTATTTTTCCATTTTACAATGTAACAATGGTTTTGGACATGAATTCAATTGAATTTCTGTATTTGGTTACACAATATTTTGCTGATACATCTCATGAAAGAGGGGTTTAAAACCAACAATGATTGTTGTTTTGTTATAATGCAATTTATTTCAATGTTTCTAAAAAATAATGTAAGAGCTTGTGCTATCTTCTTTTATTCTAAACCTTGACCATTTTATTAAGTAGGCTACATAGATTTAAAGGCTTATTGCCAGAGACTATTTTAATCTGACCATATCAAACTTCTGACCAATGACAAATGCCATGTATGCTATTTTGCTGTTTGTTGGGCAATATGTTACAGGATTCCTGCTCCTCTAGTTCACCTCCTGTTCACCTCTGCATCAGAAAGAGAGACAAGCTTTTGTTGTCATCGTCAGTGACTGTTCTTGAGGTGTGAAGGATTCAATGGACGTTTTGCATATCAATGATGTTTGCACCATTTGATGAAGTTCTCAAGCAGGGCTGCAAGGAGAACGAAGACTGACAAACTGCCTTTGCAACATGCCTGGACGACAAGTCTGAAGATGACATCTACACACAACTGAAAGCATGTCTTTGTTGACTGTGTCACCTCTGGACACTTTATGAACGTGGCCAAACGTGCCAAGGGGGGACTGAAGGAATTGAAAATAATCAAAGATATTTGATATTTGAAATCCATTTGCTTTACTAATGCCCCCCCACCATTTGCTTATCAGAAGGGCGACCTGGAAGACAATAGAGAGGCCTTTAGGCCACATGTGGGTCACACCTTGCGGGGGAAGTTTGGTTTGAGTTTGGTTTGATTGGTCGGTTTGAAAAGAATACATTTGGTTTCAGTCACATGGTCAAGGAATAGATAAAAGCAGATGGAACTATTGCTCGTTCTCTCTTTTTCCTCTGGCTCTTTTTTCCTCTGGGGCTCTTGAGGTCATTGGGGCTTCTATTCTTTGCTCTCTTCTTCTCTGTTTCTCTCTCTCTCTCTCTTTCTCTCTCTCTCTCAGGTAACATTTTATTCATGTTGTGTACGATTAATGGTATAAGTATATCATCTCATACATCCATTTTGAAACTATTTTAAGTGTAACCATAACCAGATTTTGTCATTAAATCCTTTCTATTACAAATACTGTGCTAACTAGTTTAGGTTTGGTATTGACTTTGAAGTGCTCCCTATTGCAATACAATATAGTCACATTATAGCAACGCTCTCCCACATATTTTGCTATTGTAACTGCACTTATTTCCGTCGTTGGTATAAGTTGCAGTGGGTGGAAATAGACGAGAAATGTACAGTTTTCTTCCATCTTTCTGAATAACGTTTCTTTAAGTCTTCTGGCAACCCTGCAGATTGAACCATCTGCAGGAGTCCACTCTTACATGCTGTGGATCAAACAATGCATCACATGATCATTAACACCATCGCCTAAATGTTATGATTGTTAAAAATCGTATAATTGTTTTCAACTGAGGATTTTGCAAAAAGCGTTCAGTCATGATTATCTAATTTGAAGTCTTTATATCAGGGAGGCAGTCCACCACGAAGTGACTCAAACGTCTTTTCTTATCTTTGTAGAAGAGAGAACCCAAACTACAGCTGCCAGAAACACACCAATAAAGCAGGGGAATGAGTAATACACAGCCACACTACACTCTCTTCCCCCCACCTTTTGTCTTCCTTCCCTTTCTCTACATAAATCTCACTCAGACTCGCACACACACACACACACACACACACACACACACACACACACACTCCCGTTACCCAGTGTTCTTTAAAAAAAACAACAAAAAAAAACATTTTGTTTGGTCCATCATTTATACAACGGTTTTCTTCTTTAAAATAAAAAATGGCATTTTATTAAAATACACCTCGTCTTCATAGTGTGGTTTTTACTCACAAATATTAATCATTTGAATATTTAAATTAACAATACATTTCTTTAAAATAAACACTTTCTTGAAGGGAAAACAGAGGAATTTTGAAGAGTTACAACAATCAAATGTCCCCCATTCTGTAGAATGGCCCTTTATATTATTATTTTTCATAATCCTGATTCTGGCACATTATAGGCAAACAGGCATATTATAGTGGCATACACTCACCCTTTACAACAAGCTGAGCTTTCACCTCAAACAACATCTCTCTAATGACGGCTCGTGCTTCATAGATCCCTGAGCTGGAGTTGCTCACTTTCTGGATGGTTACACACACACGTCCTTTCCCAACATCCATTGATACTCCAGATGGAGGAGGATCATCAAAGGGCCAAGGAATCTGAGCTATAAGACGCTTTCCCTCATTGTCTCCTTTAAAGGTAATCCTCACAAGATCGGCTTTCTCCACTTCATCGATGTTGAAATATATCGTGACATTCTGTCCATCGGTGGCCTCGATCTTCGAGCCAGAAACAGCCAGAGCTGGAAATCAGAAGCACTGCATTAGAATAATAAGAAACAAACTGACAGGACTTTTCTCAGTATTGAGAATGAGGAGTTACGTCACGATGTTTTCACTCCGCATTGCATTTCGGGAAGGAGCCACCATATTGGGAGGGTACGCTATCAGTTGCCATGGTTATTTCAACAGTGAGACCGAGAGACCAGCTTGAGAATTGTTTGCATTTTTGTAATGCTGTGCAGTTTCTTGGGGATAAATGGAGAAGGAGGAAGTGAAAGGAAAGGGGCTCTATCGGGAGAGACTAAATAACACCACCAAACAGCGTTAATTAGAGAAACTGCTTGACATCAACAACATCGACTCGTATGATCTGCCAGCTACAGAATGACGCTACCACCTCTCACACACCCTGACATCGTCAAGTATCTGGTTTATAGTATCAGTGCCTACACAGGGCTGTACGGTAACTTTTTTTGCACATAGCACTGGTGCTACAGAGGTTAAAAGTTTTGTAGCACAGCCCACAAAATTGTAGCACATGAATAAAACCTCTGTTACCATGTCTGAAAAAATGCAAAAAGTGCTATACAATACAAATATTTAAGAATAAAAATAATAATAACAATTATTATATTTTAAAGAAAACATAAATCATTAGAAAGGTCTAAGGTTTTATAATAAAATATTAAATTATGATTAAAAAATGTGACTAATGTCTTCATTTCTGTCTTATTTTATCTTATGTATTCACTGGGAAAGAAAGAAAGTACTGCACACGTCTCTACACCGCGAATCTATCACTGTACTACAGAATATTATACAATAATATAATTTCAAACTCATTCTGTGATGTAAAGCCTGTCAGATTACAAAAGTAGGTGATTTCAAACACTCGATTAATGTTCTCTTTTGTTGGACAACAGGTTTGTAAACGCTTCTCATTACAAGTTTGGAAAGAGGTTGTTGCTTTTTCTAATGCACATTAAGGGGCTTTAACACTGGGCACGTTTGCTGAGGTTATGTCCAAACGCCATTGTTCAGCGCTGGTCTGGTCTGCACTTGTTCATTTACGTCATCAGAAATGTGCACGGCGGATGATAGAAAACACACTGCAGTAAATATATTGTTTTTATTAATTTGGTGCTATTATGCGCAGCTGGGTAAACGACTCTTGGGTTTACTGTGTGTGCGTCGCATGAAGTTCATTTGATGCCCTGATCCACTAGTATCCAAGATAAATCATCAACACCATCATCCCTTACATGGGTTTTATTGAACTAAATACATTGTAATACGCTAAAACACATATGCAGGTTATGTTTCTTCCTGAACAAATGCGCACCCGAGTCTGTTTCACGGCACAGTTCGAGTGCCACCTCCTTCAGTGTCTCACTGCGGTCAAGCCAGCCGCCACCCCGAAATGTTCGGTCAATCTATCCGCCACGTTATTTCGTGGTGCGCGCATACACTGGCTATTACGGTACGACCGTCAGAGAACTGATATGAAAACAAGTGATCTTCCGGTGAACGCGATTTCACCTGAAAATGATAGTACACCTCACAGCCTGTCACTGTATGATGTGGAATTCCAAAATAAAAGTCTCCCTGAATAAATAAACAAACGGGCATAAATATATATGTGTTTATATATACACACATACATATATTTATTTAAAAATTGAAGCGATTTTCATCATTTCAAAGACAAATCTCGATTTTGGTTTAATTTCAGTCAATCGTGCAGCCCTAGATTGAGTTCAGTTCCTCACACGAGCACAAAACTACTGGGGTAAATATATTCATCGCACAGATTGTTTTGTAGCTGTACAGCCCAAGGGCCCGTTCTTCGTACCTCGCTTAATACATCTGAGATGATTTGACAGATCCCAGATCTTTTAATCATGATATCTGATGTCTGGCTAATTTGGTTCTTCAAACGAATTTGCGGATTGGATTTAAATATCTGGATTAAATGATCTGAGATCACTGCGCGTTCTTGTTTTCCCTGAAGAGGGCAGATGCATCGATACTTGAAACCATGATCAGCAATGCAGCGATTGGCTGGCGTCAAGAGAGCAACGTAATGACATCATATATTTAAAAAAGCCACCTGGCAAAAAACTTGGCAAATTACACCAAAAAAAAACCCCACGAATATCTGGACCTTTATAAGGAAACAGCTAAACGACCAAACCAACATAAAAGTTATAATAGATCAATGATAAATGTTTTTTTTTACATGATTACCAATTATTTATATTTTCAATTTTATACAGTATTTGTACACCCTTTACATTTTTATTTCAATGTTGTAATTCAGTTTGAAGCAGATTTGTAACGTGACAGTATTAAAGTTTCTTAAGGGTCAAGATCAAATTCTCTGCATCTCCTGCGCTGCATCAAGCATCCCATAATATCCGTCATCACTTAAATTAATGCACGGCTCAGATTAACTGTACAACATGTGTGCAAACCTCCAATAAAATTATAAAGTAATTATTCCATCACAAATAAATCGCTCAATCAAGTGGCTGTGTCTATAGTATTATACACAACATTATATTATATACATTCTCATATACAATTTAACATGTGTATATTATTATTATTTAAAATGATTATTATTGCCCCTGGTTCAGTAATGAACTCTTGTAATAAAGTAGCAGTGGCTGGGACAGATTTTAAGTATCACCTCAAGATGCAATCTAATCCTGTTTACATGAAATAAACCCGCTCGCGAGCAGGTTTAAGCTAACGGACCTGTTGCTATGACAGCAAGTCCAGGATGAGCGTCGAAGAACCAAACAATCCAAGATCATGCCAAATCGTCAACAATCAAATCCGGCTAACTGAGTTAGCGAGGTACGAAGAACGGGCCCCAGGTACACAATGCAAGCGTTCGTAAACTTTAACGTAAACAAGAATCCGGCCATTACATGAACACCCCACCTAACTTACCTGAAAAAAGTGCCAAATTGATAATAACAGCAATTGAAGTTTTCATCGTTAGCAAAGTTCAGGAAAATAAAGCTTATCTTCTTAATGTGTACCGCAGAAGAGATCAGTGTTTAACGCGTGAGGTAAAGTCCCTCCTGCGAGCTGAGCAGAGCTATAACTGATCGACAGCGGCTCTCTTTTCTTCTTCTTATGAGACTGACAGCAAAAGAGTTGAGCTACTAAAGTCCTCCTAGTCCCCCTCCTACTTCTTCTTCTTCTTCCTCTTCTTCTTCTTCGTCTCGTTTATGGCAAACCAGCTTTAGCTGCAGTACCGCCACCTACTGAACAGACTCCACCCTACTGTCTATGGCTCCGCCCATTTGCTCTGCAGTGAATTGGAAGTCAGCTGACCTGGTCGAGCGATTAGAGTCCGAAATTCAGCGAGCAAACGCCTTTACTTCTCTTTGCTTGAGTGAAGCCTAAGGTTTGGGGATATATCCCTTTCCTATACGCAATCTCTTAAGGTTAAGAAAATAAAAAGGCAAAAAACAAATGTTTAACTACAATAGAAACCCTTAGGCTTTTTTTCTTAATTCCTCATCGCTGTATGATCCTACTGTTATATAATGATGTATTATTGTTGTTGGTTGTACACGATTATACAAAAACAGCTGCTCTTCTCTTCCTCTCTCCTCTGTGTTTGTATTTGTCAGATAATATTCCTCCTGATCTCAGACCGCAGAAATATTACATATGATCTCACACAAAGCTGGACTGAAAGGTCATATTTGGTCGTATTATCCAAATATCTGTGTGTTAATGTAACACAGATTCAATAGATGTTTGAAATTAATGTACTTACTTGCGACATCGAAGGTTTCCGAGAAGAGAAACACTGCCACACATTTCAATAATGGCCGCCGTTGCCCTTTCTGCAAAAAACAACAAGGGTGTAACTGCAGCTCTGAGAACTCCAAAACGGGGCGGGAACTCCAAATGGGGGCGGGAACTCCACGAGCAACAACTTTCGCCATTGGCTATGGATTCAGCAAATTGTCAGATACATTTCAAAATAAAAGGGCGCAAATGAAACATTTCAAAATAAAAGGGCGCAAATTAAACATAATTTTAAAATAAAGCTTCGTTAACAAAATTAAATTGATCTTATATATACAATTATTTATTTAAATATTATAATATAAGTAATACATTTTAAATCGTAATATAATTAATATGTTAAATATTATAATATTTAATATATAAAATGGTATAATACATTTTAAATGTTATAATATATTAAAGTTTTAAAATGTGCTACACCAATATACCCATGCCTTTTTAAAATATTACCATTATTTTTCAAATCATTACTGCATCTCTTATGTTAGACTGCACAATTGAATTGGAAAAAGAACACTAATAAATACAAAAGATATTGCTTTAATCCAAACAATACATTGGAGAAATGTAATGATACCATGTATGCACACTTCAATATACTTTTAAAGTAAAAATCAAATATACATTTATTTTTTCAGTTCTTAATTTCTTTTCATGGCTGTAATGTAAAAAGTTAATAAAGAAAAAAAAGACAAATGTAGTATACTTGAATAACATGAGGAAACATTTGTCAGCTCGTGAATCTTTACTGAACAAAGCAACATCGATGTACATCTAGCTCAGTCAAACACGTGAACACACTGGCCAAAAACACAAATATCCCCCAAACAGCCACGCCTTCCCCAGGCTCTTAGCCTCTTAAAGGAACCTCACTATTTCCATAGTCAGTCAATACATTACACCCCTTTTCCCCAGTCCACAAAGTCTGAAAATCTTCTTAGAGGGCGACGCTCTCTTACAGGGTACCTCCGAGAATGAGGGGAATCAGACATGCCCTCAATTCCAGTTCCAGTAAGGTCAACATCAGGGTTTCCCACATCTAACGCAGGTGGCGGTAACTCAAGCATTTCAGCCCCTGGGTACTCAGGTGGATGGACAGTATAGCCATCCGGCTCAGGCCTTGATTGGTCGGACAAGGGTGCCGTCCTGTCCAGCAGCTGATCAACATGTCGTCTGTGCATTTGCCCATCACCCGCTCTGACCTTGTATGACAGGGGACCTGTGACATCCACAATGATTCCAGGCATCCACTTAGAATCTCTGGAGTAGCTTCTCATGTACACCAAATCTTTAGGTTTAAACTCTCTGACTGTGCCAGGGCATTTTTCAGCATTCAGCTCCTGTCTGTGAAGCACATCACCATCATGATCAGGGTGCAGACGATCCAGTGCAGTGGTGAGTCGTCGATTCATGAGCAACTCAGCAGGACTTTTCCCAGTTGATGAATTGGGTGTGACGTGCTGTGACAACAAGAAACGAGCGAGTCTGGTCTGCCACTCGCCCTTGGTCATGCGAGACAGGGCCTCCTTGGTTGTCTGCACCATGCGTTCAGCTTGACCATTTGAGCTTGGGTGATAAGGTGCTGTAGTGACATGTCGAATGCCGTTGCGCTTGGCAAATTCTTGGAATTCTGCAGAGGTGAACGAAGCACCATTGTCTGACACTATAACGTCGGGCAACCCATGATGTGTGGCAAAAAGCAGTCTCAGTGTGTTGATGACGGCCGATGATGACATAGAACTCATCAGAGACACCTCCAGCCACTTGCTATGTGCATCAACCACTATGAGGAATATTTTGCCCTGAAAAGGGCTTGCAAAGTCAATATGCAGCCGAGACCATCTTTTTGTTGTCCACTCCCAAGGGTGAACTTTTGCCTTAGGAGGTGCATGACGTGACATCTGACAGGTTTCACATGCTTTAACAGTCTCCTCAATGTCTCGGTCCATGCCTGGCCACCACACATAACTCCTTGCGAGTCCCTTCATGTGTACAATGCCCGGGTGCGCATCATGCAACTTAGCCAGTATTTCTCTCCTCGCCAAGCAGGGAACAACCACACGGCTTCCCCATAGCAAATAGTTCTTATGTGCAGAGAGTTCATGGTGGCGCAAAAGGAATGGTTTGAACCGGCTATCCATTACATCAGCCGGTCACCCATGCAGTACCCAGCGCATTCCTCGTGCCATTACAGAGTCCTTTAGTGTAAGGTTAGCAATTCGCTCAGCATGCATGGGTGCTTCTGGCACCATTTCAAGTAGCAACACTTCCAATGGTGGTGGTGTAACAGCACCAGATGCCAGCAAGGGTAAGTGACTCAGGGCGTCAGCATTGCCCATTTGTTTGCCCGGTCGGTAGCAAAGCTCATAGTCGTAAGATCCAATGATCAAACTCCAACGCAGCATCCGTGGTGAAAGGATGGCAGGCATTGGCTTGGAATGGTGCAGGAGTCCCAGCAGGGGTTTGTGGTCTGTAAAGATCACAAAATGGCGGCCTGCGATGGCGGCCTGCGAGATATTGGTGGAACTTTCTGACTGCAAAAACAACTGCCAATGCTTCCTTATCAATTTGGGCATAATTCCGCTCAGCGGTGGTCATTGTTCTGGAAGCAAAACAAATGGGTCTCTCCTGGCCGTCACATTCCATGTGGAATAATAAAGCACAAAGCCCACAGGGTGAGGTGTCGCAAACCACTGCCAAAGGTTTCTTTTCATCATAGTGCACCAGCACTTTATCCGTTTGCAGCAACTCTTTTGCCTGAGCATAGGCCATCTTGTGCTTCGCTCCCCACTGCCACGTAGCCGACTGGTCTAGGAGGCGGTGCAGGGGTTCCAGGACGGTGGCCTTATTGGGAAGAAAACAGCTGTAAAAGTTAAGCAGCCCCAAGAATGCCTGAAGTTCTGTTCTGTTCTGTGGGGGCGGACCATTTTGGATAGCTTCCACTTTCTCTCGGGGTGGCTTGATGCCATCTTTATCCACTCTAAACCCCAAGAACTCCACTTGAGTAGCAGCAAACATGCTTTTCTCTTTTTTTAGTCGCAGCCCAGCTTCAGCGAGGCACTTCAGTACGGCTTGTAGCCGTGCGTTGTGTTCTTCCATGGTTTTGCCTGAAATCAGAATGTCATCCAGGTATGGCTGGACTCCTGGAATTCCTGCGAGCAAATTGTCCATAAATCTTTGAAATATTGAAACGGCCGTTGACACCCCAAATTGCAACCGTCGAGCCCGGAGTGCTAATAGTCAGTAAGTCGGCTGCGTCATCATCCACTGGAAGCTGCTGATAAGCTTGTTTCAAATCAAGTTTAGTGAAAACTACTCCTCCAGCTAGCTTCGAGAACAGCTCAGATGCTGTGGGTATAGGGTACACATCAGGCTTAACAGCTGTATTCAAAGTACAGCGGTAATCACCGCAAATCCTCAAACCCCCATCTTTTTTTGCTATAGCCACTATAGGTGTGGCCCACTTTGCATGGCGAACAGGTTCAAAGATTCCTTGAGCCACCAATTTGTCCAACTCCTCGTCCAGCTGGGGCCGTAAAGCAAAAGGAACTGGGCGGGCCTTAAAGAAACGTGGAGTAATTGTGGAATCAATGTCAATAGAGATCGGGAGGGTCCGGCAAACCCCAATGTCCTGAAAAACCTCTGAATATTCAGTCAGTATTTTCTCTATGGACTGCAGCTGTACACTGTGTACTCCTTCCACTGATATTCCCAGGGCATCAAACCAGTCCCGTCCCAACAGACTAGTGCCCTGGCCCTGGATGACGAACAAAGGCAGTGTGTTTCGTGTTCCTTTGTACGTTACCTCCACAAATATTTTTCCCTTCACTTCCAAGGTTGCCTGTGACCACTGCTTAAGTATTCCATTGTTGGCATGTATTTCAGGGGGTTGGAAAGGCCACAATGAATGATAGGTATGCTCACCAATCAAGGAACAGGCCGCTCCTGAATCCACTTCCATTGTGTGTGCTTGTTTGTTCAGTATAACAGTGGCCAGATATGGCCTCTGCCCCCCTCTTTCTGCTTTAGTAGTGGTGCTGTAAACAGAGTATTCATTATTTTCCTTGCGTGTTATAATGTTGGTGTAACGTTCTTCTGAGCTGGTTGCATCCTTGTCAGTACCATGTTTAGCCTTTGTTAAACATACACGAGATATGTGCCCTCTTTTTTTACAGTAATGGCACACAGCAGTGGAAAACCTACAGCTTTGCGGGGTGTGCTGACCACCACATCGGAAGCATGGCTTGACACGTGTAGGATTTCCATTTGAAACTGCTGTCTTATGTACTGATGCATGCGCATGGGTTGCATAATGAACATCGTCCTCCAGCCGTGATTCGTTTTGATGCTGTTTCAGCAGCTAGTGCCTTGTCTTCTGCTTCTTTAAATGTTAGTGTAGGTTCAGCCAGCAGGTGTCGCTGTAGCGCTTCATCCATAACCCCGCACACGATTCTATGACGCAGCATTGCTTCTGATCCCCAAAAGCACAGTGCACACTTGTATTTTTTTACAAGAGACACACTCTACTGTTGCTGATGCTGCTTTTTGGTCGAGTCAATGGGGAGATAAAGTGTTACTAAGCCACGGATCCTCTCACTCTGCAGGAACTGCGATTTTGTTTAACAACTGCCCAGGAAAAATGATCTCTGTTAAAACTGATTCCAATGGACATTGGGTTGCAATAGTTCTGGATATTGAATCCATCTTTTTTATTTTGGTTAATGTTTATGGTTTTATCAATGCAAAACAAAATCAGCAGCTTTTTGCCGATGTTTCTTCTCTAATTTGTGATTTCAAGAGATTATTTCCAACAGATAATATTGTCATAGGTGGAGACTTTAATGTTACACCAGATGAATCTCTTGACAGACATCCACCTAAAAGTAGTACCCCTCAACCAAACTCTATGATTACTCAGTTTTGCAACAATCTTAAAGTATTGGATGTATGGAGACATCTTAACCCTAACACCAAACAGTTTTCTTGGTTCAGACCCAATGCCTCTAGTAAATCGAGGATCGACTATTGGTTAATTTCAGATAATTTGTTACATTTTGTTAAGGATTGCATTATTTCACCAGCACCTTTAACAGATCACTGTGTTATTATCTTGGATGTTAAGCCAAAATGTAAAATTTCACATAGTAAGGGATATTGGAAATGTAATTCTGATCTGCTTGTAAATGAGGGATTTTGTGCAAAGATAAAAGATTTAATTAGAGAAATTGGGAATAGTAATGATTTCAGTTCTCATAAAGCTAGATGGGAGTTCCTTAAATTTAAAATTTGTGAATTTTCTATAAACTATAGTAAAATGCTTGCTAAAATAAGAAGACAACATGAACACAAGATTATATCTGAGATTAATAAATACTGCAGTAAAAGTGCACTGAGTAGCTTAGAAAAAAGTAACTTTATTTTGCTTCAAACACAACTGGATAACTTATACATTAAAAAAGCTGAAGGTGCATACATTCGTTAGAAAGCCAAATGGATAGAGGAGGGAGAGAAAAGCACGTCCTATTTTTGTAGGTTAGAAAAAAGACTGCAGTCAAAAACAGTATTGTTTCCCTATGAATAATGATGAAATTACTGATCCTACAATAATAAGCAAAGAAATGCATAAATTCTACAGTGACTTGTATCTGTAAGTGTGATGACTTCTTTGAAAAAATTATTAATTTTATTCCTAGGGTTGACGATGAATTAAGAGATTTTTGTGATGCACAATTATGTATGGAAGAACTTGATTTAGCCGTTCAGAAACTCAAGTCAAATAAATCCCCTGGTCCCGACGGCCTTACAGGAAATTTTTATAAATTTTTTTGGAATGATTTGAAAATGTTACTGTTTGAATGCTCCTTTTGAATCTATTGAAGATGGTTCTTTGGGCCCAACAATGAGTCAAGGCTTGATTATTTTAATCCCCAAACCAGATAAAGATCATAGATTCTTAGATAATCTCCGCCCAATCACTTTACTTAACAATGATTAAAAAAATTTTACACACGTTTTTGTTAATCGATTAAAAAAGGGACGTAATGGGGTCATTTATGAGGTTCAATCGGGATTTCTTAAAGGAAGATCCATTCACAATAATGTAAGACTAGTAATGGATGGTTGCAACCTGGTAGAATACAATCATTTGATAGAGGATGATGGATACATTCTTTTCTTAGACTTTAAGAAAGCCTTCGACACGTTAGAACATAGGTTTTTTGGGGCGTCAGTGGCTCAGTGGTTCATGTAGGTTGTCTACAAACCAGAAGGTTGGTGGTTCGATCCCCGGTTCCACCTGACCAAGTGTCGAGGTGTCCATGAGCAAGACACCTAACCCCAGCTGCTCCCGACGAGCTGGATGCCGCCTTGCATGGCTTGACACCGCCGTCGGTGGGTGAATGTGAGGCAATGTGTAAAGCGCTTTGGAGGGCCATTGGTCTGTTAAAAGCGCTATATAAATGCAGTCCATTTACCATTTTATTTAAAGTTTTAGAAAACTTTGGTTTTGGTGAGCCCTTTGTTAATATTATAAAAATGATTTATAAAGGTATGAATAGTTCCATCTCTCTTCCTTATGGTACATCACAAAGATTTCCTGTTAGTCGTGGAATAAGGCAGGGATGCCCTTTATCCCCTCTTTTATTCATTTTAGCTGCAGATATGTTGTCTACTTTAGTTATCAAACGGTGCAAAAATTTAAAGTATTTGGTAAAATTATAGCAATTAGTCAATTGGCAGACGATACTACCCTATTCTTAAAAAACAAAGATCAAATTCCTCTGGCTATTTCATTAGTTCATATTTTTTCTAATGCATCAGGACTCCAGCCGAACTTAAGTAAATGTGAACTTCTTGCCCTACATCAGAATGATATCACTTGTCTGCATAATATCCCAGTTAAAGATAAGGTAAAATATTTAGGGATTACAATTACCAAAGACCATAAAATAAGTACGAAAGAAAATTTTTATAATAACTTACAAAAAGCAAACCGGATATTAAATTGCTGGTTGCAAAGAGACATTAAAATTTTTGGTCGAATTTTGCTAACCAAAGTTGAATACTTATCCAGATTGATTTATCCTGCTCTCTCTTTAGCTCCCCCCTCGAATTTTATTAAAACATGCTCACAAAAAATGCATAATTTTATTTGGAGGCACAAAGCCCACTATATTAAAAAAGCAGATATTATTAAATCCTATGAACAAGGTGGTTTAAATGTAATTGATTTTGAAAACATGAATATTGTGTTAAAACTTAAAAATGTTTCTATGTAATGAAAATAGTTTTTGGTTTACAGTTCCTTCAGCTTTGTTTCAAGAATTTGGTGGAATTAATTTTTTTCTCAAATGTGATTTTGATTTATCTTTATCTAACAAGTACTCTTATTTTGGAAGTTGGCACATACTCACAATTTCACACCTCATAATGCTTCAATTTGGAACAACAAATATATATTGCACAGGAACAGATCTTTTTGTTACAAGAATTGGCTAAGCAGAAATATATGGTCAGTGAGAGAGCTAATGGATGAAAAGGGTAACATTTTAGACTATAATACTTTTACATTGAAACATGGCTTTGCCTGTCACCCAAAAGAGTTTTTCACCGTCAATACCTTCTGGTATAAAAATGCTAATGAGATGCTACCTCTCTTATACTGAAGTAAAACCAATTCTCCCAGCCTTGTACATTGGAGATATTCAATTCAAAAGTGATAATTGTAATAATAAGTATATAAGACGGGTCATATTAAAAACCTGTTATCCCTGTCAAGTTAAAAGAAACAAATTAGAACACGTTTGATAAAAATACTGTAATATTTCTTATAGAACAGCTTACTTAAGTTTTCCTATTCCCCCTAAAGCAAAAGAAATACACTTTAAAACTTTAAATGAGATCTACCCTTCTAACAAATTACTAAATCAAAAATGTAATATAGAAATTGTCCCCTGTTCCTTTTGCGATAGTCTCTCTGAAGACACTGATCATATCTTTTTCTTATGTAATTTCTCCAAACTCTTCTGGATATCAATTCAGGACTGGTTGATAAAAAAAAGAGGTGGTTGTTGATGGTTTTGTTTTTTCTTTACATCATATTTTATGTGGAGTTCCCAAAAACTGCTGTGTTAACTCTTTTTTGCTAAATAACATTGTAATTTTAGCAAAATATTTCATCCACACATGTAGATTCTTTAAATCTTATCTTTAAATCTTATACTTATTATATTTAAAAACGACTTTAAATGTTTTTCCAAAGCCCTTAATAAGATGAGAGGTCAGAATGCTATGAAACTGCTTTATCTTTTGGCATCATTTGATTGATTGTGATTCTGCCCATAAGTTTGTTTATTTATCTATTTGTATCTTTTTTTTTTTTTTTTTCTGGCTTCTATTTAAGTTCATGTAAATTATGATCTTAAAACTTTATTTATTTATTTATTTTCTTTGTCCTTTTTGAATAATTTATTAGTTATACGGTGTTTGAGCCTGTAATCACTACTCTTGTAAAATGTATATTTGCCATTGTTGTTTATATACTTTTGTATTCAAATAAAAAAATAAAATTAAAATTAAAATTAAAAAAAGCACAGTGCACAGACAAACGTCGAAGCTCAGCAATGTAGTTTGAAATGCTTTGATTAGGTTTCTGTTTACAATTGTGAAAGTGAAAACGTTGAACAATCTCTGATGGCGCTGGGCTGTAATGGCGTTTTAAGGCAGCAACGATGTTTGCATAAGACACAGTAGAGGGTTGCGTTGGGGCAAGCACTGAACGTAACGTAGAATAGAGTAGACCGAGTAAGGTTGGTACACTTTTTGCTTTTTCAGTTACCACACCAAAACTGAGGATTGAAAAGAAGAGATTTTTCATATGACATTTCCTTTACTTGTCTACTAAAATATGAATAATTATTACCATCCATAAATAGGTCATATTTACCACAATTAGCTTATAAACACAAGAAGCTTTTTTGTTCCAAACAATACTGAGTACAGTTGAGACACCCATCCGTAATGCTGTAAAGCTGCCGAACCAATTCATTGAATTTGTAAAATACCTTTAAAATGAGAATTCAACAGTTTTTATTTCCATTCAGTATTTTATTTGATTATTTGTTAAGTTAATAATAGTTAATTAGTAAAACATTGAACAGTAATGGCAAACAGAGATACAATATTTAATTTCAGTTTATCATTTTAATAGTAGGCTAGGCCAACAGTTGGGTTGAGTGACAGTAAAGCTCATTGGAGTCGACTCCAAAAGAGTGGATTCCTCGACTCTGAATAGCCCCAGAGTCGGGGGCGACTCCAGCACAGGAATCGACTCTCGGTGTCGACTCTGATGCTGTGTCCGAAATCGCTCACTTGTTTAATAATTCTCTAATCTTTGTCACACACATTTATTTGAGTGCTTACTTTAAAAATAGAATAGTCACAGCCTCCATGCTAGCTTTAGTTTAATTGATAGGATATTAATGCAATAAATATAAATTTGGTTTTCCATGGTTAACCTTGTGTTCATAATCATTAAACTAAATCATAAAAACACTCACATCAAGAAGAAACACATGAATAAGTGTACATTATTATATTTATTTTAGTATTTAGTATCTTTAACTCACCCTTTAAGACACTGATCATGCATGTTTAGCCCCATCACTCGACAACAGCTTTTTTCATGACTTTTCTTTCCCGTGTAAAATTAGGGATCAGCAATAGCTGATAGCCGCTCATCAAGTCATCACTAAATTGGACTCATTTGGAAATAATTTAAGTGTGTAGGCCTAACAACTGCATTTTTGTCTTATTTCTGACCCTGTTTTGATGTAAAGTAAATGGAGTCGAGGAGTCGATTCCATAGACTCCTACAGTGGGAGTCGGGAATCGGAGTCGACTCCAAAACACCTGGAATCGAACACCCCTACGGAAAAGACTGCAGTTCATGGACTGGCCACTAGAGACTCCAGAAGGAGCAGAATCTCATTGAGCTCATGATAAAATGCCCAACTTTACAGCAGAAGAACACATGTTTACAGTCTGGGACACATTGTGCTTTTGGTCTATACGGCTAATTCTGCGCTTCATGACGACTGTGAGGGGGGTGAATTTTTTCTATAACTTGTCCGTTTAAATTATATAAAGCCTTAAATGTCTGCATAATTAAGGGCGTGGCCACTTCGAGTGACAGGTGTTGTGCCGTTTGTCTGCTGTCTGTTAGTCATCACGTCCCCTCAGCTCCACCCACGCCCCGCCTCTTCGCCCATGTTATCCGGGAGTGACGCTGCCAAGATGGCGACGACCGACTTTAGTCTTCAAAGGCCCTGTCCCAGATGGCACACTTCATGTGCACTTTCGGTCTTGTGGACTTGGCCGCTGCGTGAGCGTGTCCGTTAGGTCCACGAGACCGCAGGGTGTCCCAATTGTCGTTTTAGGTCTCAGAAGGCTGCTTGCGAGCGCCCCCTTTGATCTCGATATATGCGCCCTCGGTGCGCACTTCAGCCGAGCCCGCACTGGTGCAGGTTACACAGAGGACTTCTACCTGGCAGTCAAAGCGGCATTACGTTGTGAGCAACCTGGTCTCACAGAATTCCGTGAAATGAACACGGGACCCTTAACACAAAATCCGTGGCAGTTTCACGGAATCGCCAAAAATTCCGTGATGGGTCCACGGAAGTGATTCCTATGCAAGTCAATGACAGTAAAAAGCAGACATGATTTTATGAATATTTATAGGCTACTTTTATATTTTGGAGCAACTAACTCCACTCCTACCCTAAACCTACCCACTTCTCAACAATATAAAACACATAACAGTCAAATACAAGTACAGTCACAGGTATTTATTGCAAAAACTGACCAAAAACAGCATAAAAGTATCAACTCATGTTGCATTCCAAGTCTTCTGAAGTCACTCGATGTCTTCATGTAAAGAACAGAGTTGATTTTAATGTTTTAATTGCTAAAATGATGATCCCGCCGCGCCGTGAGCACACTCATTCATATCCCATTCAAATAATACACTTGACTCTTTAGCGTGACGCAATCTGTCACGAGACACACAAAGAGCCAATGGCATTTTACAATCAAAGCCGACGTAATGACGCAATTGGTCACGAGACATACGACAGCCAATGCTGTCAAAGCTGACGTAACGTTTTTTCCGGCGGTAAAATTTGAAATGTGTTTAGGATCTTTGGCGGATGGACTCGACGCTGCTGATCGCTTTTGAGGATTTTCTTCACACAAATCAATCGTTTGGCCTCGGAACACTTGGAATATTTGTACTTTTTGAATAAATTGTGCCTGCAGTCGTATCTGCCTGTTATATCCTGTTTTTTTTATAATACACAAATGGTTAGGTTTAGGGAAGGGATTGGGTTACGTGTTCAAAACGTGTCTAAATACTGTAAATAAATAAAAAATGAAAATAATTATAAATAAAATTATGCTGGCTGATTAAATCGAGAATCACACTCCATGTCATAATGGCAAAAAAAAATCATAGTTTCATGATGAAAACAATGCCCAACGCGTCTGTATACTGTCATTGACTTGCATAGGAATCACTTCCGTGGACCCATCACGGAATTTTCGGCGATTCCGTGAAACTGCCACGGATTTTGAGTTAAGGGTCCCGTGTTCATTTCACG
This sequence comes from Romanogobio albipinnatus, assembly GCA_023566225.1. Classification (NCBI taxonomy): domain Eukaryota; kingdom Metazoa; phylum Chordata; class Actinopteri; order Cypriniformes; family Gobionidae; genus Romanogobio; species Romanogobio albipinnatus. Next base: position 48,871,372 of record CM042248.1, read on the forward strand.
GAATTCTGTGAGATCAGGTTGTTGTGAAAGTGCGGACTCAGAGTCAGACCGTGAGGGTTTAGGGTGCCATTTGGGACTGGGCAAAAACACTCTTCAGAAACCTACAGTGACGTCACGGACAGTACATCCATATTTTTTAACAGTCTATGGAACAAACACTGAGCGCACATGATCGCCGGCCAATCGTGCAACAGCTGTGTAGTCATTAGCGCTCGTGCAGTCCGTATTCATAATAAAGGCTAGATGTCTTACGGCGGCCATCTTGTCACAGTCAAGCTTTCTGGCGGGCTCTGTGGTGTCTGATGTAAGGCGAGTGATCTGAACACAAATACTCTTATCTCGCTGAAATCTTGACGGATTTACAAATGGTTTGGTTTCTTACAAACGTTATTAACGTGGCTATAATTCTGGATGTTTGAACAAATTATGAATAATTATTCATGAGTATGCAGTGTCATAACTACATCTCTGACGTTTATAACAAACCAAACAGTTTGGAAATCGTTAGAAAATTGAGCAAGTTATGGTTGTTTAAAAAGTACACGCACCATTAAAACACAATGTTAAGAGTGAGCGCACTGCCTGTGACAAGATGGCCGCCAGGTGCGGAAGTCGACCTCCATTGGCCAGCAGCGCAGACGAGACATCTCGCCTTTATTATGGATATCTATGGTGCAGTCACTCTGGAGAAGCTGCGCAGAATGAACCAGCCGCTGCTCTCGAATCGCTCTTTGCGGAAGTTTCGGATCTGATTTGAGCAAATTCACCGTATGCGACATGCCAACTGGATGCAATGTATCCTAATGTAGTCCAATAAAATCAGTGTGCAAGTCGAGAATTATTAATACTTTTTGTTTAACTTGATCACAAACACTTTAAAATTATAAATCAGTAATACATTATAAACATATTTTCTTCTCCTCTCTCCTTTCCCTGACAAAAACATTACAGAGATCCCTCCACTTTTTCCTGCTCTGTTTAAGTAAAAAAACAACTATGTAAGTAATGTTAACTTAATTTTAGCATGCATTCATTTTACATATTAAATCCAGTATTGTTTTAATATAGAATTGTTCTATAGTCTACACAGTATGCAATTACATCAGAAGTGACCAATTAAATTACAGAAAAATTCTTAACTTTACTTGTCGTTAATTAATAAGTAATGCATTACACGTAATAGCTAGTGGTCATGCTGACATTAGCATAGGAGTGTGGCCGGCAGGCTCTGCACTATTGCGTTGTGTTCTGGTGCATTAAAGACAGACGCTGATATTCCTCAAGGCACTTTATTCTGTACAAATTTCAAAGAGAGCAAAAGATCAGGATTCTATCTTCGATCAGAATCAGCCTCTCTCAGTCAAGTGGAACGCAAACTTTCTGAATATTTAAATCACATTCAAAAATCAGAAAATAAAACACATTAATTATCATGTGTATGTCATATTGCATACTACTATCACTACCATCAACTATTGGTTTTTAGCTTTTGCATTAACAATATGCAACATAAAATAAACCATCTTCCTTTCAATAGTTACTGCATACAATAATATGCAAGAAACTAAATGTAAATGCTTTGTTCAGTGCCAGTGAACATCAATAAATACAAGAAAACTATTCAATGAACACATTATATTTTAAACCTGGTATTGGGAGTACATACCTGTACAAATTTCAAAGAGAGCAAAAGATCAGGATTCTATCTTCGATCAGAATCAGCCTAACATAAGAAATTGGACAACTGAAACATCACAAAATGATAGAATGGAGAGCACTAGCATACAACAAAACAACACACGAGTTTAGCTATGTTAGCAATCTCTTAAGCTCTCAACACATCTCAAATAAATGTATATGCATTCAATGGTACAAGTTACCATGTGCATTTAACTAAAGTCATAACAGGCATATTTCAAATGTGCATTGCACTGAAGTGAGCACGCAAACTGAGAAAGGAACACGATATTCAATACATTACCATCATTCCAGCCTCTATCCAATAGAGGGCGCACTTACACAACAAATAACTCTCCCAATATCTATAAACGACCATAAAATTAATGAACAATACAACATTTTGGTGAAATAAACTCACATAACTACAAAATAGAAAATGAAAGGTTACAAAAAATATATCTCATTCTTTAACCTGTTCCAGGAGCAGCATACACTTTTTAATCTTAAGTGACAAACAAAACACACCTGCCAGACCATAATCTCGCAAACTCTCTTCCAAGCTTCGTTTTTCCTATTGACGTCTCCGCATGATTCAAGAGTTGTGTCATAAATAATAACGTTTTCAGAGACCGCTATAATGATTATAATATTATAATTATAAGCATTATAATAATGAGCTTCTCTCTCATGTTTCCGTGTCCGATCCTAATGAAAGTTCACGACTAGTGGACGAATTCCGACATGTCCGATCGTGTGCAGTGGAAAGGCACAAACAAACAATCAGTTATAGGGTTTTATTCATGTTTGACCTGAGTTTTTGTTGCATTTGCACTGTTTCTGTCCAGCAGGGGTCGCCAGAGTGTGACGCTCGAATCTTTGCGAAGTAATCGGTTCAATTGATTCGAATCTTTGAAAAGCTTCGTTTCTCCCATCACTTGTTAATGTCGTTCGCTGATATTAGAGTTAATAACACCTGTACCGAGACTGATCGGTTCTTTACTGCGATCATAATGTCTTTTTATTATCTTATTATATTGTTATATTTATTCTTAAATACTCAATTTTTTTATTTTTAGTAATGAAAATCTTATTGTAATAGTAATATTTCTTATTTTGTTAAATATTATATTACACACTTTTCGAAATAAGAAAATAAATAAGAAAAGAAAATAATTGCATTTTAAATCGCAATTTTAACCAGAATAATCACAATTAGAGATTTTCCCCCAAACCGTGCAGCCCTAATCAAGCCTGATGTACTTTTAAATTTAAACTAATTTGTATTGTATCAATAAATGCGGTCATCTTAAACTGTGCACACTATAAATGAATGTATTATTTAACATGTATGATATATTACTCTGGCGGAGGGAAGTTGATTAGTGAGTTATTGAACCAGTCAGATGAGAAACACCAGTGAGACAAAAATATTTATTTATTTCTGAAATATAGAGATAGACATTGACAGGAAATTAATTAGGCTACACATTTATGAAAATATTTTTACACTTACAGAGTGAACACACACACACACACACACACACCATGAACACACACCCAGAGCAGTGGGCAGTCATATTGCTGTGGCGCTGGGGAGCAGTCGGGGGTTCTGTGCCTTGCTCAAGGGTCTCACCTCAGTCGTGGTATTGAGGGAGGAGGAGGGCTGGTTATTCACTTATTCACCCCCCATCCTCAATTCCTGCCGCACCTGAGACTCGAACCCGCAACCTTCTGGTTACAATTCCGACTCTCTAACCATTAGGCCACGACTGCCCCGTCTTCTGGATGAATCCCTTAAAGGGTTAGTTCACCCAAAATTGAAAATAAAGTCAGTAATTTCTCACCCTGTCCGTACTGTTGTTCCAACCATGTAAGACCTTCGTTCATCTTCGGAACATAATTTAGTATATTTTTGATGAAATCTGAGAGCTGTCTCACTCCTCCATAGGCTTTCAGAGGGACTGAAACTTGATGGCCCAGAATAGTAAGTAAAAACGTCATTTAAGGAGTCCAAATGACTACAGTGGCTCTGTATTAAGTCTATCATGCGACGAAAATACTTTTTGAGCGGAAAAACAACAAAAATAACGACTTTATCCCACTATTATTGTTGTTCAATTTGAGCCTCTGACGAGAGTTCGCGGGAGTGCCACGACGCATGCGCGAGAACTGAGATTAGTAGTAGTAGTAGAAGAAGAACGCCGTAATCTCAGGCTCAAATTGAACAACAATACTTTTTGAGCGGAAAAACAACAAAAATAACGACTTTAATCACACTATTATTGTTGTTCAATTTGAGCCTGAGATTACGGCGTTCTTCTTCTACTACTACTCTCTGACTCTCGTCAGAGGCTCAAATTGAACAACAATAATAGTGGGATAAAATCGTTATTTTTGTTGTTTTTCCGCTCAAAAAGTATTTTCGTCGCATGATAGACTTAATACAGAGCCACTGTAGTCATTTGGACTCCTTAAATGACGTTCCTACTTACTATTCTGGGCCATCAAGTTTCATTCCCTCTGAAAGCCTATGGAGGAGTGAGACAGCTCTCAGATTTCATCAAAAATATACTAAATTATGTTCCGAAGATGAACGAAGGTCTTACATGGTTGGAACAACATGAGGGTGAGTAATTACTGACTTTATTTTCAATTTTGGGTGAACTAACCCTTTTAACTCCTCGTGATTTATTTAACTATTTAGAAAAGAGGAGGGTTACAATTCCGACTCTCTAACCATTAGGCCACGACTGCCCCGTCTTCTGGATGAATCCCTTAATACCTGGAAAGCACTTGTGAAAATCTCCAGCTACAGCCTGACTCTAACATTTGTTTACAAAGCTACGGTTCATGAACACATGTGCTGAAGAAAGAGTTCATCAGGTTCATTGGCTTCAAACATTCAGTGTCAGTTTGGACATCTAAATATGAATTTGGAATATGATCTAAATTAGGGTTGTCATGGCACCAAAATTTCAGTAGTCTCTGTACCACTACCAATTTTGCTATCAAAGCACAAAAACGTCCATTTAACTTAAAAAAAGGGGAACAAGTTAACTTTAATGCTATAAATAAATAATAGATTAAAACTTTAGCATGTAACCTTCAAATTCTGTTCAGTTAAGCAAACAATAAAAATAAAATCTAAAGAAAAGTAAGTAATAACATTTATTTTCAGCAGCTGAGTCATTGAATCATTCATTCAACCGATTCATTCAAACGGCTGATTCATTCAGGAACTAAGCATTTGACTCCCTTAATGAGTGCGTCATTGAGATTCAACTGATTCATTCAAACGGCCGATTCATTCAGGAACTAAGTATTTGACTCCCTTAATGAGCGAGTCATTGAGATTCAACTGATTCATTCAAACGGCCGATTCATTCAGGAACTAAGCATTTGACTCCCTTAATGAGCGAGTCATTGAGATTCAACTGATTCATTCAAACGGCCGATTCATTCAGGAACTAAGTATTTGACTCCCTTAATGAGTGAGTCATTGAGATTCAACTGATTCATTCAAACGGCCGATTCATTCAGGAACTAAGTATTTGACTCTCTTAATGAGTGAGTCATTGAATCATTCATTCAACCGATTCATTCAAATGGCCGATTGCACTATTGGTCTATTGCACTTACTCTACAAGACCTTTTCGACAGCGATTGGCTACAACGCTGCAAAAACACCTTGAAATTAGTGCAAACAAAAACATGTGAATACAAGATTCACATGACATGAGAAAGTGACATAGTGACATTCAAGAGCAGAGCGGTCAGACTGAAATGGACTTGGAATTGGCCGGACAGTTTGAACACAGCTCAGGTGTTTTAGCTGCAAGAAGAGCTTCAGCATTTCCTCCACAACCATTGCAATTGTTTTTCAATTCTTTCTTTTGGCGACGCTTGCTCTGTAAAGAAACAACAAAAAACTGTCCTTAGTTAGGCACAACATGGAAATATCCTCTATGATAAAGTCATGTGATACTAGGGCTGGGTAAAACTAACTTTGAAGTTAACTTTGACTAACAACATGAAGTTGTACTTCTGATGAAACGAGACACTGACACTGTTTTTCATGTTTAATACGGTAAAGCTGCTTGATTTGAAGCAATCTATTGTATAAAGAGCTATATAAATATATCCGTTTTTTTTGTTGTTGTGTTTTTTCTGTTTTCTCAAAGCTCCTGATGTCATTTGCGTTTTTTTCCCCATTGTCCAATCGAATGAATGGAGAGGCAGGCCTTCTAATGAAAGTTATTAACCCCTTAACTGTCACCCCCTGTTTGCGTGGTCAAAATTTCACTCAAATCTCATTTGTTATTATATTTTAATTAAAAGGTCCCGTTCTTCGTGATCCCATTGTTCAAATTTCAGTTAGTGTGTAATGTTGCTGTTAGAGCTCAAATAATACCTGTAAAATTATAAAGCTCAAAGTTCAATGCCAAGCGAGATATTTTATTTAACAGAAGTTCCCTTTCAAAGCCTACAGCGAACGGCTGGCTTGGACTACATCCTGGTACTTCCTTCATTAATTACGCCAGTAGAACAGTAGAACAGACTAACCTCCGCCCACAAGAATACGCGAAAAAAGGGGCGTGGTCTTGTTGCTGTCCCACGTGGAGAAGAGGAAGTGTTGCGTGGAGAAAAGCGTTTGAGTGTGTTTGTCGCCATGTCGTCGAGACGCTGTTATTTTCATCCCGGAGTCAAATCACCTTTGTTTGGCTTTCCCAGGGACGCTGTAGAGATCATTGAGCGCATACATCTCCCGTTAAGAGGCGTGACCTTTCCACGTGCGCTAAGCTGCTGTCGAATCACAACACGGGAACCGCTGGCACAATCAGAACTCGTTACGTATTTCTGAAGGAGGGACTTCATAGAACAAGGAACTCATCAGCCGTTTTTAGGACAGTGAAAACAGCGGTGTACAGATGAGTAAATTGTGTTAAAAATACTGTGTTTTTTTACACGCGAAACATGAACACATGTTATATTGCACACTGTAAACACAATCAAAGCTTCAAAAACACACGAAGAACGGGACCTTTAAAAAACAGGGACAATACATTTAAATATTTTTAAATGTTGTTGTGGAGTCCCTATTATATTAGTATATTATTATTAACATTAATAAGTATTATGATTTAGTTAGATTATTAGGATTTTTGGTCTGGATTTAATACAATAAAAAAACAATGAAAACAATTAATGGTAAGCTAACCATTGTAAATAAGCAGTTCAAAACAATATTGTAACATGACTTAACAAAAACACATTACAAAAATAAAACAAATATGATCAATAAAACTATTCAACAAATATTGTAACATTTTATAATTGTATTTAAGTTTATACTATATAAATTACTTTTTTTTTACTTCAAAAGTTTTACGTTTAGGCCTATGCTTGAAAATAATTCTTACTGTCCTTAATTGGTCTTGTTATTTAGCATTTTAGGATTATTTTTAGCAGAAAGTTTATGTATTCTGCACATGTATTGGTTGCAAGTGTAATTGTTTGGGGTTAGGGTTAAGGTTTTTATATGTAAGTTATAGTTCAGATGTGTGTTAGGCCTAATCACTGCGTTGTGACGGCAGAACTTTTGGGGACAAAACCATCCCGCACCTTGTTGAGGCTCTGTTATAAAGCACATACAATATTACTTTAAATTAAAAACGAATAGTTAGTATGTTACTACCCTGAAAGCGACAACGAGGTTTCTTTTGATATTTGACGATAATGGCTCTGTCTGCTCTCGACTCGGTACGTTCCTCATGAAGTAGCGGCGCGCACGCGACCAAGTAGAGTCAGCGTAGCAGCTGTATGTTGGTCGGGCGCTTTTTTCCAATATATCTGCGGGTTGTTTGGAACGAGCTGTAAAACGGGGACATTTCCGGGGACAACTCCAGTCGGGGACAGAACATTAAAAACCGGGACTGTCCCCGGGAAAACTGGGACGTTTGGTCACCCTATCGTTGATCCAAGTGATTGACAGGTGATGCCAGGCGGCATATGACCGGTTGGGTCAAACCATCCTGGTATGGGGGAGACTCTGGGTTTTTAGGATAATGAAATTGAATAGTCTACTGAATATAAAATTCCTTTTGTGAACTTACTTATATTTTCCTGAAATATTTATTAGATAATTATTTTTAAAGGATTTTTGCATGGATGCTACTTTTTAAATATATGTAGGCTATATTTTAAAATCTCACCCCCTGGAGTGCCTTCACGTACCCCCATTTGAGAACCACTGGTCTAGATAAGCCCCTATTCCTCAGCTGGGATCGGTCAGAGCCTCTGAAGCCCTTCCTTTGAAACTGCATTAATTTGGACCTTCAGCTGTTGCCATTGAAGTCCATTATGTGCAGAAAAATTTAGTCCCTCCAGAAAAACGCGATTATGCGATCGCATGATTTACATTTACATTTACGCATTTGGCAGACGCTTTTATCCAAAGCGACTTACAGTGGCCTTATTACAGGGCCAATCCCCCTGGAGCAACATGGAGTAAAGTGCCTTGCTCAAGGACACACTGGTGGTGACCGCTGGGATCGAACCAGCAACCTTCTGCATATCAGTTCAGTGATTTAATGCATAATCAGTCAAAGTCCGCATATTTATGCGGGGGCCGTATTTTTTTTAATACACTGCACTTTCGCAGCGTAAATTGCCTATTTCCACGTGCAAAATATGCGGGGCTAGCATGATTTCATAATCCCCACATTTTCGTTGCAAAAAAGTCATATATATTAGCAGAAAGTTGAAAAAGTTTTGTTTACTTCACACGAGAGCCGCCATTTCCGCCTATTGCCATGGGAACGTTTTGATGTGACCTGATGTGACGTGAACGTCATCAAAAGCTTCAAACCGCTGAATCGACTCACTGATTCATAACGCTTCAAACCGCTGAATCGACTCACTGATTCAAAGTGACACGTGACGGCCAAGTATGGTGACCCATACTTGGAATTTGACCTCTGCATTTAACCCATCCAGTTAATGCACACACATTAGGAGCAGAGTAGTGAGTAGTTAACACACACACACTGCAAACGTGTATACAAACACCCAGAGCAGCGGGCAGCCTTGTGTGGCGCCCGGGGAGCAATTAGGGGTTAGGTGCCTTGCTCAAGGGCACCTCAGTCATTTCCCACCGGTTCTGGAATCGAACCAGCAACCTTTGGGTTACCAGTTTAACTCCCTAACCACTAGGCCATGACTGCCCCCATAACACTTTTCATAACACTTCAAACCGCTGAATCGACTCACTGATTCATAACGCTTCAAACCGCTGAATCGACTCACTGATTCATAACGCTTCAAACCGCTGAATCGACTCACTGATTCATAACGCTTCGAAGCTTCATGATGCTGTTTTTTTAAATCGGTCATCACTACATAAGTCTTTATTTAGGTTTAATTTGTGCACAAAAACTATTCTCGCCGATTTTTCATAAAGTTATTGTAGAACCACTGTAGTGAGATGGACTTTTGTGGGTCTTGAGAGTGTAAAGTGCATTGTGCCAATGGAGGCCTTTCTGAGCCATCGGATATCAACTAAAATATCTTCATTTGTGTCTGACGGGTGTCCAGCGACATGAGGGGACGTCATTAATGACAGAATTTTCATTTATGGGTGAACTAACCCTTTAAGAGATTGCACTTTGTGCATTGGAAGCGCTCAAATGTCTGTTTTGTAAAGCTACCTCTGTAAAACAGGAAGTTATTTATTCATTTTTCAGAAGTTGTAGCATATTCCTTTTGTAAAGCTACAGAACTTGTTTGACTCAATGTTTTGTAAATTTGAGCCGTGTGTTTATTAAGGTCTTCAATAAAACAAGATGAGAACTTAAATATTCCCAGCACTTTCTGTGATGTAGTGCTTTTTTCTCTTTTTCATCAAACCGCAGTTTTTGCAAGTTCCCCCAATTATATTGCATAAAATTGCATAAATATCCCGCATTTTCCTTCGCATTTTTTAAGAAAACATGCCGCGTAATCAAGGATTTTTGCCCGCAACAATCACAAAAAAAAAGCCGCATTTTTCTGGAAGGACTGAAAATCTTTGGTGAATATGGATTACTAGACATTGGTGAATATGGATTACTAGACTTTGGTGAATATGGATTACTAGACTTTGGTGAATATGGATTACTAGACTTTGGTGAATATGGATTACTAGACGTTGGTGAATATGGATTTCTAGACTTTGGCGAATATGGATTACTAGACTTTGGTGAATATGGATTACTAGACGTTGGCGAATATGGATTACTAGACGTTGGCGAATATGGATTACTAGACTTTGGTGAATATGGATTACTAGACTTTGCTGAATATGGATTATTAGACTTTGGCGAATATGGATTACTAGACGTTGGCGAATATGGATTACTAGACGTTGGCGAATATGGATTACTAGACATTGGCGAATATGGATTACTAGACTTTGCTGAATATGGATTACTAGACTTTGGTGAATATGGATTACTAGACTTTGGTGAATATGGATTACTAGACGTTGGCGAATATGGATTACTAGACGTTGGCGAATATGGATTACTAGACATTGGCGAATATGGATTACTAGACGTTGGTGAATATGGATTACTAGACTTTGGCGAATATGGATTACTAGACGTTGGCGAATATGGATTACTAGACTTTGGTGAATATGGATTACTAGACGTTGGCGAATATGGATTATGCAGAGCTGCTCATATTCGTTGATAAAAGAATGCATGTAAGTAATACTTGCCCTCCTGCATCTACAGAAGCAAACAACCCCCGAGATGACAATCATAAGTAGAGGAATAACTGTAAGCCAGAGGAGCTCAGAGTTGGGAGAGTTGGGAGGTTTTGGGGTGGGGGGGTGTTCTGGTGCTGGACTGGTGGGTAATGGTGCGTCTGTAAGATACAACAATAACAGGAACAATTAGGGGCCAGTTTTTCAAAACATTTAATCTGGATCAAAATTATCTGGATTTGGAAATCCCATATTTTGCTATCCAGGATCAGGTCATCCATCTTACTTTTGTACTGGTTTTTCAAAGCAAAGTTGGATTGGATCACCCTGATCCAGATACACACCTTTTCAGATCTCCAAATCTGGATCACTAGTGCTCTACGGACATGGTGATGGAAAAAATATGAGTTGGGGGGTGGGTGGGGGGACGTAATGCTTTTGTGTTCTCTCAGAAAAGTTTTGCGTAGTGTTCACCCGAGAAACCTTTTGACTGGTTCATCTCTTATAATTGAGAAGAAGTAAAAAGTCTTTTAAGTGATAAAAAAACATTTTAGATGTAATATTTTTGTTTGATATTATCAGCTGTTTGGGGATTATTTTATGGCGGCTAAATCTTTTTTTACTTTGACTGTAGGCTACCGAAAGGCTAGCCTAATGTCTACTTCTAATTTATTACCTCAACAATTAGCCTAACTAATCAAGAGTAAAATAAAATAATATATGTTTGTGTATTATATGATACAAATGTTGTATTCTTTGACCAGTTTTAAAGTTACTACATTTTCTTCCTGGAATCCACCTTGAAATCCTACCCCCTGTTGGGATCAGGATGATCCTGGATTTTTGGATCAAAGTTATCCAAATCCTACTGACAAGTTTTGAACAACACAAACTGAAGGTTTGATCCAGATTAAAACTAGGACTGGATTCCGTGATCTAATCTGATTTCAGATCCTTCTTTCCCTTTTGAACAACCCATTTTCAAGATTTGATCCAATCCCATTACCAGAATCTGATCAGTTTACCTTTGAACAACTGGCCCGAGGAGTTAATGCTGTGGATCAAATGATGTGAAATCTGATTCTTTACATCACCTAAATGTTATCACTTTTAATTGTTTTGCAAAAAGCTCTTGCTTATTCAGATTCACAGTATCTGAAGTTCAGTCATGTTGTGTGATTTAAAATATATTTATATTAGATAAAATGCTTAGCATGCAGCAAAAGTAGGAATAACATCAACCTATTTTTTTTACTTTGTGAGCACAATCATGACCATTTTTATTATTATTTTCATAATCCTGATTCTAGCACATTATAGGCAAACAGACATATTATAGTAGCATATACTCACCCTTTACAACAAGCTGAGCTTTCACCTCGAACATCTTCTCTCTAATGAGGGCTCGCGCTTCATAGATCCCTGAGCTGGAGCTGTTCACTTTCTGGATGGTCACACACACACGTCCTTTCCCAACTTCCATTGATACTCCAGATGGAGGAGGATCATTATAGTGCCAAGGAATCTGAGCTATAACGCGCTTTCCCTCATTGTCTCCTTTAAAGATAATCATCACCTGATCAGCTTTCTCCACTTCATCGATGTTGAAATATATCGTGACATTCTGTCCATCGGTGGCCTCGATCTTCGACCCAGAAACAGCCAGAGCTGGAAATCAGAAGCACTGCATTAGAATAATAAGACATAGCCACGTTTACATGCACACTCTTTTGTCATTCCGATTAAAATCATTCCGATTGAAAGATTCGGTGAACAGTTTACATGAGACCTTATCTAAACCGATCTGGTGTTTACCTGTGCTGACTTTCAATCTGATTCATTTTGTGACATGTGCGCACAGTTTGTGTGCCGCATCAGATTCGTAGCGTTGCCAGTTGTAGTAACTGCGACGTCCGTGGAGCAATGGTTCTATGTTGGTAATTTTTATAATTATTTATTTTTCTGTGGGCAGACATGTAGTTTAATCTAATTTATGTCCTAAACAATGGCTATTTCAACAGCTGTGAAGTGTGAACGATGAATGTGGACTCAAAATGAATTAAATTCATTTATTTTGAAAAACACAAAAGAAACAATAAAATGCACCCGAAATGAAAATTAGCCCATGATTTACTCACCCTCAAGTCATCCGAGGTGTGTATGACATTCTTCTCTCAGACGAACATAATCAGAGTTCAGTCCCTCCAGAAAAACGTGATTATGCGATCGCATGATTTAATGCATAATCAGCCAAAGCGGGGGCTGCATTTTTTTAAATACGCCGCAAAATATGCGGGGCTAGCATGATTTCATAATCCCCGCATTTTCGTTGCAAAAAAAAGTCGTATATATATTAGCAGAAAGTTGAAAAATGTTCATTTACTTCACACAAGAGCCGCCATTTCCCCCTGTTGCCATGGGAACGTTTTGAAGTGACGTAATTACCCGACCTGAACGTCATCGAAAAGCTCCAACCCCCGTGGAGAAACATAGATATCAGTGAAACCATGATGAAGCGCAAACTCCCATTTGCCAACAAAAATAACAGCAAAAGAGCAAAGCAGTTTCCCGGTGTGTTGACCAATTTCAAAACACAGCATCATGAAGCTTTGAAGCGTTATGAATCAGTGAGTCGATTCAGTGGTTTGAAGCGTTATGAATCAGTGAGTCGATTCAGCGGTTTGAAGCGTTATGAATCACAGTGAGTCGATTCAGCGGTTTGAAGCGTTATGAATCAATGAGTCGATTCAGCGGTTTGGAGCGTTATGAATCAGTGAGTCGATTCAGCGGTTTGGAGCGTTATGAATCAGTGAGTCGATTCATCGGTCTGAAGCGTTATGAATCAGTGAGTCGATTCAGCGGTTTGAAGCGTTATGAATCAGTGAGTCGATTCAGCGGTTTGAAGCGTTATGAATCAATGAGTCGATTCAGCGGTTTGGAGCGTTATGAATCACAGTGAGTCGATTCAGCGGTTTGGAGCGTTATGAATCAGTGAGTCGATTCAGCGGTTTGGAGCGTTATGAATCAATGAGTCGATTCAGCGGTTTGGAGCGTTATGAATCACAGTGAGTCGATTCAGCGGTTTGGAGCGTTATGAATCAGTGAGTCGATTCAGCGGTTTGAAGCGTTATGAATCAATGAGTCGATTCAGCGGTTTGAAGCGTAATGAATCAATGAGTCGATTCAGTGGTTTGGAGCGTTATGAATCAGTGAGTCGATTCATCGGTTTGAAGCGTTATGAATCAGTGAGTCGATTCAGCGGTTTGAAGCGTTATGAATCAGTGAGTCGATTCAGCGGTTTGAAGCGTTATGAATCAATGAGTCGATTCAGCAGTTTGAAGCGTTATGAATCAATGAGTCGATTCAGCGGTTTGGAGCGTTATGAATCAGTGAGTCGATTCATCGGTTTGGATCGCCAAAGTCACGTATTTCAGCAGTTTGACACGCGATCCGAATCATGAATCGACTCGCTGATTCATAGCATCATGATGCTGTGTTTTGAAATCGGTCATCACTATATAAGTTGTTATTTAGTTTTTTTTTGCGCACAATAACTATCATCGTCGCTTCATAAAGTTATTGTAGAACCACTGTATTGAGATGGATTTTGTAACGACGTCTTTAGTGCCTTTTATGTGTACATTGTGCCAATGGAGGCCTTTCTGAGCCATCAGAATTCAACTAAAATATCTTCATTTGTGTCCAACGACATGATGGGACGTCATTAATGACAGAATTTTCATTTCTGGGTGAATTAACCCTTTAAGAGATTGCACTTTGTGCATTGGAAGCACTCAAATGTCTGTTTTGTAAAGCTACCTCTGTAAAACAGGAAGTTATTTATTAATTTTTTTCAGAAGTTGTAGCATATTCCTTTTGTAAAGCTACAGAACTTGTTTGACTCAATGTTTTGTAAATTTGAACCATTATTAAGGTCTTCAATAAAACAAGATGAGAACTTAAATATTCCCAGCACTTTCTGTGATGTAGTGCTTTTTTTCTCTTTTTCATCAAACCGCAGTTTTTGCAAGTTCCCACAATTTCATCGCATAAAATTGCATAAATATCCCTCATTTTTCATCGCATTTTTTAAGAAAACATGCCGCATAATCAAGGATTTTTGCCCGCAACAATCACAAAAAAAGCCGCATTTTTCTGGAAGGACTGAGAGTTATATTAAAAAAGTCCAGGCTAATCCAAGCTTTATAATGTCAGTAACTGAAGGGCGAAATCAAATCCCCGGCAGATCATGCTGGGTTTACCCAGTCTACATAATTACTAGTAAACGCATACTTTTTTATATATAACTTACGAGAAACAGAGAGAAATGTCCTCTCCAGCAGCTTGAATGTTACCGGTTGCCATGGCTTAACGTCCACCAGGACTTATACAGTTTTATAAAAGCTATTTATTATTTGTTGTAAAGTGTAAGAATCACCTCAGAAAAATAACAACTTATAGGCGCAGTTGAAGCCTAGGACAAACGCTGTCAAAATGAGATGGTGTAGCCAGGCTATGTCTGTGTCATTATTCCAATGACACATTATCTTCATAACTTAAATAAACGAAATAAAAAGTTTAACACCTCAGAAAAATGACGATCCTCTAAGTCAACATTATAATGTTAGCCTGGTGTGTGCGCGTGGCGCGCTTCCTTGCCTTGTGGAGCATTTCCCATCCAGTGTTGCCAAACTAATTAGCATATACGTGCCGTCACCGCGTCATCCTTGCGTTCCGCCTACCTAAAGTGCTTTCTCTCCTAATCCGTGCTCATACTGTATTTTAAAATAATATAAAACGGCCGACCGTCCAATAAATGTGTTCTCATTTCCTATATCTTTTTGTCACACAGTAGAACGAGTAACTTATGATGTAATGAATGACTACATTTTTATATGTGTAAAATAATCTGAATTGAGAGATGTCAAACTCGATAAACTAAAGCTCTGTTATAGTGAGTAATATAAGTGATAGGCACAAGAGAAGAATGGAAATCATAACGGGTCAAACTAAATTCTTTAAATATAAAACAAAAGAGATAAATCCATGGCAACACTGTGCTCATGTGGAGCTCATCCACGTCTGTTTGCGTTTACCGGCATGCGCTGCTGCTCCTCTCAGCCATTCAATTCAATTAAATTCAATTCTCGTTTATTGTCACATATCATGTACACAAGTGTACAGTGAAATGCTGAGGTGCAACTCTCTTTTTACAATGCAGTAGGCTATTCAATACATGAACAGGGACAGACAAAGGTGTGACGGCAGAAAGGACACCGCGCTCGCAGGGCAGTCGGTGACATATTTAAAGTATCCGACGTTTGTCCAAAAAGTCGCTAGATTTGTCGCTAGTAGCTTTAATAAAAAAAGAGTCGCTAAAGGGGTCTGATAAGGAGCTAAAGGGGTCTGATAAGGAGCTAAAGGGGTCTGATAAGGCGCTAAATTGGCAATCACTGTTTCCATCGGATTGGGCTTTTAAACAGCGATGACAGCTCCATGTCCTACTGACAGTAAACACAAATCCGCACATTAAATGAAAACCCCACCAACTCACCTGAAACAAGTGTCAAATAGAAAACTTCCATTGATGTTATTTTCATCATTAGCAAAGTTCCGGAAAAAAACTAAAGATTAGCTTCGAAATGCAGAATAATCCAGTCTGTTTTAACGCTAAACGTTCCCTCTTGCTTGTTTAGCAGACCCAGCTTTAACTGTTCAACAGATAGTGGCTCTCTTTCCTTCTTATGAGACGAGCAGCAAAGTGTAGCAGACCACATGAGTTGGAGAGCCCACCCATTTCATTTCTGCAGCCAATCGCTATAGGTCTTACCAATTTTAGCTCCACCCATTTCATTTATGCAGCCAATCGCTATAGGTCTTACCAATTTTAACTCCACCCATTTCATTTCTGCAGCCAATCGCTATATGGCTTACCAATATTAGCTCCACCCATTTCATTTCTGCAGCCAATCGCTATATGGCTTACCAATATTAGCTCCACTCATTTCATTTCTGCAGGTCTTACTAATTTTAGCTCCACCCATTCTCATTTCCTTGCCTGTAAGTGAAACTGAAGTGAACCCTAGGACTTGGGTAGGGTTTCTCTCTCCAATACAAAATCTCTTAAGATGCAAAAAAAAAAAAAAAAAAAAAAAAAACATGTTTTGAATAGAAACCCTTAGCCTTTGTATCTTAATTCTATCCTTGTCAATGTTTGATCCTACTGTTATATAATGATGTAGGCTATAATTGTTTTATACATTGATAAATAAAAAAGCTGCTCTTTTCTTTCTCTCTCCTCGGTGTTTGTATTTGTAAATGTGTTTTATTTATAAGTAGGCTATAGATAACGTTACTGATCAAGAACGGCAGAACTGTTCCCGTTTCCCTTCATGATCTCACACAAAACTAAGCGATTCCAAACCCCCAGATCTCAAAGATTCACACTTAAGATTATTGGTCATGTATTCTCCAAATGTCTGTTTGTTACTGTAACACAGATTCAACAGATGTTTAACATTAATGTACTTACTTGCGACATCGCAGGTTTCCGAGAAGAGAAACACTGCCACACATTTCAGTAATGGCTGCCGACGTTGTCGTTTCTTCTGCAATGCAAAGCAATCCAGTATTTTCTTTCACGGGCGGAGCTACAATGTTCATAACTTTCCTGCTCTGTGCAAATATTGTTCGCTGCAGAGCTCAAGAGTGGAGCTCAACCTGTTTAATGAAAAGGGTCTGACTGCAGAACTACAGTTTTACTGCACAGCAGTTTAGTCCGCGCATGCGCATTTCAGCGTGAGTTTTATGTCGTCGAGATGCATGTTACAATAATTTCCCGACGTTTTCAAAATGCTCTTCTTGCACTTATTCTTGTCAGAGGTTAGGGACAACAAACACGCTAGCGTGTCATCCTTTTGTAACCCTGAGATTTGAATGTATTCATTTTGTTGTATAATTGCACTTGTATAATTGTAGATCAATGGCAATGGTAAAATAATGGTATGTTTAAAATGTAAATGGTAAATGTAATAAATAATGAATAAGTGTAAATTAAATTGTATTCTAGGTTATGTCTCCAACAAATTAATAATATGCTCACACTTTCAGCCTGTCTGAAATTAAGTTTTATTTGTGTTCAAATGTCTGCATTTAGCCCTGACAGAATGAATCAATTTGAGGAATTAGAGTTATCTTGACTTTAATAATTGCCCTTTCAGTGTCTATTCGAAAGTTTGTTCTATACCAGGCTTTGAAATATAAAGTGTGTTTATTAAACCAGACTGTTCGTTTTTGGATGGAAAACGTAAAAGATTATTCATGACACAAGCATTGTTTTAGCCTGAAGTCCTGCGAGCAACAGCAAATGCAAAAAATACCAGCAGAAGCAACAATAACCATTTGATAGTTTTAGGACAGAACAGAAAACAGCGGGCAAAATTGCTGGAGTGAAACTGTGGCTCTAGTGGCTCTGCAGACAGATATTATTGGAGAGATATTATTGTGTTTAATGGGTGGAGAGATAGAGTTATGGTTTGGGGATGCAGCTCCACCCATCACGACCACAGTAGGTCAAGAGAGGCGGAGCTGGAGGTAATGGCTCTGCAGTGAGTGTGTGTTCTCCATCACATAAACTGTTTTCTACAAGGTCATTATGTTTCAGCATTAAACGAACATAAGCTTATAATACAAGTGTTCGTAGTGCACAAACTGTTATAAATTGACGGCCATTAATTTGCCAAACTTAATAATATAAAATGATTTAACCAAGAGCTGTTTTGTTATATTCTTCTATTTGCCTTTAAAAGTATGTAGTTTGATAATATGTTGTGTTACACTTTCCCACAGCTTCCCCTGGTGTTTCTCATCTGACTGGTTCAATAACTCACTAATAAACTCCATTCTGCCAGAGTAATATATCATACAGGTTAAATAATACATTCATTTATGTGTACAGTTTAAGAAGATTTGTGTGTGTGTGTGTGTGTGGATTAAATTATTATATTTGTTTAAATTTGAAAATACATGCAGGAAAAAACAATCATCAAAAATCAAGTAATACAGATTGAATTTATTTCATGAAAATGTGCATTTACACATTCACAACACAAACTGTACAAGTCATGCTTTTATGAAAAAGTGAAGTTATGAAGGTATTTTTGGTGAGGAGGAGATAAGCTGCGCAGCTTCCTGGAGTGGCAGTGTGTTGAGCTAAATGTGAGTGTATGAGTTTCTTCATGTGTGATTCGTAGAACAGGATTTGTGCACCTGCAGTGAAGAATGTGTGAAGGTGTAACTGTTGCGTTGTGTTTGTAAGTGAGAAAAAAAAGTCTACAAGTTTACAACTCCTAAAATATTTTTCTCTGTGACTTCAAATGTATTGGTACACATGTGTGGATATGATCTACAGCTACAAATTCCACTCACACGTGTTCAGTTGCCAAAAATACATAAAGCAGACGGAGGTGGAGCTGGGAGCTCAACACACTGCCACTCCAGGAAGCTGCGCAGCTTGTCTCCTTCTCACCAAAAATACCTTCATACTGCTTCTCACTCCCTGTTATTTACCCAGAAATATTGTTTGCTCACTATGTAGGGTGTGATACTATAAAGTATTGGTATATTATTCAAATAGAGTACGAACATAAATGTATGCTATTCTACCTGGAGTAGATATTTATGTTAAAACAATGTCAATGCTCGATGATGCATTTGGAGCTCACCTTTCTTTTCAAAAAACTGAGTGAGCAACTGCTTGCCCTCATTTTCATTTCTCTCTTTAATCTTCTTTTCGTTTTTGAGCCCCTGATTTTCCTTTCTTAAGGAAAGACATGACTCTTCCACTGTCTTCCTAGTTCATATCACGTCTAACTCCAGCTCTTGTGTCTCATGAACTGATTCACCGCAGGTCCCAGGGTTGCCAGGTTTTCACAACAAAACCCGCCCAATTGCTACTCAAAACAAGCCCAATAGCGTTTCAGGGGGGCTTCCCCGTTAAAAAAAAAATTCCCGGGGCTAAATCTCGCGTTCCCGGGGCTAAATATCACATAATTGGGGTCGCTTCAACCCGCGGACATAAAAAACAGCACGCGACAACAGTGATGGAGAAGCCCAATTCCGCGGGAAAACCGCGGACTTGGCAACACTTTCCGCAGCAGAAGTATCTGACCTGCGGGTCGTACCATTTAGTCAAGTTAAGTCAAGTCAACTTTATTTATATAGCGCTTTTAACAATGTAGATTATTTCAAAGCAGCTTTACAGTGTTAAACAGGAAAATAATGCAGCATAATTTTATTAAGCTGTATAGCCGTTTGATGTCATCATGTCATCAGTTCATTTCAATTTCCATACGGTGACAGTGTGGGCTTTAGATCAATAATTTAGTTTATATGGTTAATTTAGTTTATTAATTAGATTTATTTCGATGTTTAGTTGAAAAATGTAGTGTCCCCAACTGAGCACGCCAAGCCAGAGGCAACAGTGGCAAGGAAACCAAAACCCCATCAGGTGACCTAATGGAGAAAAATAAACCTTGGGAGAAACCAGGCTCAGTCGGGGTGCCAGTTCTCCTCTGGCCAATTAACAAACAGCGTATTATTATTATTATTATTATTATTATTCTGGCAGCTTTACAGGTCAGAGGTCATAATAGATCGGAATATTCGAATGATCGGGGGCAACATGCTGGAGACGGGTTTATTGCGGATGACATATTGATTTAAGTATTATTTAATTTTAATATTCGAACAATCGGAGTCATCATGCCGGAGACGGATTTATTGAGATGCCGTGTCGATGAGGCAGTTTCAGGGGGAGGCTAATTGACACGGTCTCTGCGGACACTTCAGGGTCATGCGTTGGTCTTCTCTGGGCGCAGGTCCACCATCTGATCTGGATCCGGCTGACTACTGTAAACCTCGGGATAAAACAGAGAGACTATCATTAGCGTAGATGCCATTCTTCTGATGATGTCACGAGTACATCAGGGGTTATGGGAAGTGTTCCCGGTTCCGGCTGACCTAGTTAATGCAGCCTAACAATCATTTAATTGAAAAAGTGTTTTATGTGGATGCCACAGTAAAGAGATGTGTTTTTAGTCTAGATTTAAACTGACAGAGTGTGTCTGCTTCCCGAACAGTGCTAGGAAGACTGTTCCAGAGTTTAGGACCTAAATAGGAGAAGGATCGACCGCCTGCAGTTGATTTGGAAATTCTTGGTATTATCAACTGGCCAGAATTTAGAGACCACAGTAGACGTGATGGAGTATAATATGTTAAGAGCTCGCTCAAGTATTGGGGAGCTAAACCATTTAGTGCTTTGTAAGCAAGATTTTAAAATGTATGTGATGTTTAATAGGTAGCCAGTGCAATGTTGACAGAACTGGGCTAATATGGTCATACTTCCTGGTTCTAGTAAGAACTCGAGCTGCTGCGTTTTGGACCAGCTGGAGTTTGTTTATTAAGCGAGCAGGGCAACCACCCAGTAGAGCATTACAATAATCTAGCCTTGAGGTCATGAACGCATGAACTAACTGTTCAGCATTTTGCATTGAGAGCATGTGCCGTAATTTAGATATATTTTTAAGATGGTAGAATGCAGTTTTACAGATGCTAGAAACGTGGCTTTCAAACGAAAGATTGGTATCAAAGAGCACACCCAGGTTCCTCACTGACGACGAAGACTTGACAGAGCAGCCATCAAGTGTTAGACAGTATTCTAGGTTACTACTTGTGGAGCTTTTTTGTCCAATAATTAAAAATTCAGTTTTTTCTGAATTGAGTTGCAGGAAATTACCAGTCATCCAATGTTTTATATCAGCTATGCATTCCGTTAATCTTGTGAATTGGTAAATTTCTTCAGGGCGTGAAGAAATATAGAGCTGAGTATCGTCAGCATAACAATGAAAACTAACGCCATGCTTCCTAATGATATCTCCCAGTGGTAGCATGTACAGGGTGAAGAGTAGCGGTCCTAGCACTGAGCCTTGTGGTACTCCATACTGAACTTGCGATCGGTGTGACATCTCTTCATTTACTGCTAAAAACTGATAACAGTCGCATAGGTATGATTTAAACCATGATAAAGAAATTCCACTAATACCTACATAATTTTCGAGTCTATTCAAAAGAATGTTGTGGTCGATGGTATCAAATGCAGCGCTAAGATCGAGTAACACTAATAGAGAGATACAGCCACGATCGGATGATAAGAGTAAATCATTTGTAACTCTGATGAGAGCAGTCTCAGTACTATGATACGGTCTAAATCCTGACTGGAAATCCTCACAGATACTATTTCTTTCTAAAAAGGAACATAATTGTGAAGACACTGCCTTTTCAAGTATTTTTGACAGAAAGGGTAGATTTGAGATTGGTCTATAATTGACTAATTCTGTAGGATCAAGTTGCGTTTTTTATTAAGTGGTTTAATAATAGTCAACTTAAAAGTTTGGTACATATCCTAATGACAAAGATTAATTAATGATATTAAGAAGAGGATCTATGACCTCTAGTAGCATCTCTTTTAATAGCCAAGTCGGTACAGGGTCAAGCATACATGTTGATTTTGATGATTTAACGAGTTTAGTCAATTCTTCTTCTCCTCTAGCAGTGAATGATTGTAATTTTTCCTCAGTGACACTACAATGCTCTGTCTGATGTGATACTGTAGTAGACGGCTGCATGGTTAAAATTTTCTTCCTAATATTATCAATCTTACATGTGAAGAAGTTCATAAAGTCATTACTGCTGTGCTGTTTACAATCATCAGAAGTTGAAGCTTTATTTTTGGGTAATTTAGCCACTGTATCGAATAAATACCTTGGGTTGTGTTTGTTTTCTTCCAAGAGAGTTGAGAAATAAGCAGATCTAGCAGTTCTTACAGCCTTTCTGTATGTGATCATGTGCTCTTGCCACGAATTACGAAATACCTCTAGCTTTGTTTTCTTCCAGGTGCGCTCCATTTTTCTGGCTGCTGTTTTAAGGGCCCGGGTGTGCTCGTTGTACCATGGCGTTGGACTATTTTCTTTAATCTTCTTTAACCGCAGAGGAGCAACTGTGTCTAAAGTACTGGAAAAGAGAGAGTCAATAGTTTCTGTTGCAACATTGAGTTCTTCTATGCTATCTGGGATGCTGAGGAAATGATACCGATGAGGAAGATTATTTAAAAAGCAATCTTTAGTAGCGGCAGTGATTGTCCTGACATTTTTAAAGCGAGGGGGCGGCTTTGCAATCTTAGCTAAATTAAGTATACAAGATACTAAGTAATGATCTGAGATGTCATCGCTCTGCTGCAGAATTTCAACGGTATCAACATTTATTCCATGTGACAATATTAGGTCTAAAGTATGATTATGGCGATGAGTGGGTCCTGACACGTGTTGCCTAACTCCAATAGAGTTTAGTGTATCTTTAAATGCTAATCCCAATACGTCTTTTTCGTTGTCTACATGGATATTAAAATCACCAACAATTAGTACTTTATCTACGGCCAGTACTAATTCTGATAGAAAGTCAGCAGATTCTTTGATAAAGTCTGTATTATACCCTGGTGGTCTGTATACAGTAGCTAACACAAATGTTAAACGGGTTTTATCATGTACACTACATAGCGTTACATAAAGCACCAAAACTTCGAAGGAATTATATTTGAAACTAAACTTCTGAGTAATACTGAAGATATTATTATAAATTACAGCAACCCCTCCCCTTTTACCTTTCAGACGCGGCTCATGTTTATAACAATAATCATTGGGGGTGGACTCATTTAAAGTAATGTAGTCATCAGGTCAAACAGAGCACATCTAGAATATTATCTGTAATAATATAATTAACAATAAGCGCTTTTGGGGAAAGGGATCTAATATTCAGCAACCCAAGCTTTATCATTTGTTCATCTGTATTATATGTTTTGTTTATTTGTTGGACATCAATTAAATTTTTACTGTTGAATGGTTTTGATGTTTTTTTGTATTTACTAATTCAGGGAACAGACACAGTCTCTATATGATAATATCTCGGTGAAAGAGTCTCTATGTGCTGGGATTTATCTGACTCCGGTAACGTGAGACAGCTAGCAGACGGTCGGTTTAGCCAGTTTGTCTGCTTCCTGACTTGGGCCCTAGTGAGTCAAGTTTTAGAGAGAGAGAACTTTACTAGAGAGAAGAGCAGAACCACCCCAGGATGGATGGATGCCATCCTTCTTCAACAGGTCAGGTCTGCCCCAAAAACTTTTCCAATTGTCTATGAACCCTATGTTATTTTGCAGACACCACTTAGACAACCAGCCATTGAGTGATGATAGCCTGCTAACCATCTCATCACTCCAGGGAGCGGACCAGAACAATAAACAGCCTCTGACATCGTACTAGCGAGTTCACACACCTCTTTAAATGTTAATTTTGGTGATCTCCGACTGGCGAAGTCGAACATCATTAGTGCCGACGTAAATAATCTTAGAGAATTTACGATTAGCTTTAGCCAGCACTTTTAAATTTGCTTTGATGTCAGGCGCTCTGGCTCCCGGTAAACAAGTGACTATCGTGGCCGGTGTCTCTATCTTCACGTTCCATGTAATAGAATCACCAATGACTAGGGCACTTTCAACAGGATACTCAGTGGGGGCTTCACTGAGAGGGGAGAACCTGTTTGATGTTCTAACCGGAACGGAAGAGCGGTTCTTTGATCTGCGACTATGCCGTCTCACCGTTACCTAGTTTCCCTGCTGCACGGGCCCTGCAGCCGGAACCGAAGAATGTACAGAGTTCACTAAGCTATTCGCATCCAAATCAGTGTCTAAAGCGGTTACATCCTCACTACTCTCAGATAAAGTATGGATGCGTGTTTCTAATTCTGAAATCTTCTCCGTCAGCCTAACTATCTCCTTACATTTATCATTGCGGTCAAGCCAGCCGCCACCCCGAAATGTACGGTCAATCTATCCGCCACGTTATTTCGTGGTGCGCACATACACTGGCTATTACGGTACAACCATCAGAGAGAACTGATATGAAAACAAGTGATCTTCCGGTGAACGTGATTTCACATGAAAATGATAGGACACCTCACAGCCTGTCACTGTATGATGTGGAATTCCAAAATAAAAGTCTCCCTGAATAAATAAACAAACGGGCATTATTATGTGTGTGTGTGTGTGTGTGTGTGTGTGTGTGTGTGTGTGTGTATGTATGTGTGTATGTATGTATGTATGTATGTATGTATGTATGTATGTATATATATATATATATATATATATATAACAAAATAAGAGCCCCCCAAAATTCATATTTGCACTCTTCTGTCTATATATTGAGTAAGCCATAAAAACAAAAGTCCTAGTTTCCACAGACTAATTTCACTGCAGACAGAGAGTACACCTTCTCACAGTGTCAACTACACCATTTCAAGACAGTCTGATGTGGGATTACTAAATAAGAGCACCCCAAAACTCATATTTGCGCTGTTTTGTCTATACATTGAGTAACCCATAAAAACAAAAGTACTAGTTTCCACAGACTAATTTCACTGCAGACAGAGAGTACACCTTCTCACAGTGTCAACTACACCATTTCAAGACAGTCTGATGTGGGATTACTAAATAAGTGTATGAATAGCCAGTGTGCGCGCACCACGAAATAACGTGGCGGATAGATTGACCGTACATTTCGGGGTGGCGGCTGGCTTGACCGCAGTCATTAACCACATGTGAAGCCCTGTTCGCCAGCGGAGAAGCCTATACTGAACATGCAGCGCAAGAGACAATGACAGGAGATGACATGATTTACCGTGTTTGTTGATTAATCCAATTTACCACTTACCACAATCGTTTGCCGGACACTATTTACTAATCCAACTAATGATCTCAGAAAAAGGGAGACCTGGGTGCAGAGATGACAAGCTAAAAGGCTAGCGAAATGCTAACGTGTGATGGTGATTTAGATTAAAAGCTAGCGATGTCAAATTTAACGTGATAGGCAATTTTTAAACAATTTATGGTGATGAGTAAGTTATATTTAGCAGTAGAATAAAGAGGAAATATCAAAATAAAGATTAAAACGTAAGCAAGGCTGTTCAGCGCTACAGACAAGGCAGACAGACAGGAGCAATCGATCGGGCAGGAGCAGTCGTTCAATGAAAAAGCGGTTCAATTTACATTGATTCGAGAGGGGTGGTGGGGCCCTGCACAGCATGAAAATGCCTTTTTATACCAAACCAGTGCCTAACTACAAGTTTAGTTTTGCAAAGGATTATTTTATTTGTACATAAATGCTATACAAATGTTAGTGCATTTATATATGTGTATAGAAAACTGACTCCCCCTCCAGTCGGACGCCCCTACTTCACTAAGTGGTACTTGCAGAGTCAAATTACACTCACCTCTCCTCTCTGCGGTTCTCGTGGGGATGAGAGAAAACTAAAGGGACCAGTTGAGTCGACATCCCGCTGCGTTACGCATTTTGGATGAAATCTTGGAGATTCTCTACAGTTTTGTTAAAGATGAAATCAATGGTCACTATCTTCGTATTATTTAACTTTGCGTTGGTTTCAGGTAGGTAGAGAACTGTGTTAATGGATTGTTTTTTATGAAACTTTTAAGATTGTACTGTCAGTTCATCTCTCATTATTCTAAAGCAGTGGTTAATTGTCATCCTAAACACTTTCTTTCTGTTCTAAACAGCCGATGCTTTACTTGCTGATGGGTCGCAGTTCGAGGCAAACCATGGAGAAGATGTGACACTGCCCTTCACAATGGATGAAGCGGAGAAAGCGACAGATGGAGGATCACTTTTACTTCAGGAACTACGAAGTCTTTGGTTGCACAGATCTGCGACCCTTCTGAAGGATGTGCTGTTGTGAACGCGCCTGGAGTCTCGCTGAGAGTTGAGAGAGGACGTGTGTGTGTGTGTGTGTGTGTGTGTGTGTGTGTGTGTGTGTGTGTGTGTGTGTGTGACCCTTCAGAGAGTGGACAGCTCCAGATCAGGGATCTATAAAGCTCTAGCTTTCTTTGGAAATTATGTGTTTGAGGTGAATGCTACACTAGTTGTCAACGGTGAGTGATTGCTGTAGACCGTCTTTTTCCCCGTAATGGGGGTGAAGGAGATACAACTACAGTTTGCCTCTCTTTCTCTGTCTCGTTCACTGGTTATTGAAATGTCATTGCATTATGTATTGTTCTCAACATTTGGCGCACGCTTCCAGTTCCAGGCTCTAATCGCGCGCACGCGTGCCCAAGAAAATCTCACGCCAAATTGGCAACCCTGCGTTTGATATGAAACAAGTCTCGGCTTTCAAAATTCTGTAAGTTTTAATATTAAATTCAAACAATACATACATTTTTGGCGCACTCGATGTTGTGTAAAGCCAGAGGCATTGATGCATTTGAGAAAGTGTCGACATGATTTGATGCAGTTGTAGCCAAACTCACAGCGCTGTCGCCGGTCAGCACATCTGAATGGGTTGATCAGGATTGGCAGCAGCTTCAGGTTTTTGCAGCAATTTTGGTAAACATTCCTGTGATCAAAGCTGGATTGATCACCATTACTCCAGTCTTTAGAGTCACATGATCCTTCAGAGATCACTCTTATATGCCGATTTGTTGCTCAAGAAACATTATCAATGTTGAAAACAGTCGTGAATTTTTTTCCATAATTATTTAATGAATAGAAAATTTAAAAGAACAATTTATCTGAAATAAAGCTTTTGCAACATTATAAAATGTCTATACTGTCACTCGATCAATTTAATGCATCCTTGCTGAATAAAAGTATTCATTTCTTTAATATATAGTATAAGTTATAACATCCAGGTGATGTAAAAAATTTGATGATTTAATGATTTGGAAAAGAAAAACTATTGCTTGCATTATTTCTGAAATAGTTAACTCTGCAAACACAGATCCTTCATAGAAATAGTAAGCTTGACTTTTGCAGATGGTGAAATGACTCATGGTAATGGCTCATTTTTTTCCTTTTTTTTTTAACTAACTTCCTTGTTTTTATTTTACAGAAGCATCATTTTCTTCCACACCTCCACCACACTCCTCCACCCCAAAAACCTGTGACCTCTGACCTCCTCTGGCTCTGTGCTTTGATTCCCCTGTTTATTGTCATCTCTGGGGCCGTTTGCTTCTGTAAATACAGGAGGGCAAGTATAAATGACATTTATTCTTTTATATGAGCAGCGCTGCGGTTCTGATATTCGGAGTCTGTATTCACCAAAATCTTTCAGCTCCTAAAGTGGACATTTAGGACCAGCTCTTAAAATAATTGTAGAACTCATACATTTTTATTTTAACACTAAAAGCAGCATCTGAGCCCAGTTTTGATGTCGCCTTGCAATGGCTGCTGTTGTCAGTCTCAAATTGTGTTTTTTCATAAGCTTAGTTTTCTTTTGTTGTTTTGTGTGTGTGTGTGTGTGTGTGTGTTTTGTTTGTTTTTACAGATCCCGTATTTTCAAAAGAAAGAACTGGGAACCAGTAGCAGTGATGGTGTAGCCGTCGCCAACGGAACGGTTGTGAAGAAAACGCTGAAACTCTTCTCACAGATACCCGAGTGACTTAAAACAGACGAGCCTTAAACTAGTCCCAGAATGATACGCATGTTTGAGCGGTTTTAACTGAAAGCACATCTTAAAATATATCTGTGCCATTGTTTTATATCAAGATGCTCACAGTAATGTTTTCATATATTGACACGTTTATAAATGTCCTAATGAACTGAGGTCTAATCCTGGCTTAATCTAAACCCGTCTGTGAAACCGGCCCATGTCGTAAAATCCCTCCATGAGGCTGTTTTTTGGCCACCGATTTAAGCACAATTGTGTTTCTAGACAGATTGCTGATCAAATGACTCTTGTTGTGTGAAGTATGTGTGCAATATTAATAAATCAGTCAATGTGTTCATGCTGTCTGTGGATGAGATGAGAGACTGGTGAAGGAGATTCATTCCTTTAATATCTCTGTATTTTAAGAAAATTAATTCATCCCACTTGTATTTTCCCGCAGCTTTGACTGGTGTTTCTCATCTGACTGGTTAAATAACTTCACTTCCCTCAGCCAGAGTAATACAGAAACAAAATACAGAAATAAATACATTCATTTAATAACAGTTAGAGCCTTTTATACAGGTTCTAGGCAAATAAATATTGCTCTCTTCAATGAATGCCCACAAGATGATGCCTTTAGCGCATTAATGATAACTGAACACATTTAATCCATATTAAACACTCTTCAATCGCGAATTACCACACTTAAACATTAGCATATTCACTTGCATCTATGCGTAGCTCTTTATAAAGTTTATTTTCTTTATTAGCAAGATCTACTTGTGGAAGAAAGAGAGAGGTGACGGTGGTCAATAAAGGAGGAAATTGATTATTATTAACATTGTTGCTCTCAATGGCGAATCATCATGGCGGAGAAAATCAATCGTAAATGGAGGTTTAATATAAAGTTAAATTCTAATCCCCGATTTGTTATTCTGGGTTTGAAATGTAGGTGTGCAACACAACTCGATTTAAAATAAAGCCTAGATAAACATTAGCTCTAAACGGTGCTTAATTTAATCCTTATTGGTGCAACCCACCCCATGCCTACTAATTCAGAAATTAATATTTGCATTTTATGAACTAACAATGTTAAAAGTTGCAAAAAATATATTGCTCAATATTAGTGCATGTTATGGAGAATTAAGGGTGATGGGGACATGAGGTCAATGGGACAGTCTAACTATACAGAGTTTATTTTCTCGCCTAATGAGTGAAAATAAAAAGCCCATGAGCCCTTGCTATGAGACCACATGATCAAGATTGGGGGCCCGCATTGATGTGATCATGGAGGAGGAAACAGGAACCCTAAAATGCTGGAGAAGTGACAAGCTTTTGCTAGTGTTCATAGTTTCACTTAGTAAATTAAACACTGAATATTTAACATACAATAATAACATACTTAAATTGAGCTCATTACAAAGGAAAAAAGTATGTTCTGTTTTAAATCCCGCATGTGTAAGAATGTGAATAATGCGGCAGCACAAACACCAGAATGCAAAAAGGCGCGTTTTCGATTAACTACATGAACAGGACTCGCATTTATTTGTGCATTAAATTAAAGATAAAAATTACATTTGATTTGTGCAATTGTATTAAATAAATGGCTAAACACGTTACAATTACAGGCATTTATTGTTGCAATTACTCCGAGAGTCAAAAGAATCCGGCAAAGAAAAAAGAAATCAGGACATAATGCAGTATTTCACAAATGAAGGCAACTGGGCCTGCTCCTAAACTGGACCTGCTCCTAAACTGTGCTCCTAAACTGGACCTGCTCCTAAACTGGGCCTGCTCCTAAACTGTGCTCCTAAACTGGACCTGCTCCTAAACTGTGCTCCTAAACTGGACCTGCTCCTAAACTGGACCTGCTCCTAAACTGGACCTGCTCCTAAACTGGACCTGCTCCTAAACTGGACCTGCTCCTAAACTGGGCCTGCTCCTAAACTGGACCTGCTCCTAAACTGGGCCTGCTCCTAAACTGGACCTGCTCCTAAACTGGACCTGCTCCTAAACTGGGCCTGCTCCTAAACTGGGCCTGCTCCTAAACTGGGCCTGCTCCTAAACTGGGCCTGCTCCTAAACTGTGCTCCTAAACTGGGCCTGCTCCTAAACTGGGCCTGCTCCAAAACTGGGCCTGCTCCTAAACTGGACCTGCTCCTAAACTGGGCCTGCTCCTAAACTGGGCCTGCTCCTAAACTGTGCTCCTAAACTGGACCTGCTCCTAAACTGGACCTGCTCCTAAACTGGGCCTGCTCCTAAACTGCGCCTGCTCCTAAACTGGACCTGCTCCTAAACTGGGCCTGCTCCTAAACTGGGCCTGCTCCTAAACTGGGCCTGCTCCTAAACTGCGCCTGCTCCTAAACTGGACCTGCTCCTAAACTGGACCTGCTCCTAAACTGGACCTGCTCCTAAACTGGACCTGCTCCTAAACTGGACCTGCTCCTAAACTGGACCTGCTCCTAAACTGGGCCTGCTCCTAAACTGGGCCTGCTCGGACCTGCTCCTAAACTGTGCCTGCTCCTAAACTGGGCCTGCTCGGGCCTGCTCCTAAACTGTGCTCCTAAACTGGACCTGCTCCTAAACTGCGCCTGCTCCTAAACTGGGCCTGCTCCTAAACTGGACCTGCTCCTAAACTGGGCCTGCTCCTAAACTGGGCCTGCTCCTAAACTGGACCTGCTCCTAAACTGCGCCTGCTCCTAAACTGGACCTGCTCCTAAACTGCGCCTGCTCCTAAACTGGACCTGCTCCTAAACTGGGCCTGCTCCTAAACTGGGCCTGCTCCTAAACTGGACCTGCTCCTAAACTGGACCTGCTCCTAAACTGCGCCTGCTCCTAAACTGGGCCTGCTCCTAAACTGGACCTGCTCCTAAACTGCGCCTGCTCCTAAACTGGGCCTGCTCCTAAACTGGACCTGCTCCTAAACTGCGCCTGCTCCTAAACTGGACCTGCTCCTAAACTGGGCCTGCTCCTAAACTGGGCCTGCTCCTAAACTGGACCTGCTCCTAAACTGCGCCTGCTCCTAAACTGGACCTGCTCCTAAACTGGACCTGCTCCTAAACTGGACCTGCTCCTAAACTGGACCTGCTCCTAAACTGGACCTGCTCCTAAACTGGACCTGCTCCTAAACTGGACCTGCTCCTAAACTGGACCTGCTCCTAAACTGGGCCTGCTCCTAAACTGGGCCTGCTCGGACCTGCTCCTAAACTGTGCCTGCTCCTAAACTGGGCCTGCTCGGGCCTGCTCCTAAACTGTGCTCCTAAACTGGGCCTGCTCCTAAACTGGGCCTGCTCCTAAACTGGACCTGCTCCTAAACTGGACCTGCTCCTAAACTGGACCTGCTCCTAAACTGGACCTGCTCCTAAACTGGACCTGCTCCTAAACTGGGCCTGCTCCTAAACTGGGCCTGCTCCTAAACTGGACCTGCTCCTAAACTGGGCCTGCTCCTAAACTGGGCCTGCTCCTAAACTGCGCCTGCTCCTAAACTGGGCCTGCTCCTAAACTGCGCCTGCTCCTAAACTGGACCTGCTCCTAAACTGGGCCTGCTCCTAAACTGGACCTGCTCCTAAACTGGACCTGCTCCTAAACTGGACCTGCTCCTAAACTGGGCCTGCTCCTAAACTGGACCTGCTCCTAAACTGGGCCTGCTCCTAAACTGGACCTGCTCCTAAACTGGACCGTCCAGTGGTTTTGACTCCTTGTTTGACTTTTTAAATGTGCCAACAAGGGATCAAACAAGAAACCAAATTTCAACATCAAACATTATTTTCACATATTCAATGTAACAATGTGATCTCACTGCATGACAATCAGTTTGAGCTTTATCCTGTCTGGAACTTGAACCAATTTGTTCAAACAAATTGACAATCAGAACACTTACAAGAAAAAAAGAAGAAGAAAAAAAGCCAAGGCCGTAACCATGTCTTGAACATTTTTTTTAAATAAAGCCTATAAACAGAACAGTGAAGGAAATTCGTAAGTCTACTTTTGGGAAATAATATTTTTTTATTAATTTTTTTTATTTATTCATTTGCATTCAAATATATGTACTTTTATTTGTATGCCTAAAATCTGGAAAACCGGAAACGTTTCTCGTCTCTTCACACTCAGTTAGAAATTACATAAATCACAAATGTATATTTTTCAATCCAAAACGGCCATATTTGAGGAGAAAAATAATCACTGATGCATCCTCAGCGCTTTCTTTAAGGGCAACAACAACAACAAAAGCCAGAGAGTAGCTTTAGTGGAAATGGTTGCGGTCCTTAAAAAAAAAGAAAAGAAAGTAAAACCTTGTTCTGTTACACTGAAATATTAGTAGCATACAGGCTGGCAATATAATGTTTGTTTAGGTCATTACAAAACTAAATGTAGGCTACAGTGATATCTTCCAAAGATTTTATTTTTTTTTGACGCAATTTCTTCTCTAAATAATAGTGTATTTGCTAGTTGCCATATCAACAAATTTCGTCATCATGGCATGTGTGTAAAGTAATAAACCACAAACCATGTGTTACTACTAACCCTGCGTTAGGTTGTGCTCCAATACTCTTCAGCTGAGAAGGACTAAAATAACGTTCGTTCGCCCTTAACAAAAAAGTGCATTCACAACAAAATCACGATCGATTAATTCACAAAAAAATAATTGATGAAGATTAAATCATTTATAAATATAAAATATCTTACCTTATAGTAATTCAACAACATCCGTTCAAATCTTCCTCTTCGCGGAGTCATGCAGTATCTGCGCCGCCTTCATTTGGTCTGTTTGTGCCTGAGCAACACAAGCATTTCCGCCTAACTGCGACAGAACCCTTTGCTGTACAGCTGCCATGGCAACAATTAATTTTTTACTAATTTCCTTGTTATTCAGAAAAGGCAGCCAATGATGTGCTGTTTTTAAGTTAAATGACATTTGAATATCCCTCCAAAACGCTCTTTCCCCGGTCACGTGCACGGAAGACACGGATGAAGTGCTCCAGAAATCTGTAGCCCATTAACCTCAAAAACATCTCTTCTCAAGAGGTCTTTATTTTGTATCATCTTTGTAAGTAAAGCATCTTTATAAATAAATTATATATTTTTATTCACAAATCAACTTTGTCCAACATAGTTGTGTAAGTTTAGAAAATATCAATGTTTCCATGACAAATGTTTCTATGTACCACTATGGAAAATATCAGATCGCAACAGTAATGCATTTCCCAATGGGGATTTATTAAAGATAGTAGCATCAACAATATGATAGCAGTTATTTATTTATTTATGCAAAGTGTTTATTGTAGTCGTTGTGCACAAGTAACAAAATTATTTCTTTTTTCAGAAAAGGAATAGGCTACAGCAACATTATACGGAAAGTCAAGTCAGCTTTATTTCTATAGCGCTTTTCACACAGATGCTTCAAAGCAGCTTTACACTGATGATAGGACATTTGATTTGTTTTAGTTTTTGATTGATTAGTTTCTGTTGTAAAAACTGAATTCAAAATGTAAAAACGCATGTAAAAAATATTTTGCACAAAATTAAAACAATGTTATTATTATTATTATTATTATTATTATTATTATTATTATTATTATTATTATAAGTGTGAATCAAAATTAAAAGAGAAATTAGCATTTAAAAAGAAATAAGCATGATTTCATCTCTTAAATGTCTTAGTGTGTGTTTTGGTCATAATTTAGACTGTTTAAAATCTAATTTCAGCTTTATCATCTCATAATTAGGACTTTAACCATAATTTAGATTTTTAAGTCATAATTTTGACTTTAAATCCAAATTTTAGAATTTTTTTATCTCAGTCCTAATTTCAACTTTTCATCTCAGAATGACTTAGCATGTCATATTTTTGACTTTTTATCTCACTATTATGACTTTTAAAATCATATTTTCAACATTTTGTGACTTAGCATGTCGTATTTTTCAGAGTTAGCTGTTCCAAGTGGGGGTTGAAAATCTTAATTTTATAGAAAAAAACTACCACACTCAAATCTTAAACTAATCATTAGGCTATATGTAAAAAAGAAAATCTAAGGATTATTCAATTAAAATAGCCTATATGTATAAGGTCCATTCAATTGCATGTTACCAGGGCTGTCTGCATACCCCATAAAAGGCCAGAGTAAAACATTTTAATATTCCCTTTGCCCCTGGGTAAACCCAGCCTGGTCTGCCGGCGATTTGATTTCGCCCTGCAATGTTCAATCTTTAATTGAGCTTGGTCTGGTGATAGCCAGACAACATGTTTGCACCTTTCTGTGCTTTGTAGATCAGCTATGCCACCCAAGAAGAAGAAAGCTTTTTTTCATAAAGTGGAGTGTAACTTATAGGCAAAATAACTCGCGTTATAGCCACACAAATGGTGTCATCATGACGTCACTGAATATTCATTAGCCTACCCCTTGTGTAGCCAATTGTTCAAAATACCCTTTCGTTATGTTCGGGATTAAAACATCCACTAAATTAAACGGCATCAGATAAATATATATATATTTTTCCTTTTCTTTTTGCATAAATCTGTTAATCAACCTCAGTCCTGATCAAAACTACCAAATGTTTTTAAAAAAATCCAGGATTTTTACTCTTTAATTGCCAAGTTCACAAATGATGTCACTAATTTCGGGGAAAAAGACATGACAATAATGGGCACCAATTTGGCGCACTTACAAGAGCAATCAACTGAATAAATGGAGCCTATATTGGAGACTGGCACGCAATCAATGCACTTGCATATGAGAGTCTGCAGTATGACCGATCGTGTGACATCATTTAACCATCCATCCAGCTACAGCAGATACGATCAGACCGATACATCACTGAACACACACACAAAGCACATTCGCCAAACCTTTCCCACAGGCGGGACATTCTAAAACGCTTAATGTAGGTTAACGCTTACTAAGACAGTGTTATTAAGAGACCAAACTCAGGAAACAAAATAGCCTACTAATAAAGTATAATGTAAAAATAAAAATATATATGAGCCCAGAATATGAACGCAACACGTTTAATTACACGTTAAGCGTTTTCCTCCCATATAAAACCATTATAAGAAAACACTTAACGAGACTACTTACACTGTTATTAAGAGACCAAACTCAGGAAACATAATACTTACGTTGCGTTCATATTCTGGGCTCATCGGATTTGTTGTACATATAGTATACATCATTAGTATTAGGTTTCCCGAGTTTGGTCTCTTAATAACTCTGTCTTAGTACATTAAGCCACGTTAAGCGTTTTAGAACAGGCAGTCTCTCAAAATGAAAAAAGCATCACGGCAGAAGCTGACAGCCCACAACAAACCAAACATCACCACGGCAGAAGCTGACAGCCCACAACAAGCCAAACATCACCACGGCAGAAGCTGACAGCCCACAACCAAACACCACGACAGAAGCTGACAGCCTACAACAAGCCAAACATCACCACAGCAGAAGCTGACAGCCCACAACAAGCCAAACATCACCACAGCAGAAGCTGACAGCCCACAACAAGCCAAACATCACCACAGCAGAAGCTGACAGCCCACAACAAGCCAAACATCACCACAGCAGAAGCTGACAGCCCACAACAAGCCAAACATCACCACGGCGGGTGCTCGCATAAAACTCGTTTCCATGCCATTTTAAACCTTTAAATGCTCACTGCACATTGGACATCATAAACATGAACTTAAACACCGTTAACATGGACAAACTCAAGCATTACAAGTTTTGTTAAACCAGTTCTTCGTTTCACAAACACTTTCTTTTTTTTCTTTTTTTACCATCAATGCGCATTGGATTTGTCTTTGTTTGTTTGTGTGCACACTATTTATAATTGGCCATTCATCTCAAGTTCGAGTGAAATCGCTTTCATACCTCAGTTCCAGATGCGCTGAAGACTTTGGCGTTCGTGTGCGCTGTTTCCCTTGCGCGTGCGGGTTTGTAGTCCTTCGAAATCCGCGATCAATCAAATCAATCCACAATCATCAAACAAAACTGTCATGAATGAGCATCCGCTGACTTTTCCCTGTAGTCGTCCAATTCAATCCGTTTCTGACTCGTGTCTTTGCTTTGAGTAAATAAGTTTCCGTCCATACAGTGATGATGCATTCGGATATGCAGATCTATATTGTCCATTTGGAATCGCAAACAACGATTAAATCAATACTTAAACTTTACTTATTTCTTACTACTACCAAATAATATATTTCATTCAAAACTAAGGTCGGGCATCTGCACAGTCTTGCACAGCACGGTCAAAAAGTTTGTTTGCCCTTCCATATGCGCACCTGTAACTCATCATCACCTACTTCAACACACTCACAATACCTGTACGCCCTCTAGTGTTACAAACAAAAACTAAACTTCGATATAATGGCTCCCACACCTCTGGGGATCTCATAACACTAAACATGTTGTACAGTAGGCAACACAGCTGACTACACGGAAACATAGTTGACAAAGGTCAGACAGTTGACTGGACAAGAGAAATGTTTACTTCCTTTGTTTAGTTCCTGTCCTTGGCTGTGTCTGAAATTGCCCCCTATACCCTTGAATAGGGCACTATTTGAAGGGAACAGCCATTTGTAGTGGTGTCCGAAATTATTGTGGACATTATTGAGTGCACTCATTCAATCTCACAATGCGTTGCAATAAGTGATGTACGCTTTAGAGAATACCCATCGTGCACTGTGATAGCCGAATGAAGGAAATGACTGCAGCTGAATCATCCATTCATCTATTTTCCAAACCGCACTGCTCCAGCATAATATAGGTATAAATTCGATTTTTAATCGATTATTGTTTAATTACGGTTTTAATATGCTAGTTTCCATTGCAGAGTTCAAGATCAATCTTTAGCCCACTATTGGAGCTGCCAGTTTATTTTAAATTATTATTAAACAGCAAGCAGAAACTGTTTCATTTTCATTCACTCCGTTCAATTGGTCTATATATAGTGGACGGAGAGTCGAGCAAAGCCTTGCAGAGGATACTTCTTTTGACTCGCGTATATTGCTTGATCCAGCACATATGTCTAGAAATAAGTTTTTGTAAAATTTTGTTGTTAAAATGTGCAGCAATAATACTTATGTAACACTGTGGACAGTCAATGAATCCACTCTTGACACAGGTGAACTTTTGTAACTAATATATGGAAAAGAGAGAGGAACCAACTTTTAGTCTTTCATCCCTGTGCTTCAAGATTAAATGAAATGACATCACATATACAAATGAAGTGAGATTGGGACAATCTGTTTCTTTTTGAAGGGGGTTTTCCTAGTGAGTAACTTAGTTGACAATGGTTTTTCGGACACATAAAATAAGGTATATAACAATAAGCACTTATTATTTTTGAGGAGCACAACCTAACGTCTTGATCTAATCTAACTGAAGGTAAAACTATAAAATTAACTTAATTATTTATGCAGAAAGTGTCCGACTTCACGTCTCCGTTTGCAGCTCCTCCCTGCCTGCACGCGGCTACTCGACATCGGCTGCGGACACTTTCTGCTTCCCGTAGTGACGCTCGCGCTGTGTTTGCATACTTTATCAGCTGAAGTGAAATAAATGCAATATTTGGCAATACACAGATGTTTCAGAGACATTATTGTCATGTAATACTTTATGCACTGCTTAATACAGCGTGTGTTTGTACAAGAATAAAGTTCAACATATAAGCCTACACTATCAATGAAGTGGGGTTTACGTTTTTAATCAGTTTTATTTTGATAAACATGACAATATAACATCGCGACTACATGAAAGGAGGTTTTACTGTTATAAAAAACAGATTTGTGCGCATTAGTGGAGCTGAAGGTTTCAGAATAAACACGAAACACACGTGATCGCTGTCATGCGGTGAATCCGGCCAATCGTGGAACAGCTGTGTCGTCATCAGAGTCCGTGCAGACTCTTGCAGCTGCTCTGTAGAAACTGCACCGGCTGTATCAGCCGACTGCTCTCGAATCGCTCTCGCGGCACTTTGTTGACATACGTCACTGTCACGTGGCGTCGGCGCTGCCTCAAGTCGGACAAAATTTCTAACCGGCATGCACTGCTTCAAGTCAGCCGCCGATCGGTCTGCGCATCGCTGGGTGAAGTCGAACAAGCCTAATATTTCAGCAGTTTGACACGCGATCCGAATCATGATCGACTCACTGATTCATAACGCTTCGAAGCTTCATGATGCATTGTTTTGAAATCGGCCCAAATTGAGTCATGTGTTTATTAAGGTCTTCAATAAAACAAGATGAGAACTTAAATATTCAATTAAAAATATTAGCTTTTTTTCTCTTTTTATCAAACCGCAGTTTTTGCAAGTTTTATCACATAAAATTGCATAAATATCCCGCATTTTCCATCGCATTTTTTAAGAAAACGTGCCGCATAATCAAGGATTTTTGACATTGAATCACATATAGGCCTAAGTTTTAACATTTGGGGTTAAATATGTTTTTGACGACTATCCTCACGCGCGCGTCCCCGGCAGAGGCGCGGAATCGCTGAACGGTAAACGCAACAAGGGAACATGCATGCATTTGTTAAAGCCTAATCGTCACATTTATTAACGTCGCCCTCATATAATATGCCTATATGCTATTATGAGCTCACAATATAGGCTATTGCACAAATCAAATGTAATTTTTATCTTTCATTTAATGCACAAATAAATGCGAGTCCTGTTCATGTTACTCGAAAACGCGCCTTTTTGCGTTCTGGTGTTTGTGCTGCCGCATTATTCACATTATTCACATTCTTACACATGCGGGATTTAAAACAGAACATACTTTTTTCCTTTGTAATGAGCTCAATTTAAGTATGTTATAATTGTATATTAAATATTAAGTGTTTAATTTACTAAGTGAAACAATGAACACTAGCAAAAGCTTGTCACTTCTCCAGCATTTTAGGGTTCCTGTTTCCTCCTCCATGATCACATCAATGCGGGCCACCAATCTTGATCATGTGGTCTCACAGCAAGGGCTCATGGGCTTTTTATTTCACTCATTAGGCGAGAAAATAAACTCTGTATAGTTAGACTGTCCCATTGACCTCATGTCCCCATCACCCTTAATTCGCCATAACATGCACTAATATTGAGCAATATATTTTTTGCAACTTTTAACATTGTTAGTTCATAAAATGCAAATATTAATTTCTGAATTAGTAGGCATGGGGTGGGTTGCACCAATAAGGATTAAATTAAGCACCGTTTAGAGCTAATGTTTATCTAGGCTTTATTTTAAATCGAGTTGTGTTGCACACCTACATTTCAAACCCAGAATAACAAATCGGGGATTAGAATTTAACTTTATATTAAACCTCCATTTACGATTGATTTTCTCCGCCATGATGATTCGCCATTGAGAGCAACAATGTTAATAATAATCAATTTCCTCCTTTATTGACCACCGTCACCTCTCTCTTTCTTCCACAAGTAGATCTTGCTAATAAAGAAAATAAACTTTATAAAGAGCTACGCATAGATGCAAGTGAATATGCTAATGTTTAAGTGTGGTAATTCGCGATTGAAGAGTGTTTAATATGGATTAAATGTGTTCAGTTCTCATTAATGCGCTAAGGGCGTCATCTTGTGGGCATTCATTGAAGAGAGCAATATTTATTTGCCTAGAACCTGTATAAAAGGCTCTAATTGTTATTAAATGAATGTATTTATTTCTGTATTTTGTTTCTGTATTACTCTGGCTGAGGGAAGTGAAGTTATTTAACCAGTCAGATGAGAAACACCAGTCAAAGCTGCGGGAAAATACAAGTGGGATGAATTAATTTTCTTAAAATAGAGATATTAAAGGAATGAATCTCCTTCACCAGTCTCTCATCTCATCCACAGACAGCATGAACACATTGACTGATTTATTAATATTGCACACATACTTCACACAACAAGAGTCATTTGATCAGCAATCTGTCTAGAAACACAATTGTGCTTAAATCGGTGGCCAAAAAACAGCCTCATGGAGGGATTTTACGACATGGGCCCGGTTTCACAGACGGGTTTAGATTAAGCCAGGATTAGACCTCAGTTCATTAGGACATTTACTTTTATAAACGTGTCAATACATGAAAAAACATTACTGTGAGCATCTTGACATAAAACAATGGCACAGATATATTTGAAGAGATGCTTTCAGTTAAAACCGCTCAAACATGCGTATCATTCTGGGACTAGTTTAAGGCTCGTCTGTTTTGCATCACTCGGGTATCTGTGAGAAGATATTCAGCGTTTTCGTCACAACCGTTCATGGTGATGGCTACACCATCACTGCTACTGGTTCCCAGTTCTTCCTTTTGAAAACACGGGATCTGTAAAAAGAAAAAAGAAAACACACACACACACACACACACACACACAAAAACAACAAAAGAAAACTAAGCTTATGAAAAAACACAGTTTGAGATTGACAACAGCAGCCAGGCTTCCTGCAAGGCGACATCAAACCTGGGCTCAGATGCTGCTTTTAGTGTTAAAATGAAAATGTATGAGTTCTACAATTATTTTAAGAGCTGGTCCTAAATGTCCACGTTAGGAGCCGAAAGATTTTGGTGAATACAGACTCCAAATATTAGAACCGCAGCGCTGCTCATATCCATCGATAAAAGAATAAATGTCATTTATACTTGCCCTCCTGTATTTACAGAAGCAAACGCCCCCAGAGATGACAATAAACAGGGGAATCAAAGCACAGAGCCAGAGGAGGTCAGAGGTCACAGGTTTTGGGGTGGAGGAGTGTGGTGGAGCGATAGTGGAAAATGAAGCTTCTGGAAGATAAAAACAAGGAAGTAGAGAGAATCACGATCAACTCTTAAATACCAAATATGACTCACCATCTGCAAAAGTCAAGCTTCTGGATCTGTGTTTGCAGAGTTAACACAAACTATTTAAGAAATAACACAAGCAATAGTTTTTATTTTCCAAATCATTAAATCATCGAATTTTTTACATCACCTGGATGTTATAACTTATACTATATATTAAAGAAATGAATACTTTTATTCAGCAAGGATGCATTAAATTGATCGAGTGACAGTATAGACATGTTATAATGTTGCAAAAGCTTTATTTCAGATAAATTGTTCTTTTTAATTTTCTATTCATTAAATAATTATGGAAAAAAAAATACACGACTGGTTTCAACATTGATAATGTTTCTTGAGCAACAAATCGGCATATAAGAGTGATCTCTGAAGGATCATGTGACTCTAAAGACTGGAGTAATGGTGATCAATCCAGCTTTGATCACAGGAATGTTTACCAAAATTGCTGCAAAAACCTGAAGCTGCTGCCAATCCTGATCAACCCATTCAGATGTGCTGACCGGCGACAGCGCTGTGAGTTTGGCTACAACTGCATCAAATCATGTCGACACTTTCTCAAATGCATCAATGCCTCTGGCTTTACACTACATCGAGTGCGCCAAAATTGTATGCATTGTTTGAATTTCATATTAAAACTTACAGAATTTTGAAAGCCGAGACTTGTTTCATATCAAACGCAGGGTTGCCAATTTGGCGAGAGATTTTCTTGGGCACCCGACTGGTGTGCGTCTCGCGCCAAATGTTGGGAACAATACATAATGCAATGACATTTCAATTACCAGTGAACGAGACAGAGAAAGAGAGGAAAACATAGTAGTTTTATCTCCTTCACCCCCATTACGGGGAAAAAGACGGTCTACAGCAATCACTCACCGTTGACAACTAGTGTAGCATTCACCTCAAACACATCATTTCCAAAGAAAGCTAGAGCTTTATAGATCCCTGATCTGGAGCTGTCCACTCTCTGAAGGGTCACACACACACACACACACACACACACACACACACACACACACACACACACACACACACACACACACACACGTCCTCTCTCAACTCTCAGCGAGACTCCAGGCGCGTTCACAACAGCACATCCTTCAGAAGGGTCGCAGATCTGTGCAACCAAAGACTTCGTAGTTCCTGAAGTAAAAGTGATCCTCCATCTGTCGCTTTCTCCGCTTCATCCATTGTGAAGGGCAGTGTCACATCTTCTCCATGGTTTGCCTCGAACTTCGACCCATCAGCAAGTAAAGCATCGGCTGTTTAGAACAGAAAGAAAGTGTTTAGGATGACAATTAACCACTGCTTTAGAATAAAGAGATGAACTGACAGTAGCCTACAATCTTAAAGTTTCATA
Organism: Romanogobio albipinnatus; assembly: GCA_023566225.1. Taxonomy (NCBI): domain Eukaryota; kingdom Metazoa; phylum Chordata; class Actinopteri; order Cypriniformes; family Gobionidae; genus Romanogobio; species Romanogobio albipinnatus. Next base: position 48,913,519 of record CM042248.1, read on the forward strand.
AAAACAATCCATTAACACACAATTCTCTACCTACCTGAAACCAACGCAAAGTTAAATAATACGAAGATAGTGAAAATTGATTTCATCTTTAACAAAACTGTGGAGAATCTCCAAGATTTCATCCAAAATGCGTAACGCAGCGGGATGTCGACTGTCTGACTGACTCGGCTGGTCCCTGTAGCTTTTCTCCCGAGAACTGCGAGAGGAGGGATGAGTGTAATTTGTACCACTTAGTGAAGCAGGGGCGTCGGACTAGTCAGAAGTCAGTTTTCTATCAATACATATGCACTAACATTTGTATAGCATTTATGTACAAATAAAGAAAACCCTGTGCAAAACTAAACTTGTAGTTAGGCACTGGTTTGGTATAATAAAAAAAAGTAATTTTCATGCTGTGCAGGGCCACCACCCCTCTCGAATCAATGTAAATGGTATGATCCGTAGACGAGCTGGAGTGAGCCGTGACATGAACTAGGAAGACCGGGGAAGAGTCATGTCTTTCTTTAAGAAAAGAACAAGGGGCTCAAAAACGAAAAGAAAAGAAGATTAAAGAGAGAAAGGCAAATGAGGGCAAGCAGTTGCTCACTCATTTTTTTTTAAAGAAAGGTCAGTGTAGCACGTGTGCATTAAGAATATTAATTCCACTTGCCATGACCATTTTTGACTTCCCTTTATCTTTCCGGCCGCCGGGCTGATTTGGTGAGTGTGCGCACTGCGGCTTCCCAGTCTGCATGAGATCTCACAGCGGTGGTTTTAGATATCACAGCGGTGGTTTTGAGATCTCACAGCGGTGGTTTTAGATATCACAGCGGTGGTTTTGAGATCTCACAGCGGTGGTTTTAGATATCACAGCGGTGGTTTTGAGATCTCACAGCGGTGGTTTTGAGATATCACAGAGGTGGTTTTGAGATCTCACAGCGGTGGTTTTGAGATATCACAGCGGTGGTTTTGAGATATCACAGCGGTGGTTTTGAGATATCACAGCGGTGGTTTTGAGATCTCACAGAGGTGGTTTTGAGATCTCACAGCGGTGGTTTTGAGATCTCACAGAGGTGGTTTTGAGATCTCACAGCGGTGGTTTTGAGATCTCACAGCGGTGGTTTTAGATATCACAGCGGTGGTTTTGAGATATCACAGCGGTGGTTTTGAGATATCACAGAGGTGGTTTTGAGATCTCACAGCGGTGGTTTTGAGATCTCACAGCGGTGGTTTTGAGATCTCACAGCGGTGGTTTTGAGATCTCACAGCGGTGGTTTTGAGATCTCACAGAGGTGGTTTTGAGATATCACAGCGGTGGTTTTGAGATCTCACAGCGGTGGTTTTGAGATATCACAGCGGTGGTTTTGAGATATCACAGTGGTTTTGAGATATCACAGCGGTGGTTTTGAGATATCACAGTGGTTTTGAGATCTCACAGCGGTGGTTTTGAGATCTCACAGCGGTGGTTTTGAGATCTCACAGAGGTGGTTTTGAGATCTCACAGCGGTGGTTTTGAGATCTCACAGCGGTGGTTTTGAGATATCACAGCGGTGGTTTTGAGATATCACAGTGGTTTTGAGATATCACAGCGGTGGTTTTGAGATATCACAGCGGTGGTTTTGAGATCTCACAGAGGTGGTTTTGAGATCTCACAGCGGTGGTTTTGAGATCTCACAGAGGTGGTTTTGAGATATCACAGCGGTGGTTTTGAGATCTCACAGCGGTGGTTTTGAGATCTCACAGCGGTGGTTTTGAGATCTTTTGAGATCTCACAGCGGTGGTTTTGAGATCTCACAGCGGTGGTTTTGAGATATCACAGCGGTGGTTTTGAGATCTCACAGCGGTGGTTTTGAGATCTTTTGAGATCTCACAGCGGTGGTTTTGAGATCTCACAGCGGTGGTTTTGAGATATCACAGCGGTGGTTTTGAGATATCACAGCGGTGGTTTTGAGATCTCACAGCGGTGGTTTTGAGATCTCACAGCGGTGGTTTTGAGATCTCACAGCGGTGGTTTTGAGATCTCACAGAGGTGGTTTTGAGATATCACAGAGGTGGTTTTGAGATATCACAGCGGTGGTTTTGAGATATCACAGCGGTGGTTTTGAGATATCACAGCGGTGGTTTTGAGATCTCACAGAGGTGGTTTTGAGATCTCACAGCGGTGGTTTTGAGATCTCACAGCGGTGGTTTTGAGATCTCACAGCGGTGGTTTTGAGATATCACAGCGGTGGTTTTGAGATCTCACAGCGGGTCACACAAGTTTATATGGAGATTTATAAGGGCCGCATATCGTGTAATTGATCATTTTAAACAATATACTGGTATGGTTGTCCCTCTGTGATATGTAATCATACGCTTCATTGCTGTATTTTCTTTCTTTAAGTGGTTTTACTAACTTTAATGTAATCTTTATCTTTCTCAGCGTCGTGCATTGCTGTTCTAACTGCTGCACGTGTCCTCATATAGCCTATGTTTCTGTTACACCAGATGAATAAACGAGGACTTCATGGGACGAATTAACGTGTTTGTGAGTGGTTTTCCCAAGAAATAACACAACGCAGATGAAAAACGTTGGGGAATACTGTACAAGTGCCTTACTACCAAAGCTGCTCATATTGAACTTCTATCGAGCATTGACACACACTCCTCTCATGTCGTTAAGAAGGTTCAAACCATATGAAGGGCTTTCTGATCACGGCACACATTTCAAAGGAGGTATCACCGAACTTCAGAATGCCTTCAATGCACTTCACCCTACATTCAAAGAGCATCTGGCTTCTCAACAGATTAATCTTCATCTAAACCCACCAAATGCACCGCGTTTTGGAGGATCGTGGGAGAGAGAGGTTAGGTCGATCATGACAGCACTGCGTTCCTCTCTTGGTTCTCAATCTGTACCGGAGGAAGTGCTGAACACAGTCCTTGTGGAAGTAGAGGGAATATTAAACTCCCGGCCATTGGGATATGTTTCCTCAGACATAGCAGACATAGACCCTGTGATAATAGCATCTAGCCTAACTACAGAACGAGGAGAAGAAAAAAAATATTTCAGAAGCAAAATCATTGTGCAGCTCGTGATGTGCGAGTTATCATCATCGTCGTCTATTTTGGAGTGACATAATATAAAACAAAATGTGTTCTGTCCATCGGCATTCCTAAAACTGCGAAAATGCCTACAGGCAGCATTATTTTGTTCACATGTTTGCATCTATTTGTAAATTTGGAATTTGTGGACACATCAGTGTTTTTTTTTTGTTTAAGTCAAAAGATAAAATCAGATCAGGTAAGATGAGCCACCCAATGTAATCCTTCTGTATTAGTTTTTCCTTGATTTGATAATAAACCATCAACTCTATTTCAGGAATTAAAAAAAAAATAAATTGTCAACCGAACCCCATTGAACTTAAATATTTAGGCTTTAAGTCCGTCTGAGATTTTAAATTCATATTTCAATAATTTAACACCTTTTCATGTTCGCGGTTATCTGATAAGCCAAATTCTTTTTAGTAGGTGCTTTATTTTAATGGTTTTATTATTCATATTTTATTTTTGCATTTTAATTTAATTAATGAAATCAAATTTTAGTTTGGGAAACCCAGATCTGAACAGTGAAACTTCAAAGGCTTGGACATGTTCACAAAATAATGTAATCATCCTTTTAATAAGTGATCACAGAAACTATTTAATACAAAGTCAATTAAAATATGAATGTCTAGTTGATTGTTCTGTGTCTGGAGGCTTAAAGCCGCTGCTCTTCATCATCATCATCATCATCGTCGCTCTCACTCTTCCTCCTCCTGTGTGAATGAACACGGCCGCACTGAACTCTGGGCCGGTTCTGCTCGGGTCTCCTCTACAGAGAGAGGAACATCCACACACTGACCATCCATTTCTATACACACACTGCCTGCAGATTGAACACAAGATGAAGATGAACTGAAACACACTGTATTATTACAGGACAGATCTTCATGTTTTGAGGGTTAAATGTCGAGTGTGTTAATAAATGAATAATATGTTCTTTAAAGAATAATCATACCGCCAGAGGGACAAACAGAAGTCATCATCCTCCAGAGAGCAGACAGACAGCAGGACACTGATGGACACACACACACACACACACACACACACACCATGACTTATTTCAAAGTTACATTTTGATTTTATATGGAATATGAAGTCCTTATATAAAGATGATGATGAAGGTGGTCTTAAAGCGACTGATATTATGAATGGGGTCATCACACTCAGATGGTGATCTTTGATGAGTCTCTGGTGCGCATGAGTGTTTTCTGAACTCTCAGTAAAACTTTCTGCTTTTCACCAACAAGTATTATTATACAGGACATTGATTTTTAAACATAACATGATGTATAACAGTGAACAGGAAATCTGTTTATGAATGTGTGCAGAAAGGCATAACCAACACGTGTTAGGGAATATATTGAGGAATATGAGGATTTTTGTGGTAAATACAAGTTGCTCCTCGAGAGTGTCTGATGAACTTAGCCTATTTGAAATATGCAATGATAGTACCTAAAATACATGATCTTATGATAGAAAATGTAAGTTTTGGTGATTACACTGTGGAAAGGATGGAAAATAATAAACCTGATGTGATGTCCTTACGAGGCATCAGACCTGAGAGGCGGAACGAGCATTTTTTCTAATTTTAATTTCTCACATTAACTTGAACTAAGATTAATAAATGCTGCAGAAGTCATCATCATTAGTTAGTCTATTGTTTCGTTATCAAATGAAAGATTATTGTAAAGTGTCACCAAAGAAATCTAAGGTTTGTATCAGTTGAACTTCTGGACAGTAAAAGGTTTTGTTTTCCTGTGAGTAACGCGCTGTTTAATTGACATGTTGAGGTTCATCATCATTCTACCAAACTATATTTATTCAAATTAACATTTTACTGAGAAGTTTTAGTAAATAAATATAATAAATAGTTGAATGGCTCACCTGTGCTGGAGTTCTGCATTGCTCGATGTGATTCAAATGAAGTGCACTAAAGTCTGTCACTTCTGAAGTGCAGACTTTCCTCTCGGGGACTTCCTAGAGAGCTTTAGTGTGGAGACTCCGCCCGGTGTGTGTGTGTGTAGGTGTATTTCTTACCGACAGGAAGCGTCTTCTCCTCGGCAACTTCTAGGCGGAGAACACGTGTGTGTGTGTGTGTGTGTGTGTGTGTGTGGTTGTGTCCGACAATGAAAACCATTCACTTTCATTGTTTAATTATTGTCCATAATTTCAGATGATTCAAGTTTTTGGTAACACTTTACAATAAAGCTTTCAATTGATAACTTTAGTTAAATAAATGGACTAATAATGATGAATTTGACAGTGTTTATTAATCTCAGTTAATGTTAGTGAAACCATCTCTGACTCAGAAATTAAAATGTGTAGTATTATTACCTAACATTAACAAGGATTAGTAAATGCTGTAATATATATTGTTCATATGTCATGTCTGCTGCATTAAATAGTCTAATGTTATAACTCAAATTAGGGTGATATGAAAGCACAACTTTTCATAGAAATTTGAATATATTTATAATAATCAACAAACAATTCATCAACATTTATCATTGCTTTACAGTGGTAACACTAAATGTAACCGCTGTGTTTGGTCAGAAATGTAGGTTAATATCTCGTTTCATTTTTATAATAATAATAATAAACTATATTATATATAGCGCCTTTAAATGCAACTTCTCAAAGCGCTTTACAAAAATACACAGTGTAAAAGTAAAATAGATTAAAAAAATACTAAACATACTATAAAAATAAACCAGATGCAATGATGATATATATATACACACACAAACACGCTAATACAAAACTATGAAATCACATTTAAGCAATAAGTCTAAAAAAGTTTTTAGAAGAGATTTAGAAACACGAACAGATTCCGCATAATCTCATACGGAAGAAAGTTCCGGAAGGGAAGAAAAAGTGTTGTCAAATGTTGTCGGCTGTGCTTTGTTTGGAGATGAATTGTCAGTGACAAAGTGTTGACTGAGTGTTGACTTCTTTCCCCTTTTCCTTCCATACTCTAGCCTGATGTGCTACATTGAGCAATGCACACAGAATGTTTTAGGCACTTCTGCATTTATTCGACTCTTCCTGACTCATCGCTTCCTGTACAGAGCCTACTACTCCCCAGCTGTAAGCATGGGCGTCAGTGTGGTTTGAAATGTGCTGGGCACAGAGACGCATTCAGAAGTGCATTTTCAGAAGTGCTGGGTACATGATGCATTTTTTTCTCTCTTTCGCGCAGGTCATGTTTTGAAAGACTATGTCCTGTAGCTTACTAATGTAAATAAATAAAAATGTCAGCTGAGAGACATATTGTGGGTCTTATAGCATCTTACTCATGCCGACAAAAGCGCCTCGTGAATTCTTTAATATTTTTCATTTTTGCAATTTTTTTTTACCACTTCTTTATCAGAGTCCCACTGGAGCCCGTGTTTTTTTTAATCCTCCCTATTACACATTAGTTGCAGCCATTAAAATAGTTAAGTTTTGTTTTTAATGTCAAAATAGTTCAATTTCGTTTTGTTTCTTTATTAAATTAATTTAGAAAAAAGTTTGAAGCATTTTTTTGTTTGTTAAACTAAAAGTAAAGCTTTTGCTTTTTAAAGTGACGACCAAGCGGCCAGCGGCCGACAGTGAGTTAACCCAACACTTTAGCCTCTGAAATCAACACTTGTCAGAGTAGTTAGGCTATATTTCGTTTCGTTTCTTTATTAAGTTAATTTAGAAAAAAAAAATTAAGCATTTTTTTCTTTGTTAAACTAAAGTTTTTGCTTTTTAAAGTGAAACCAAGCGGCCAGCGGCCGATGTTAACCCAACACTTTAGCCTCTGAAATCAACACTTGACTTGTCTTGCTTATAAAATCCAAATAAAACACTTAAAGCATCGTTTAAACGTTTAGCCTACTATCACCACCATCACAGTAAAAAGGCATTTTTGACAAGATGAGGCAGGCAGATCGCAATGGCGTGCGCAAACAAAACGGGCTACACAATCTAAACAAATAATTAAAAAAACATGCTGGTTGTCTAACCTTAGGCTACACCTATCCGCGAAATGAATATAAATCCGATCTTCGATTCCCGTGCTATATGCACATTTAATGGAGTTCATGTCAACGAAAGCAACCGATATGAGCATTTTATTCATCAGCTTATTTCAACATCATAGACCATAGAACGAGCGACCTAAACTTGGTTACTTGGTTGGTTGGTGTTTATGACATAAGACAGAGAATATACGAAAGATAAGAAAACATAAGAAAGTGTATTCCTCTTAATTACACTTTTTAATAACCATTATCATCGAGCAGGGGAAATAATCGGGCTAAAAAAGGCCAGAACACATAGTCAAGGGATAATTTAAGAAATTAATTGATGAAAAGAAATGCCTGACATACTGTTACAGTGTCTTTTATAACTGGTAAAAATTGAAATTAAAAATTGGATAAATTAATAAAGCAGTGGTAGATTCACCAACTTGCTCAAACACACACATGCGTGGGAAGATGCGGAATGGACAACAAGAACTCAATAAAAGAGGACTTGAATAAGATCCTTAATGGTGTGTTTGAGTTATGCTTTTCTATTTGTTTCCTCTTTTATTTCCTCTTTCAATATTGTGTATATTAAATGTGTATTTCTTAAATTATCCCTTGACTGTGTTCCGGCCCGCCATCTAGTGGTGATTTTTTTTTTTTTTGGTTTGCTCCAGATCAAAACTGGATTATTTGGGATTGTGTGAATCCTTTTTTTTTCTTTTGAACAAACCAATTTAAAGATTTGATCAAATTTCTTTTGAATGGCCCTTGATTTCTTACCACAGAAATCCCAGAGGACGAGTGTGTGCTCGTGTTGATCATTATTATATCCAGATACAGACAAACTACACTTGGGAACATGAAGCTCAGTGTTTATTTACATGACTGTGTGTTTTAAATGTTCACGTTTATATTCATACAGGTGTTGTAAATGTCATGTTATGTCAAGCCTTCTCCACATCTGAGAGTAAAACTTCAGCAGAGAATCAGTGGCTTTATTCAGCGACACACACTCCATCAGGAACTGATCTTTGACACTAAAATGACTGTCTGTGGTCCTTTTTAAATTGTGGAAGTACTGATGATTTCACAGCCCAGCACACATTTGATTCTAATGACCAAACTTTTCTCTTCATTCTTGTCGTGTCAACAAAATATTTCACTGTGATTTCAAACGGAGCAAAACCATTAAAGAATGACACAGAATATGACAAATAGACACTTTATTGACAAGATATTTTGGCAAAGTTATCAAGTGTCATTTTAAAAACTAAGAATGAGAACAGAATAAAAATGGCAAATCATTGGATCAATAAAACAAATATTGACATGGTTTTGCACATTAAAAATAGCAATATTCTAAACTTATGCATAAACAAATACCTTGATGAAACCAGATTGGGAGAACACACAAAATAACAGTTTTATCAGTCCAATAAAGTGGAAATGAAGCTGAACCAGTAAAGTGTGGCTGAAACAACAATTATTTTGATTATTTTTCTATTAATCTGATAAAAAGCCTTTTTTTATTGACAAAGCACACTATTCCTGCCCAAAGCGGTCCTTCAAACAAACGTGTCAGCTGAGAGCTATGAACACACACATAGTGAATATACCTCACAAAACATTAACCATGGTTTTACAATGAACAAAAACAAAATAATAATAAATCGATTCATTATAAAACAGGGTTATTGCATGGTAAACACAAATGAAGCATAGTTTTGCTCCAAATCCATAGTTTAACTCTATAATATTGGTGTTAATCGTCTCCCTCTCGACTGCGTTCTGCTGTTTGGCGCTCGTTCAGTAAAGTTTGAAGCTTAATGCAGACCGTCAGCATGTGCTTTCATGCCAAAAGGAAATACTCGCGTGAATTAGTGACATTTACAGAGTAGCCGTAGTGCTGGCGAAGACATTTGATGTTTAAGCTTTAAATGGTGTGAGAAAGTGACATAAGTAATAAAGCTATGAAACACAATCAGGGGTCAGACTGAAACAGATTTCCAGAGATGAGACTGAAACAGATTTCCAGAGATGAGACTGGAACAGGATTTGAAACCACATGAAGGGAGATTGAAACTGATGTGACTTCTTTTGCCGTTTAACATCGGACGGTTTGAGCAAGTGTTCAGCGTTACTATCAGATATGAGGGAGCAGAGCTTTACCGTTTCCTTTACAACCGTCCATGACAACATTCACTTCACCCGGTTCCTGATTCCCAAAACACAGGATCTGTAAAGAAAACAACAGAAAACTGAGCTTAGTGAAAAAACACAATCACAAGACATCTGATAAACCAAATCAAAGAAAAAGCTTAAGTCAAAGCTTAATTTATGCATTTCAGCGACGTTCAGTCTAAGATCCGCAATACTTCTGATGAGCTAGAGTCAGTGTGGCTGTAGAGTCAGTGTCCATCTTTACTCACTTTCTTTCACTTTTTTTGGTACAAGTGACACTGTTGCTCGTTTCTTTCACTGTTTTTTTAAATCTTCTCCACCATTAAAAGGCTGTCCCGAACAGAGACCGACTTAAACTCTTTGACCCAGCTTTAAACTGATATTAAGGTCTGTTTCAGTTTTGCTCAGTTCTGACAGAAAATAACTAGAAAAATGACTTTGTATAGAAATTAAAGACAGTTTAAGATCTTATCGATCATATAGTTGTCCAAACATTTGTAATCGGGTTGTTTGGATTCGCAGTAGGAGATGTAATTGAGTTTAAGAGAAATCCCATCAGCGATTCAGACGTTGTGTTATTTAATGGTCAGCGTCACAGATTGACAGCAGCAGCCAGGCTTCAGATCGTTTGAGTCAATCTTTAGGGATCTAGAAATCCTGAGGGGGAAATATGAAACTGTCCTGGGTTCAGCTGCTACTTTTAGTGTTAGTGCTTGAAAAATCTGTTGTTAAATCAGCAGTGACGCCCCTCAGAGCTGCTCATAAATTCCCACATTAGAAGAAACTTTCATCTGAAAGATTTGGGCTAATAGACTCAGATCATCAGAACCGCAGCGCTACTCATATCCATCGATAAAAGAATAAATGTCATTTATACTTGCCCTCCTGTGTTTACAGAAGCAAACGCCCCCAGAGATGACAATAAACAGGGGAATCAAAGCACAGAGCCAGAGGAGGTCAGAGGTCACAGGTTTTGGGGTGGAGGAGTGTGGTGGAGCGATAGTGGAAAATGAAGCTTCTGGAAGATAAAAACAGAGAATCAACTCTTATCAAAGTCAAAGTGTATGAAGGATCTGTGGGTTTGCACAGCATTCAACAAATTATTACATTTATTTGCAAGCAATAGTTTATGCTGTGGATCAAACAATGCATCACATGATCATCATTAACACCATCACCTAAATGTTATGATTGTTAAAAATCGTATAATTGTTTTCAACTGAGGATTTTGCAAAAAGTGTTCACAGTCATGATTGTCTAATTTGAAGTCTTTATATCAGGGAGCCAGTCCACCACGAAGTGACTTAAGCGTTTTTGTCTTTTCTTATCTTTTAAGAGAGAACCCAAACTACAGCTGCCAGAAACACCAAAGGCATAAAGCAGAGGAAATAATACAGCGCATAACCCTCTCTTCCTCACATTTTTGTCTGCCTTCCCTTTCACAGAAACCACACTCACAGACACACACACACATGGAAACACTCTCTAAACCGCACACAGACACTCATTTCCGTTACCCGTGTTCTTAAAAAAAAAAGTAACAAAAAAAAAAAGTTTTGTTTGCTCCATTATTTATACAGCGGTTAAAAAAAAAAAAAAAAAGGCATTTTATTAAAATACACCTCGTCTTCATAGTGTGGTTTTTACTCACAAATATTAATCATTTGAATATTTAAATGAACAATACATTTCTTTAAAATAAACACTTTCTTGAAGGGAAAACAGAGGAATTTTGAAGAGTTACAACAATCAAATGTCCCCCATTCTGTAGAATGACCCTTTATATTATTATTTTTCATAATCCTGATTCTGGTTCATTACAGGCAAACAGGCATTTTATATTACATACTCACTGTTCTCTCTGTTGACAATGAGCTGAACTTTCACCTCAGACATCTTCTCTCTAATGAAGGCTCGTGCTTTATAAAGTCCTGAGCTGGAGCTGTTCACTTTCTGGATGGTCACACACACACGTCCTTTCTCAACATCCATTGATACTCCAGATGGAGGAGGATCATCAAAGTGCCAAGGAATCTGAGCTATAAGACGCTTTTCCCCATGGTCTGCTTTAAAGATAATCATCACCTGATCGGCTTTCTCCACTTCATCGATGTTGAAATATATCGTGACATTCTGTCCATCGGTGGCCTCGATCTTCGAGCCAGAAACAGCCAGAGCTGGAAATCAGAAGCACTGCATTAGAATAATAAGAAACAAACTGACAGGACTTTTCTCAGTAAACAAGAATCCGGCCATTACATGAACACCCCACCTAACTTACCTGAAAAAAGTGCCAAATTGATAATAACATCAATTGATGTTTTCATCGTTAGCAAAATAAAGATTATCTTCTTAATGTGTACCGCAGAAGAGATCAGTGTTTAACGCGTGAGGTAAAGTCCCTCCTGCGAGCTGAGCTGAGCTATAACTGATCAACAGCGGCTCTCTTTTCTTCTTCTTATGAGACTGACAGCAAAAGAGTTGAGCGACAAAGACACTTATAAAGCACGGCACACTGTCAGAGACAGCCGAAGGGAAACCCTGTCCCAAGTGAGATGACACTAGGCGGATAAAACCACACACCCACGGCCACCCGGCAAACACGTTTGAGCAGTACCGCTACTACCGCCACCTAATGATGTGAACAAGCTCCACCATCCATTGCTCTCAGTTGCGCTGACGCTTCGGCGCACTGTGACTGTCCAAAAGTGACACTAGGCGGATAAACCCTTGAGCAGTACCGCCCACCTAATGTGAACAAGCTCCATTGCTCTCAGTTGCTCTTTGCTTCTTCAACTGAACTGACCTGGAGGAGCTCAACGTGTGTGAGACTTTACTTCTCTCTTTGCTTGAGTACACAAACCTAGGATTTATACACAATCTCTTAAAATTACGAAAATAAAAAGGCAAATTCTATTGTTTTACTACAATAGAAACCCTTAGGCTTTTTTTCTTAATTTTTTCTTAATTCCTCATCGCTGTATGATCCTACTGTTATATAATGATGTATTATTGTTGTTGGTTGTACATGATTATACATTGATAAATAAAACAGCTGCTCTTCTCTTCCTCTCTCCTCGGTGTTTGTGTTTGTCAGATAATATTCCTCCTGATCACAGACCGCAGAACTATTCCTGTTTCCCTGTTTTAATGTATTTAACTAATAAAACTCAACAGTTTTTATTTTTATTGAAGGTGTACGGTTGGGATAATAACGTGTGATCTCACACAAAGCTGGACTGATATCGATTAAAAATCCATAGTTCTCAAAAACAAAGATTCACACTTAAGATTATTGGTCATGTATTATCCAAATATCTGTGTGTTACTGTAACACAGATTCAACAGATGTTTAACATTAATGTACTTACTTGCGACATCGAAGGTTTCCGAGAAGAGAAACTGCCACACATTTCAATAATGGCTGCCGACGCGTTGTCGTTTCTCTTCTGTGTGCGAAGCTTACTCTCATGTTCTGTACTTTTCTGTGCACTTTCCTGTTCTCTCTCTCTTTCCTGTGCACTTTCCTGTTCTGTACTTTTCTGCTCTGTGCAAGGGTGTAGTTCACAGTAGGTCAACAGAGGCGGAGCTGGAGGTAATGGCGAGTGTGTGTTCTCAAGTAAATTTTTTTTATTATGCCCTTCACTTGCTCACTTCCCTCAGTCTCGTTCACTAGGATGTGCGTCATTGCTTACTTTGCATGAGTGCCTACTACTGGAGGAACATTTGCAATGGGCTGAACTGGAACCATACGGTAAAAACATATATATTTTAAAATATATTTAGCCTACTTATATTTTTAAAATATATTTTCTACCAATATATTTGTTGGCCATTTTTAAAATATATTTTCAAAATATACATATATTTTTCAAAAGCATTTAAAAATGTGTTTAGCCCTCCATATATTTCAATCCAAGAAAATACATTCACATGTCACATTTAAAGAGAAACTTTATTTGTCTGCATGAACACTTGAATAAAAATAAACTATACGAGGGGGATTAGAACGGAACCTTAATTTACCACTAGACCATTGGACAAACAATATATTAAAGCGGATCTACGTATTTATTCACTCATGTAAATACTCTCGAGACTAACAATATATTGTATTATATTAAATGTAACAAGGATGAAATTACACAAGTTCCATGTCAATACATGTATTTACACACACCTGTCTCACACACTTTTTAAAACAAAGTTACGCCACTGCTAGTTACACCATGAGATAAAAACGAATAAACATCAGAAGGAATGTTTAAAAATACAGAAGAATTACTGAAACTAATCATGTCTAGTGTAATCGATCAATCGGTGTTTCAACCGCGGAAAGACGTCAAAACAGAGAATAATTTACATTTACCTCAGGAAACACATTCAACGACCACCATAGCATAGTCCATCTGATACATTACCTCTAGAGATGAGCATTTTGATAAATATATGCACTATATAACATATTCATTCATATTTGTACTCTTATATCGTTAAATAAATATAATGTAATTATTGTAAATAAAAAACGCCTTATATTAATTGTGTACAAATCATGTGTTAATATTATATTATTTGTATATGGTAATGTTATAACATTGTTTAAAATGAATGAATATTATAGTAATATTTACAGTAACCAGCTGACAGTGGTTAGTATTTTCTTCGCAGATCGATGATTTAAAAAAAATATAACAAGTAATGTTCGCTTATTACCTTCGTTTTTCACCGTCACTCGAGGATCATAACACACGTTTGTTGAACAAACACATGAAATCCATATCAACAGCACACACACACACACAGAGCCCATCTTAAATCTACGCGAGTTTGACTCTATCATTGACTCTAGCATCATCGTTGACGCTCTGCTCGAGATTGAAAGTCCTGTCAAACTTCCTCTCAGAGTTAAAGGTGCGGGTAGTACTCATATAGTCTTATGCCCCCCCCGGATGAGTCCTTATATAGTCTTATGCGGATGAGTCCTTATATAGTCTTATGGGGGCGGGGCGGGGTTGGGGTTGGTTTGGGGTTCGTAGAAATGAATCAAGTCGCCGAGTCTGTGCTTGGTGCCATATTTTGGACGCGTCGAGTACAGTCTACTTCAAATCTCAGCTCTGATGCCATCTAGTGTTAGCCAGTATTCATTTTTATTATTACACACCACTTCCACTTTGTAATCACCAAAGCTTACATTTTCTATCATAAGATCATGTATTTTAGGAACCATCATTGAATATTTCAAATATTCCTTTACTAATTTAATCCTCAGCATTTGAATACTCTTGATAAGTTTATCAGACACTCTTGATGATTATGGTAGTTAATGGGAGGTGAGAATGAAACATCTTTATGTTCAGCAGAACATAGAAAGGTAAACTGGTTTGAGGCTGAGTAAACGATGACAATCTTCATTTTTGGGTGAACTAGGGGAGAGCAGGGCACAGCCTGACGCCTTTTGACTGTCTCAGTTTGTGTAAATTCACTTGGGGTTCAGAGTATGTTTTTTTTCTCACATTAAATCCCCACATGTCAAGTACAAATATGTGGTTGTGTTTCATTAATACAGTGTAGTACTTTTTTCTTGATTTAGCCCAAAAGAATGGAAGTGAAATGTGACAACATGCCCCGTAGATGGGCTACAGTGCATGTGACAGCTTAAAATGTTACCTGATATAATCAAAAATATATACAAGACAAACTAAAATACTTTGTCAATAAAATACAATTTATGTAATCGAGTTTGACAACAAACACATCGCTAAATACAGCTATACAGCATAGTTAATAACATAATAATGTATAATATCTGAACATTGACTCCCAGTCTGTGTTCACCCTTTTCTCATAATAATAATTCATAAAAGTAGAGAATATAATATCGTAGTTCTAACAGGGGCTCATTGTAACGCGCAACCTGGTCTCGTGTCTTCAGCTGATCAGCATTAAAAAACCATCTCAACTGATAAATAACAGATACAAGATGCAAATAATATCAGATTTGTCTTGTTTTAAATAAACACCAAAAACAGAGATGAAAAATAAACTTTATTGCAAAAAAGTTTATTGCAAATTTTAAAATAAAATATTTGGAAATATAGGCTAGTTTAAATTGATTACGTCATGACAATTAGACCTATTATACCATTCTTATTTATTCCCTTAAATCCCTTTTAATTTTATTCCATTATTTATTATTTAATAATAACCCGTTTGCCGGTTGGTACAAAAGCACAGAAGTGAAACTCGACCCGTTTTGTCTCTGCAAATTAATCTATAAAAGAACACCGAGTATTTCACAACACCCGTCTTGATTGGTGGACTAATGTGTGAAAGAATAGCCAACAACCTCTCTCTCTCTCTCTCTCTCTCTCTCTCTCTCTCTCTCTCTCTCTCTCTCTCTCTCTCTCTCTCTCTCTCTCTCTCTCTCTCTCTCTCTCTCTCTCTCTCTCTCTGTGTGTGTGTGTGTCTCAGACTTTAGCTCTGGTCGGCGCATAACAGCATGACTTGCAGATGGAAAAGATTAAATTGCAAGCCCGGAAAGATGCGGGGAAACCACTCTCTGCTGGCACAATGGAATTATAAAAAAATAAAAAGAGCAAATGAAAAGGAAACTATCGTTGAGCAATGAAACAATATTTTTAGAAAATACTTTTATACTCGTACCAGTCAGAAGAACAGACCCTCAAAGTCATATTCTGGTATGTAGATATGGGCAATTGTTTGAAATTCAATTGAGCAGTTTTACTCTCTGGAACAACATCAGTGTGAGTAAATAATAGCAGAATCTCCATTTGGGGGGTGAACTGTCCATTTAACACGGATACAGACCATCTGTGACTTTTGCTGTAAGGCTGTTAGCTGTCAGTCACATACAATCCAAATTAGCCTTAGAATTATATGAGTGTCAGAGGTAATACTATACGTATTATTCACTGGTTATTTAACACAGTCAGAAAAAAGTACAGTGCTGTCACTGGGGCAGTACCTTAAGGTACAAAAGTGAAAAGGTACTAATATCTACCAAGTCATATCTACTTTTCACTTTTCTGACAGTGTATGGGTGTTGCAGAGGTTCTGCCTTACACCCACACAACTTGTTTGGCAATCCTTCTGTGGCTTGAATAGCTGTCAAAAGTCCTCAAAGAATGACTGTAACATGTTTATGTGGTCCCAGACAATTATTGTTAGTTTAATGCCAACTCTTATCAACAACAAAGCCTAGTCTATCAGTAAAAGAAGCCATGTTTATAATTTAAAAGTATTTATTTTATTGTATTTTCATGAAAGCAAAAATATATTGGACCATATAAATGTAATACAATTATTTGATTGAAATAAATTTGCCATATTACAATTTTATACAACTGAAAAAACCCAAAATATTTATAATGTTAACATTTGAAAACAACATTAGGAAATACACAAGGAAAAAGATCCACTTCTCCCTCTGAGAAAACAGCCTGAATATCTGCCATTATATTCTTGAGGAATGCATTATCAAGCATATCTTTATAGTCCCCTATATTATTTGAAAGAGTGCAAGGCTATATCACATAATAAAAAATAAGTTTGCTCTTTGTTTAATTTGTTACAGCGTGTCTAAGGAAAACCCTTAATATTTTAGTCATAATAATGATCATGTTGCTTGGAGCAGACTGGATTCAATCTTTAATCCGCTTGAAGCTGTAGTTGCTGTATAGTTGTAATTGCTGTAATAAAAGATATGCAAATTAGTTGGATCTCCCTACACTCTAAAAAAAAGGTTCTATATGGCACCAAAAATGGTTCTTGGCTCGTAATCATAGGGGAACCTTTTTTAGTGCTATATAGCACCAATTTTGGTGCTTCAGTGGTTCTTCAGCGGTGCTATATAGCACATTAGTCAAAGAACCGGTGAAGAACCACTGAAGAACCAAAATTGCACTAAAAAAGGTTCCCCTATGATTACGAGCCAAGAACCATTTTTGGTGCCATATAGAACCTTTTTTTTAGAGTGTATAGATTAAATATCTCAGTTTATTTAGATTTTTTTTGGTTACTACATGTACTTACTATAGTAATAAAAGTAATGCATAAATTATACATAATTACAACTAACTAACTCTAAACCAAACCCCAATCGTATGAAAAATTAGGGGGAAAAAATAACACTTAAATACAAAAAATTGGTTGTGTGTCCCACTTCCATTATAATAAAGTTATTGAAGACTATAAACCTGGAGTAATAATGCTTACCTGACCCATTAACTGAAATTGATTGAGGAATTATGTTCAGTGGATTGACATCTCCTGTTCCCAATGCTGTCAAGAGGGTGTTTGAAATCTCGTGAATGGATTGGACTGTTTGGTCGAAGCTGAAGAAAATTTCTGATGTTGTGATGATTGACCCAGCTCTGGAATATATACATAGCTTAAATTCAGTGTATTGGATTCTTTATGAGTGTGTCTTATGTCTGTGATTTAGGGGATGCACCAGTGTCTCAGTGGGAAACACTGTCTCCTCACAGCAAGAAGATCCTGGATTGAATCCCACGATTCTCTCACGATCCAAAATATGCTAAATTGTCTAAAGTGTCTAAAGGTGTGAGCGAAGTTTTTTTTTTTTTTTTCCCATGATTTCTGGACAAACACACACTGTCTGTGAGTTGCTTTGCAATTACAAATGGAAATGTGTCCACAATGAGCACATTACTAGTTTTTAACCTTGAGGTTCCATTAATGTCTATATCGGACGTGCAGAACACGTCAAAAACAGACGTCATAAAAACCTTCATTCTGGCTAAGTAGCCTACACAGCACATATATTTTAGCTAGCTAATCCATTGCACTGTATTTAGCTATAACTATCAGTATAACAAGTTACCAAAGCAGCGTCTGTTTTGCTAGTTCATTTTTCAATAGTGTCTGTAGTTATCAATGACAAAAGTATTCACATCGGGGTTTGTTTTCTTCCTAAATTAATCTGACTTTTGAACGAATTGGATAAATGAACGATTTAAGTGGCTCACTCATTAAAACAGTGAATCGCTGCCGCCTACTGGCGGTTTCAACAATTTTATGAATGATGATTATACACAATTTTCATAACGTTATGAGGTGTATAATCGCTTAACATGTTTTTATAACAGATTCAAGGTAACTATAGCAGCAGGGTAGAAAAGTCAGCAGAGGGAGAGGAGGAGCAGGTGATCAGGTAAAGAAGATGCCATTCAATCAATAAAATAAAATAGGAAACAGTATAGAAAAACAGCAGCTTTGTAAAGTTAGGCTATACATTAATGCCGTTAATGTTTTAAAGACTCCAGTAAACAGCTTTATACCAAGTCAAGTTCCTAAGGCTGTCAAGAAACTGTTTTACATTCCGGCTTTTATATCACAGTGAGGAACAGGTAGACAGGCACAGGGCTGGACTGGGGCTAAAATTCGGCCCTGTCAAACCCAGCCCATCGGGCCCATGAGTTCCCCGGTGAATGTTTTTGCTGGGGTTAGGACCTTAAATTGGAGTAAATAAATAAAACTAAGACAGGGACAAATAATCCTGGATATTATCGAATTTACTGCAAATTCAAATTCACAATTCCCAGCACCGATATCTATCTTTCATGAGGTTCCATTTGGAATAGTCAAATTTCATTAGATCTATTAAAAAGTTCATTTAAAGAGAAAAAAGCTTTGTCCTTAATTCGTGTGATCCATGCATTAAAGCTGTTTTGTTGAATTATCCTTTAATTACCCTAAAGACATTTTATTTATAGTTTAACTGTAGTTTCATTTAACTGTAAGAGCATGGTAGTCACAGGTAAAACATGCTCCTCATTACCATGGGTATATGGTTTCTAAAATAAATAAATAACAATAAACTATTGAATTTGTAATAAAAAATATTGTAAACACATGTAGAAAATACAAAAACAGCCTCTATAAAAGTGATTTATATTCCGCAATATTTAATGTAAGTAATAATAGCAACATTTTTAATATATACATTTCTTCCAAAACACCGTATTTCTTCACAGTTAGTGGCTGCAAGCTGTTGTGGTTGTGCTAGAGTGACAAGTTTGTAGCTAGTTGCGTGTATTGCCGTTTTCCAATTTACCTCGTCATGTATTTACATGCTCGTGGCTGTTTTCAGCTGATTCACCGCAGCGGCAGAACATGTAATGTTCCCATATCACACGACTGTATAAAACAAAATTCACACTTCATAGAGCAGCAGAAACACAACGCGCGTTTGATAGCGCTGTGCGGATATTCGCAGTTTTTTGCAGTTTCATGCACTCAAAAAAATAAAAATAGAAAAAACAGCGCCTAAAAGGGACACAGTCTATGAATATGGAGGGAGTATGTCTAGCTTTGGCCTGTCAATTCAGAAGACAAACCAATGGGCTGCTGTCCCCGCATGATGGACCAATCAGTGGCAAAAAAAATAAATAAATAACCTTGTATCGGCCCCAAAGTGCATCGGCCCACCGGGAAAATGCCCGGTATGCCAGATTACCAGTCCAGCCCTGGACAGGCAGCTCTTTCAGACAAACGGGTAAGAAAACAGGGAGGGGTACAGACATGTTCAAAAGTGTTTGATCATCCTTTTATTATACATTTTTTAAAAGTATGCTGCGATTTTTATGCTGTGATATTTAATGAGTATTACTTGGTCAATTAAAAATCTATTTCTTAAATAGATATTTAGAATAGATGGTATGCACGTTTAATAATTTGTTAGTTTTTGGTGTTTTAGTTGTATGTCTTAGTGGTTTTGTTCTTATATCAGATCCAATGTGAAAGTAGCAGCAGATTAAACCAATCAAAAGAAGGACAGAAAGAATATCTGATCAGGTAATGACATACAAACAATAATGAAAAGTTAATAAAACTGGCTAAAACTGTAATATGTGTACATCACAGTGAGGGGCAGGGTGAGGACAATAGTCAAACAGCAATTTCAGATGAGCAGGTAAGAATAAAACATTTCTGATAGGGAAGAATTTTTGATATGACAAACTAAATGTACAATTTTCTATACTGTACACAATATAGGGAGCTATTTGGTGTGTAACAGTGTTGTAATGTCAGTTTCAGTTTCAGTAATGTCAGTTTCATTTTCCCAAGGCTGCATTATAGTACCACATTAAAAGGGGTTTTATGCTTTTATTGTGCAAAAGTTCTCTCAAAGAAGACGATGCTTGCCTCAGACCAGGTTGGATTCTGGTAGCACAATCTGATAGGTAGCATTTTACATCCATATTTAATATTTATTTATTTAAAATATTTACATAGTTTTAAGGGTAGGTTCAGGGTAGGGGTAGGTATGGATATTAATAAAGCCTCAAATCAGATGAATATGATGCTGGTAGCACAATCTGACAGGCAGCATTTTTTGCTGTCGAATTGTGCTGCCTACTGTTTTAATGGGAGGGAGCAAAATCTGACAAGGTGGGACAAATCGACAGAACACCGGCTCTGCTTGTAATCACTGTTGACTTTGCTTACATGATGGAATATCATACATCTCGCAAGTTATTTAGGAAAAAACCGACATGTAACCAAATTAAGTTTATTTTGACTAGAAGTGGGCTACTCATAGCCGGACTATATCGGTTCAATAGTTAACCGAAACGGTGAAATGACGGCTAGGCTCTTCTTGCTGGCCTGGGAAATAACATAACAGAGTTTTTGGAAACATTTTACAATAAAATTTAATTTGATAACATTAGATACCACTAATACGATGAAATCTACAGCATTTCTTAATCTTATTTCATATTAATGTCAACTTGCCTATACTGATTCAGAAATTGAAATGAGTATTTTTATTACTTAACATAATAAATGCTTAGGCCTATATGTGAGGGCGACGTTCATAAATGTGACGCATATCCTATATAATAATATGCATTTTGTTAAGTTTTGAGGGTGCTTTATCTCCACATTGAATCATGTTGGGTTTACCAAACTGCCCAGTTGGTTCGTATAATATAGCCAACATCTATCTACTGTTTGACTGCACTGAATCAACTTTTTTTTCTTCTTCTTCTTCTTCCTTCCTTTTTGTTTTGCTGAGCGAGGCAAGGTTTGCATCTGTCGGCTCTCTGCAAACTCTTTGGTGGTTTTGAGTAGCCTAGATGTTTGTCAATCGTGGTGCAGACTTTAGCTCAGCCCTCACTTTCTGTTGACAATCTCATTCACAACTTAACTTTTGACTTGAGCTCTCATTCATGCTCAGTCGAGAGGAAACACTTTGCTCTACATTTCTACATCGAACAATGCAAAACTCCAATACAAGTAGGTCATTCAAACTTGTTAATCTATTAAAACTTTACACAAAAATTTTAATTAGAATAAATATATACCTAACTAATGATATAATGCTGAGTGACAGAAAAGCAGAGATTTGATTGATTAAATTCTGAGCTGATTCGGGTTTTTGGTAACACTTTACAATAAAATGTAATTTGATAACATTAGATACCAAACAATGCACTAATATAATGAAATCTACAGCATTTATTAATCTTAGTTCATGTTAATGTCAACTAGCCTACTGATTCAGAAATTAAAATGAGTATTTTTATACCTAACATAATAAATGCTGTGTATAGGCCTATTAGAAATATGACTCATATAACAATATGCATTTTGTTAAGTTCTTTATTCTCCACATTGAATCATGTTGGGTTAACCAAACTGCACTTTGACGGCTCTGAATACCTCAACATCTTTTTCTTCCTTTCTTTCTTTCTTTCTTTCTTTCTTTCTTTCTTTCTTTCTTTCTTTCTTTCTTTCTTTCTTTCTTTCTTTCTTTCTTTCTTTCTTTCTTTCTTTCTTTCTTTCTTTCTTTCTTCTTCTTCTTCCTTCCTTTTTGTTTTGGTTTGTGTCTGTCGGCTATCTGCAGTCTTTGGTGGTGTTGAGTGGGTGTTTTCAATCTCATTCACAACTTAACTTTTGACTTGAGCTCTCATTCATGCTCAGTCGAGAGGAAACACTTTGCTATACATTTCTATCACATCGAACAATGCAAAACTCCAATACAAGTAGGTCATTCAAACTTGTTAATCTATTAAAACTTTACACAAAAATATTAATTAGAATAAATATATACCTATTGATATAATGCTGAGTGATAGGATTAAGAAATTTGATTGATTAAATTCTGAGCTGATTCGAGTTTTTGGTAACACTTTACAATAAAGTTATCATTTGATAACATTAGTTAACAGCTATTGATGACTAATAACTATGAAAACAGCATTTATTAGACTAATCGTAGTTAATGTCAACATCTAGCCTACTGATTCAGATTTTTGTTTTGTTTTAATTGTATTACCTAACATTAAGAAGGATTAACAAATGCTCATTGTTAGTTCATGTTTGCTAATACATATGCATTAAAGCGTTAAATATTATAACTGTACTTTGTGTCAAGCGAGAGGAAACTCGATAGATGGCGCTAAACTGTCAAGTGTGTGTGTGTGTGTGTGTGTGTGTGTATCTGTATCTGTCCAGGTTCTGCGGTCTCGTGTGTGTGTCCATCAGTGTCCTGCTGTCTGTCTGCTCTCTGGAGGATGATGACTTCTGTTTGTCCCTCTGACGGTATGATTATTCTTTAAAGAACATATTATTCATTTATTAACACACTCGACATTTAACCCTCAAAACATGAAGATCTGTCCTGTAATAATACAGTGTGTTTCAGTTCATCTTCATCTTGTGTTCAATCTGCAGGCAGTGTGTGTATAGAAATGGATGGTCAGTGTGTGGATGTTCCTCTCTCTGTAGAGGAGACCCGAGCAGAACCGGCCCAGAGTTCAGTGCGGCCGTGTTCATTCACACAGGAGGAGGAAGAGTGAGAGCCATGATGATGATGATGATGAAGAGCAGCTTTTAATTGCTTAAATAAGTCAAATTAATTATTAAAATGTAAAACTGAAATTAATATAGTAAAAACATCCCAAATAAAGTGGGAGATCTTGCAAAATAGCAGGGTGTTCAAATACTTATTTTCCTCACTGTATGTTTTCAAGCCCCTTCAATTTCCCCTTGGCCATGAAGGAGAGGACCTCATGGTGCTGTGGCAAGCATGTTTTTTTCACAAAAAAATTTTTTTTGCATGTAAAAGTAAATTTTCCTGCTGTCAACTTAATCCACTGTTGTGCCAAAGCAAATTGATTCAGGTAGAAAAACTCAATATCATCCATATTGATGAACTACCAACATATAAAACCATGTGATGATGCCAGCTGAAGATTAGCCTGAATTGCTAAGAGAGAGATCTAAAAAATGTGGCGGTGGGGTAAAGTGAGACATGAGGCACAAGTTGTTTAGTCTTACATATGTTTTACACTCACCTAAAGGATTATTAGGAACACACACTAATACTGTGTTTGACCCCCTTTGGCCTTCAGAACTGCCTTCATTCTACGTGGCATTGATTCAACAAGGTGCTGAAAGCATTCTTTAGAAATGTTGGCCCATATTGATAGGATAGCATCTTGCAGTTGATGGAGATTTGTGGGATGCACATCCAGGGCACGAAGCTCCCGTTCCACCACATCCCAAAGATGCTCTATTGGGTTGAGATCTGGCGACTGTGGGGGCCATTTTAGTCCAGTGAACTCATTGCCATGTTCAAGAAACCAATTTGAAAGAAAGTAGCCATCAGAGGATGGGGACATGGTGGTCATAAAGGGATGGACATGGTCAGAAACAATGCTCAGCCGTGGCATTTAAACGATACCCAATTGCCACTAAGGGGCCTAAAGTGTGCCAAGAAAACATCCCCCACACCATTACACCACCACCACCAGCCTGCACAGTGGTAACAAGGCATGATGGATCCATGTTCTCATTCTGTTTACGCCAAATTCTGACTCTACCATCTGAATGTCTCAACAGAAATCCAGACTCATCAGACCAGGCAAAATTTTTCCAGTCTTCAACTGCCCAATTTTGGTGAGCTTGTGCAAATTGTAGCCTCTTTTTCCTATTTGTAGTGGAGATGAGTGGTACCCGGTGGGGTCTTCTGCTGTTGTAGCCCATCCGCCTCAAGGTTGTGCGTGTTGTGGCTTCACAAATGCTTTGCTGCATACCTCGGTTGTAACGAGTGGTTATTTCAGTCAAAGTTGCTCTTCTATCAGCTTGAATCAGTCGGCCCATTCTCCTCTGACTTCTAGCATCAACAAGGCATTTTGGTCCACAGGACTGCCCCATACTGGATGTGTTTCCCTTTTCACACCATTCTTTGTAAACCCTAGAAATGGTTGTGCGTGAAAATCCCAGTACCTGAGCAGATTGTGAAATACTCAGACCGGCCCGTCTGGCACCAACAACCATGCCACGCTCAAAATTGCTTAAATCACCTTTCTTTCCCATTCTGACATTCAGTTTGGAGTTCAGGAGATTGTCTTGACCAGAACCACACCCCTAAATGCATTGAAGCAACTGCCATGTGATTGGTTGATTAGATAATTGCATTAATGAGAAATTGAACAGGTGTTCCTAATAATCCTTTAGGTGAGTGTATTTTTAAAACATGTTTTATTTTTAATGTCATTAACACTGTAGAAAAGCCATCATGCCAAGGCAATACACCAGGAAGACAATCTTGGACACATGTTCCTAAAACTGATGTGGTGAAGAAGCTGCCTCAACCTAGAAGGCCTGGAGGAACCACACGGAGAGAGCAACTCCTCATCTCTCCCTGTAACCTTCAGGAATGTAGAATAGGTCTAGTATGGCTGATGGGTCTAGTCCTGTGTTCTGTAGGCTGTTCTAGCTGGTTCTGATTGTCCTTTGCTCTGACCCCCAGACTCTAGCTGGCTCTAAGGGCCCTGTGTTCTGACCCCCAGACAGTGTTCTAATCTAACTGGGTCTGTCTGTCATTTGAATGTAAATTAAAACATTTTGAATTATATTATGTTGTATTTGATTTTGTTCAGAGCTACTTTTAAGTGTTTAGAAAACAAATGTGCTTAGAACAGATCAGATGTGCTCCAACAGTAGCCACTTTCAAATCCAGACTCAAAACACATCTGTCCAGCTGTGCATTTACTGAATGAGCTGTGCTACTGTACGCCCGACTGATTACACCTTATCTTATGCTTTTACTGAATGAGCTCTGTGCTCTGTCCGAACTGCTTGCACTTTAATTATGTTTCAATTTAACCCGGTTTTTATTTTTAATGTTAATTATACTTTTTATTTATATATATTTTTTTCTTTATTTTATTTTTTCTTTTAATTCCTATGATAACTGTTATACTATATATTTTTTATTTTATTCACTTATGAATATTTTAACTTAATTTCTGTGTAAAGCACTTTGAATTGCCACTGTGTATGAAATGTGCTATACAAATAAACTTGCCTTGCCTTGCCTAATTGACCAATCCCCATGATTCTGTTACTAGTCCGACATTAGCTGTCAGGATTCTAACTCTTACATGTGTTGTTATGGTAGTTTCAGAGTGGAAAAGTAAGTGGTTCACTTTACCCCCATCCATGATTTCTCTGGTCTGTCTCAGGTTGATCTTTAAGCTGGGGGTAAAGTGAGACACAAGACGACTTTTTTAAAAACAATCATATTTTCACTGACCTTCCTCCTGAATACATTCTGATCATTTCTGAATTATCCTGAAACATCCTGAATTAATGGTAAATGTGTCAATTTTACTGATATATCATTTTAGCTCGCTTAGAGGGGAGCAAATGTAAAACATGTTTCACTTTACCCAACTCTCCACTATGAGGAGCGGATGGATCCATCCCGATCTCCAAGCAATTCGTAAAAACGTTAAACAAAAATCGTACGAGTGACATAATATTTATTTTTTAAAATCTTGAATTTACGTCTTAGTTTTTTATTCATATTGGTAATATATACACAAGAAAAGAGCAAGAAAAGAGCATCACTATGCAGAACTAACTTACTTCGCGGAAGATTACTAATGACAGTGAAACGGCGGCGTGAGCACTGGTGTGTGTCTTGCGGATGTTCCTATTTGTGGTCATGTACTCCGTGAGATTCTTCTGAAAGTTGAGCAAACGCCGGGCATACATCGATCATGCAGAACTCCACAACACGTGAGTCATTTAATATATTTCATTCATTAAAATAAAATTATTAGAGCGAAGTTTAAAGTATTGTGCAAAATATATTTTTAAATGTAATTGTAGGCCTACATGTTATATTAGTTACCAAACAATGGACTAACTAACTAATGATAAAGACTTATACAGCATTTATTAATCTAGTTCTTGTTAATATCAATATCTATAGCCTAATTCAGAAATTAACATTTGTATTGTAAGTAACAAGGATGAATACAAGCTGTAAATAATATTGCTCATTGTTAGTGTAATCTAATGCATTAAATAATGTAAATTGTAACTCTCAGTGTCAAGTCTCAAGCAAAGTTGCTTTTTAACCATTTGTCGGGGCCATTCCCTTACCAAAATAAACCATGGTTTAACTACAAATAAAACCAAAAAAACATGGTTATTGTAGTAAAACCATGCTAACAGCAATGGCGTTGCTTCTCTAACCACAGTTTAACCATGGTAAGGTAAAACTGTAGTTATATAAATGGTATTCAATTAGCCAAAAAAAAAAACATGGTAACTACATTTTTACTACAGTAAAACCATGGGTAATTTTCGTAAGGGTGAAACTTCTGACATTACACTCAATGTAATTTGTGCTGCAACCATGAGATGGCGGCATATCACCCTGTGTCTACTGTCCAGGTTCTGCGGTCACGTGTGTGTGTCCATCAGTGTCCTGCTGTCTGTCTGCTCTCTGGAGGATGATGACTTCTGTTTGTCCCTCTGACGGTATGATTATTCTTTAAAGAACATATTATTCATTTATTAACACACTCGACATTTAACCCTCAAAACATGAAGATCTGTCCTGTAATAATACAGTGTGTTTCAGTTCATCTTCATCTTGTGTTCAATCTGCAGGCAGTGTGTGTATAGAAATGGATGGTCAGTGTGTGGATGTTCCTCTCTCTGTAGAGGAGACCCGAGCAGAACCGGCCCAGAGTTCAGTGCGGCCGTGTTCATTCACACAGGAGGAGGAAGAGTGAGAGCCATGATGATGATGATGAAGAGCAGCGGCTTTAAGGCTCGAGACACAGAACAATCAACTAGACATTCATATTTTAATTGACTTTGTATGAAATAGTTTGTGTTCACTTATTAAAAGGATGATTACATTATTTTGTGAACATGTCCAAGCCTTTGAAGTTTCACTGTTCAGATCTGGGTTTCCCAAACTGAAAGTATTTTATTTCATTTTGATTTAATTGTTCCAGGGTCAACAAACTGACACAAGTGTCTTTCACTGACAATAAAGCAACAACAAGAGAACACACACACACACACACACACACACACACACACACACACACACACACACACACACACACACACACAGACAGTGAATGAAGGCTGAAATTTGGTTGAGCGGAAAAGGGCGTTAGAACAGAATAGCTGTTCAAGTTTTATGGCCGTTTTTTGCCCATGAACGTAAAAATCCAGCCGAATTATTGTTTTTGTTTTTTCGTTTTATGTAATAAAATGTAAAACAAAAGCCACAGTTTTCTCATTTTCTGGTTTCAATCTGATAAAATAAAAACCACCGATTTAACCTCTAAACTGTCACCGTCCCACAGGTGGGACGCCTGGTGCTCTTTTTTTGATCGCCTTTTTTTCGTATCATATATTTAAGTAATTATCATAAATTAGGGATAATTTTAAAGCTTACAAACTCAAAATTCATCCTGTGTAAACAGTTTTGAAATCGGACATTGTGTTACCATGGAAACGTTACTCTAAATTATTCTAGAGCTCCTCCCTCTAGTGGGCGGTGTCATGTTTCATATTACAACAATTATTTGAACTACTTTATATTCAAAATCTTTTCCAATCTTGACAAAATGCATATTGTTGGAAAGGTCTGGGTCTCAAGGGTCCATATTTGGTGACTGTTTTGTGATGGAAGTGATATTTGGACAGAAAATTACAGGAAAATGCATTAAAAAAAACAATCAATGGAATTTGAATGACACCCGGTGCTGTTTTTGGTACAATTTTTGTGATATCAACTTCAAATTTGGAACACAAATTGGTTAGACATATGGCTTTGATTTTATATTAATTTTAGAGTAAATTCTTTTTTGTAAAATATATATTTTATATGAAATAAAAAATATTTAGTACAGTATTTTTTCATTTACAGTAAATTTAAACTTCCATAACTCTTTCATACTTTCATATTTTGAATTAATAATAATCTGCAGAATGTCTTCTTTAAAACGAGACCAAACTGTGGTCTATATTCCAAAGCATTCTTGAATTACAGCCCTTTAAGTTTGGAGACAGTTAAAGGGTTAGAGTCTCGCTGAGAGTTGAGAGAGGACGTGTGTGTGTGTGTGTGTGTGTGTGTGTGTGTGTGTGTGTGTGTGTGTGTGTGTGTGTGTGTGTGTGTGTGTGTGTGACCCTTCAGAGAGTGGACAGCTCCAGATCAGGGATCTATAAAGCACTTTCTTTGGAAAGGATGTGTGTGAGGTGAAAGCTACACTAGTTGTCAACGGTGAGTGAGTGTTCCTGGGTCGTTCCTGTTATACAGTGACTTTTCTGTCTTTATGATTTACTAGCTACTCATATTTTCTATAAAAAATGTGTCACATAGCCTATTTATAAGACTGTTATGGTCTTCCACTCTGTTAGGCGAGTCATTTTTAAATAATAATTTGACAGAAACGTTAAATGTTTTGCATACTTGTGTTTTATTTTGGGAGGTGAGGATCATTAACAGCATATACAATATGTAAGGAATAATTGACTCCGGGCTGTTCAATTAGCCTATTAGAATAATAACTCCGCTTCACGTCGTGACCGCATCACCACCTCGGGTGTGCATTATTATTCTAATAATTGAACGCCCCGGAGTCAATTATTCCGCTTATACTACGGTTACCACACCTCAAGACATCGATCCGAAGATATATTTAAAGGGATTCGTCCGGTTTTTGTACTTAAATCGCTATTGTGAGTAGGACTATTTCTTCCGCGTCTCATCCAACGGCTCTTTTGCTAGTTCCGAAACGGGCTTGAGCCGTTGATAGCATTCTACTGCAGTTATTAATAAAGTTATTAGAAAGAGAGAGAGAGAGAGAGAGAGAGAGAGAGAGAGAGAGAGAGAGAGAGAGAGAGAGAGAGAGGGCTTGTGTGAACTAGGCTACCTCTGTGCGTCTCTAAACAGCGCTGTTATTACCTCGCTAGTGAAAAAATGTGTAGCTTTGTGTAGCCTTTAAGGTGCTCCACTATATAGGCTAACTGATCAAATCGTCAGGGCAGCGCTGACACCTTTAGTGCAAACTGTAGTGCGTGTGCGAGCATGTGTGATTTCAGTAATGAGACAGAAAAGCTTGCCTTTGACGCCGCTTCCGTTTGTTGGTTTTCATCTGGACTGTCTAATACTGCTGCCGCCCAGTTGTTGAACGTTTTATATTCACCGTAAATATTAAGATTTACTTTAGGAAAATCATCTGTCATATTGTTGTTTTTTTAGCCCTGTAATGTCCGTTATTACAGTTAACTATGCGAAGTGATATGGAACTGTAATGCGGTCAAGAGCTGCCTGGAACTACGTTCGCTGTGCGTCTCCCAGAAAATAATTGCACACCTCAGAACGTTCATCAGCCAATCAGATTCAAGCATTCAACGGCCCCGTAGTATAAATATTTTTGAACACATATATTTTATTTTATTTACCATCCTGTTGGCAAAAATGGGTACAAAAAGTGCCTGTTCTTAATAGCTAATCAAGACATTATATTCATCAATAATAGTTTTGTTATTGTTTCAAGAATTAAAAAAAAAAAATACCATGATGGCATAAGGGACATATACTAGCCAAGAAAAACTTGTTATTGTTTAACATTTACATTATTAACATTTTGTGATAACTTCCCTAACAGGGTGGAACACCTTCACGGCCCGTGTCTGAACAATTAATCTGCCCATAATTATTATTTTTTAAGTCCTTGAGCTTGACCAATATGTATTCCTACTAGTTAAACATGTCACCATTTTGGTAGAATGCTAAAAACATGAACATCAATACTTTTTTTCCAACATTTATGAAGCCAAAATGTTAGCGCATACCAGGATTGACCCTCCTATATCATGCCTGTTGTGTCTGTATGCCTGTAATGTAAGATAAAACAGGGCTAAAGACACAACCTAAGAAATAAATGCTTTTCAATAGGGGAGAGCGGGACACAACCTAACGCTTTTGGACTTTCTCAGTTTGTGTAAATCCACTTGTGGTTCAGAATATTTCTTTTTTCACACATTAATCTCCCACATGCCTATTGCAAGTATGGTTTTGTTTCATTAATACTTTTTTCTTGATTTACCCCGAAAGAATGGAAGTGAAATGTGACAACATGCCCCACATGTGGAGTACAATGTAACATGACCAAATGACAGATTAAAATGTTATCTGATATAATACAATAAAATAAAAAATCCAAGACAAACTAAAATATTTTGTCAATAAAATACAATTATTAACTTTTTCAAATAAAATAATGGCATTTTTAATCATACAATTTTTTTTGAGTTTGACAACAAACACCTCAAAACACAGTTATACAGCATAGTTCAAACCATAATTAATAACTTCTGAACATTGACTCTTTTTTTCTCATGGTTTCTCAATAGAATTAATAAAAGTATAGAATAGAATATCATATTTCTAATAGGGGCTCATTGTGACAACATGCCCCGCCGGCGCAGCTGGGATTTAAACCCGGCTCGTGTCTTCTGCTGATCAGCATTAAATAACCATCTCAACTGTTAAATAACAGATAGAAGATTAATATAATATCAGATTTGTCTTATTTTAAATAAACACAAACTGTTGAGATGAAAAATAAACTTAAGTCAGAAATTTACTTTTGCTATGGTTAAATAAATGTTCAGTGACATCTTCCAAAGATGTTTTTTAATTGTGACTTTTTTAAATTTTGATTTTTTGTTACATTTTTTTCTCTATATATAGTGTTGATATGGCAACTCGTACGTTTCGTCATCCTGGCATGAGTGGAAAGTGTTAAACCATGTGTGTTACAAATAACCCCGCGTGAGGTTGTGCCTCGCTCTCCCCTTACTCCCACAGTGTTTTCCTTCAGACAAAATGTTTTTTATTGAACATTGATGGAGCAACAGATTTTGTGTGAAAATAAATTAAATAAAGGTTAAATGCATAATTAATAAAGGTATGGTACCAGATAGCACATGTACGTCTGCAAGATGTCTGTTAAAGATCACTTAATCTGGAAAGCGTCTGCTGTTTACAAACATCTGATAGACGTCTTTAAGATGTCAGTTTTTCATACATTCTAAATCATAAACATCTTAAAGACATTGTTTAAACGTCTATTTGACATCTGACAGGAAACGTCCAATAGACGTATTGCAGATGAGCAAACACTCTAAAAAAATACGTCTTCCAGATGTAAACACACACATCAAATAAACATCTCCAAGACGTATGTGTGCTATCTGGGTGTGAGCGCATTATTGTAACGCGAGAGCACATGCACGAGCGCGAATCGCGTATCTCAGCGGCGCTCCCACAATAGCCTGTCCGCCTGTCCGCGCTCTCCAATATAGGCCAACTCCAGTGCTCCGCCTCTCCTCTCGCTCAGATATTGGGTGTGCGCGCTCAAACGGTGTCCTGTGCGTCCGAATCTCTCCGTGCCAACACCGATCCTGACCAATCCTTGCTGCCCTAGGCAAGATTTGATCTGGTCCCCTTGTATCGAGGTTTAGCACACATTTGTTACGCATTGATTTATATTAATTTAGTTTTTTATATATGTTGGTTGTGTTTTAAAAACTGGAGCCCAAGTCTGTAAAGATTTGATTTATTGATTGATTGATTATCACAGCCCATTTTACCCCGTCATTATGTTCAAGATATTATTTTTTAAAAAGGCTGATGATGGTAAAACTATACAAAAAAATGCACCAATGCCACATTACAGCTTAGACCCAAATAGCAAGATAATTGCATCTAACATTCATGCGCAAGTTATTAATTGAGAACTAACAGGTTCGGGAGGATCACGTTCAGATAATTGACACAAGTGGAGAGCACTCAGCTACACTGTAAAAAAAATAAATAAAATAAAATAAATAAAAATTGTGAAAATTGATCATTACATATTGGCCCAATAAAGGACTTCCAAATAATTATCCCCATGCAAAAAGATGCATTGTACTAATCATAGCTTAAGGTCTAAACTCAAAATTAAAACTGTATATTCACTGAACATATTTAATTGTGCTCAGTCAAACTATGAAGTCGAAGTGAAAAATCCATGTTGGGTGAACAAGTCCTACATCCGAAAAACGGTATACGCATGCGCAAAATGCGCTAGAGGAAAACCGCGGGAAACCAAAGGTGCTCAAGACCGAAACAAACATTCCCAAGAGAATAGAGAGATATTCATCGTCACAAGACGTTGGTGAGTATTGAGCACTGAAATTATTCTCCAGAGTTTTGCTTCATGACCCGGTATGAAGTTCAAGACATTTTGTATAATCATGAGTTCATGCATTCATTGGTTTCATGAGTGTGTTCTGGTTTACTACATAATTGTCTAATGGTAGCCATTAGTTTTATTTTCCTCATGTCTTAGCCTATATGTCTAAATGGGTAATAAGTAAATTAAGTCATTTGTGTGATATATGCGGCTTTTGAACGCGGTGCTGTTATTGAGTTGAGTCGGCCTCTTTCAGGGCTTGAGTTTTTGCCTTTTCATATCAAACACCTCAAGCTCGTGATTTTCTTATTCGTCCATTCATTCATCTCATCCTCATTATATAATGAATAACTTCTGTTCTGTCATTTGCCAGATGTGATGCAGGGAAACTTTGCCATCAATGTTAGTTTTATTTGCAGGTTTTTATCCTCTGCAGTTCCGCGTTTTCTTCATCCCATAAGACATCCTGTTATGCAGAAGACTTCTTGACTTCTTGAATATTCAGAGTTTTTCCTTATTGAAAATAAGGTATTTTCACCAAATATCCTGTGTTGGAATTTACTTGTTAATAAAGTAATATGATAAAATGCCAACCCTGTTGTCTGTGTTCTGTATTTTGCTTAATATATTTGTTTTTAGTCATTTTTGTCTTTCGGGACAGTGAGAAATAAACAATTGTTAATTTAGAATATTTAATTGGACCAACCTCACAGTTTCACTGTAAAACATTTCTCCAATTCAAAATTGTCTAGTGACCGATCACATTTCAATTTTTTAGTTGGCCAAATTGAAAAATGTACACTGGTAACCGCAGGCAGCCGCTCATTTTCGATCAACCCGCGCATCACTGATAGCTATTATAATGTAACTCTCTGCAAATTAGTCATCAATTCCAGGAGACCGAGGCTGAGCAGGTTTACGAGGCACCGCTGTAAAACGTTTCGTTTGTGCGGTTTCGGGTTTTTACAATGCATGTACTTTCAAGTGTGTGTCTGTATCAACGCCTGTCTGCTCTCTGGAGGATGATGACTTCTGTTTGTCCCTCTGACGGTATGATTATTCTTTAAAGAACATATTATTCATTTATTAACACACTCGACATTTAACCCTCAAAACATGAAGATCTGTCCTGTAATAATACAGTGTGTTTCAGTTCATCTTCATCTTGTGTTCAATCTGCAGGCAGTGTGTGTATAGAAATGGATGGTCAGTGTGTGGATGTTCCTCTCTCTGTAGAGGAGACCCGAGCAGAACCGGCCCAGAGTTCAGTGCGGCCGTGTTCATTCACACAGGAGGAGGAAGAGTGTGAGCGACGATGATGATGAAGAGCAGCGGCTTTAAGGCTCGAGACAGATCAACTAGACATTCATATTTGTATTGGCTTTGTATTAAATAGATTCTGGGGGCACTTAAACATTGCTTTTCACTAATTAAATAAGTAAAATGAATTATTAAAATGTCAAACTAAAATTAATTAATTCATATATGATAAAAACATTCAAAATAAAGCAATAAAGCACTTATTAAAGTGATGTCAGGTGCAGTTTTTTTTTTCTTCAGAACAAATATTCATATGAACTGTACCTTTTTAAACAGTTTTGTTTCTTGTCAGATTGAGTGCTTTCCAGTTATGAGTGCAATATTAACAGAATTATGATTTCTAAAAAGGGGTATGTCAAAATATGCAATATTAAAATAATTTTCAAATAAAGTATTATCTTTAACAGAGACAATTTGGTCTTCAAAATGCCTTTTCCAAAAGGTATATCTTGAAAAGGGAAGGGGTCGTCTTATATTCGTCTAATATAATACAATAAATTAAACTAAAAAATCAGGTAGCCTATGTAGAAAGAGTAAACACTTTATTTTGTGTTTTTTTTGTGTTGTTGTTGCGTTAACATCTAAATAAAACAATGACTATTGACTTGCATAGTATTTTTTCCCTATGGGGCCCATCATCTGTTTGTCATTAAAATATCTTCTTTTGTGTACGGAGAGAACGGAAGAAAGAAACTCATACAGGTTTCGACTAACAACTTGAGGGTGCAAAGAGGAAGATTTTGAGATCTCTTTTTTTTCCCTTGACGCGTCTCCACACCCCTCCCTCCCTCCGGTTACCCTCATGGCTCTGAGCATGCTATTGGCTATTGTACCTACACCTTGACATTATAGACACATTAAATCTCATCCGCATGAACACCGGGCAGAAAAGGTTGAGCGATCTCCTGCTTTCCATCATCATGCAGAACTTAAGTAAGTCATTTTAATACATGTCATTAATTATTTTTTTTTAAAGTCATTTGTAAATTAAGTGGAGCGATGTTTAAAGCATTTGTGCAAATATATATTTTGATAATTGTAAATATAACTGTAAAACGTGACATGTAAATAAACTAATTTTATTTTTAAAAAACACAGCAATACAATAAGAGTGTATTCTGAAGGGGTGCTCGTGTGTCATGGTGTGTGTGCAGGTTTGCTGTTCAATAATAATCAATGCTGAGTGACAGAGATTTGCTCTTGTTTGGTGTAAAATGCAACTGCAAACAACTCAGAGTTTAGTAACACTTTACAGTAAAGTGTACATTTATATGAGTTACTAATAGACTAACTAATGATGACTTCACAGCATTTTTTAATCTTAATCCATGTTCATTTCAACATTTATCCTATATTCAGAAATTAACATTTGCATTTTATTTACTAACAAGGATTAATAAAAGTTTTATATATATAGCTATATATATAGCTCACAATGGCTTAGATCAAACCACAATCCTCGCTGTTCGCTTGGAGGCGAGCCAACACAAGCAGTGTGCAAACCACAGTGACGAAGTCTTCAGCCTCAAAGCCCTTAAAGTAAAAGTACAAGCTCATCACACTGACACTACATTAACGGCGCATATTCTCTCAGAGACGACGAGAGATGCATCTACTTCAACACTGATAACGGTATACAGTATAAGTGTATTCATTTATTCCCATAATATTCCTCTTGTTGTGGCCACACAGAGAAAAAAGAGAAGAGAAGTATTTCGTGTTAAAAGGGTTGTTTTTAAAGTCTGTGCTTGAAATAAAGCTGCTCTTAATTTTCATCGAGGATTCAGTGTTCAGAAATATTACACTGTTAATAATAATAAGGTAACGCTTTACAATAAAGTTCATTAGTTAACATAAACTAATAATGAACTGCACTTATAAAGCATTTATTAATCTTTGTTAATGTTAATTTCAACGTTTACTAATGCATTATTAAAATCTTGCTATCATTAGTTAATGCACTGTGAACTAACATGAACAAACCATTTATATTAACTACACTCTAAAAAATGCTGGGTTAAAAATAACCCAAGTTGGGTGGAAAATGGACTAACCCAGCAATTGGGATGTTTTAACCCAGCGGTTGGGTTAAATGTAAAACAACCCAATTGCTGGGTTAGTCCATTTTCAACCCAACTTGGGTTATTTTTGAGTGTGACGTTAACAAAGATGAACAAATACAGTAACAAATGTACTGCTCGTGGTAAGTTCATGTTAGTTAATACATTAGCTAATGTTAACTAATCAAACCTTATTGTAAAGTGTTACTGATATTAATAGGCCTACAATGCAAACATCTTCATGAGGAGTAATAGCCTAATCTTTTATTATCCTCACAGCGCGTCAGTCATGCGGAGATGCGCTGTGACATTAACCTAATAATAATAATAATAATAATAATAATAATAATAATAATTATAAGCCTAATAAGAAGAAGAATATAGTCTAGGCAGCCAGACTATATGTTCTTCTTCTTCTTAGGCTTATTATTACTATTACTATTAGGTTACTTTTATTATTAGCTTTTATAAGTATAATAAAAAGTAATACTTTTACTCAAGTAATTAAAATTTTAGTAGGTTACTGTACATACTATATGTTTAATGTAATTAAAAGTTAAAGATAAAAAAACAACAATTTAAGGAACAATGGAGAAACTTCGCAAGTGGTGTTTTTTTGTGTGTGTGTGTGTGTGTGTGTGTGTGTCATTTCCTTCACATCGCTAGCTTGGGGATTTTTTTTTTTTTGCCTGCGACACCAGAGACATATACACCATACACCTCATTCACTCACATCCAAGCGCTAGGCGTGGCTTCAGCATTAGAAACAGACTCTCTGAGGAGACAATCTTCAAGCATGTCGAACTTCAGTAGAAGTAAGTAATTACACAATCTTTATACTGTATTTATTAAGACTTTAATTACATTTATACTTTGTAAAAATAAAAACGTAAATACAGAGCGAAGTTAAAACGCCTATTTTGAACAACAATTGTAAATATTGTAAATTGTAAATAACTGTAAAACGCGAACTGTTAAACAACCCTATTGTTTATTAGCCTTATATTATTATTATTATTAAGGCATATTCCTTGGGGGTTCAAGAGTGAAATGGCCTACTCCCATGTTTAGTGCAATCCCTCTAAACTGATATTTATTCATACTATTCAAATACTGTAAATATGTTCATCATCTGTTAATGTCTATTCTGACTAAACGTAACTGTGACCTTATATTCTTTATTTTCATATTTGTATTCTTAGAATTTGTATTTCTATGTTCTTGTTGTGTTTGTATTGTATATGTGCACTGGAAGCTTCAGCACCAAGAAAGAATCCTTGTGTGAGCAGCTCACTTGGCAATAAAGCTCTTTCTGATTCTGAATCTATAATGTGTAATTATTGTCATGTTGTTGTGTTGTGAAAGGAGATTCGCCTTTATTTGGCGGAACCAAAGCTATAGCCTAGGCTACTTTATAATTATTTCTATTAAACACAATTTTACATAAATTCAACTGATACACACCTTGGGGTTTTTTCTAATTCAGAAATTAACCATTGTTTTTTTGTATTAAATAACATTAATAAATGCTGTAGACATATTCCTCATTGTTATCTAATGCATCAAATAATAAACCTTATATTGTGAACTACTCGTCATTTTTCGCCACCAGTACCAGACAACCAGATGTGTGAGAGATGGATATAAACAGATCAGTGGAATAATCAGCCTCCAGATGGCGCTAGACTGCTAGAATAACTGTAGTAATGGTGTGTGTGTGTGTGTGTGTGTGTGTGTGTGTGTGTGTGTGTGTGTGTGTGTCTGTATCTGTCCAGGTTCTGCGGTCTCGTATGTGTGTCCATCAGTGTCCTGCTGTCTGTCTGCTCGATGGAGGATGATGACTTCTGTTTGTCCCTCTGACGGTATGATTATTCTTTAAAGAACATATTATTCATTTATTAACACACTCGACATTTAACCCTCAAAACATGAAGATCTGTCCTGTAATAATACAGTGTGTTTCAGTTCATCTTCATCTTGTGTTCAATCTGCAGGCAGTGTGTGTATAGAAATGGATGGTCAGTGTGTGGATGTTCCTCTCTCTGTAGAGGAGACCCGAGCAGAACCGGCCCAGAGTTCAGTGCGGCCGTGTTCATTCACACAGGAGGAGGAAGAGTGAGAGCGACGATGATGATGATGAAGAGCAGCGGTGCAATGAACCAATGAACTGTGACCATCTATTAAAACAATTATTACAAAAAAATATTCTTAATTCTTTTTTCAACATTTCCACGCCTTTGAAGTTTCCCTGTTCAGATCTGGGTTTCCCAAACTAAAAGTATTTGATTTAATTAATTAAATAAGTAATTAAAATGCCAAATAAAATGAATAATTGTAAAATAAAAACATAAAAAATAAAGCACTCACTGAAAAAAGTAGAGTATTTTGTATACCTGCATGTCATGTGACCATCAGAGAATCGTGAACATGCAAATGTGTTGTTAAATGTGAGATGGTGGTCCAGTGCGTTAAACCATGGAACTGATATGCAGAAGGTTGCTGGTTCGATCCCAGTGGTCACCACCAGTGTGTCCTTGAGCAAGGCACTTTACTCCATGTTGCTCCAGGGGGATTGTCACTGTGAGTCGCTTTGGATAAAAGCGTCTGCCAAATGCATAAATGTAAATGATTGAAACATGAACTTAAAATGTCAGGAGGACTTATTTTAGCTCAAAAAGTTTGGGAATCCCTGATTTAGAGTTGATAGTTTGTTTATCAAATCATTCTTTTACATCAAGGAAGAACTAATGCCGAATGTTTGCGAAGATTCGGTTACTTGCCAAACATTGTTAAAAATACAAATGTAAAGCCGAAGATAAGAATATCTAGCTATTTATTCTCTTCTTTGCAGACGGTGTGATTTACGGGTTAGAACAGTTGCATTATTATCAGAAATAAATAGATTGATTAAGCTTTCCTGTAGCTCAAACAGTAGAGCATGACGCTAGCAACGCCAAAGTCATGGGTTCGATTCCCAGGGAATGCAAGAATTGACAAAAGAAATGAAAAAAAATGTGTACCTTGAATGCAATGTAAGTCGTTTTGGATAAAAGCGTCTGCCAAATGCATAAATGTTATTCATAATACAGAGCGTGATACACTCGAAAAAAAAAAGGTTCTATATAGCACCAAAAATGGTTCTTGGCTCGTAATCATAGGGGAACCTTTTTTAGTGCTATGTAGCACCAATTTTGGTGCTTCAGAGGTTCTTCAGCGGTTCTTTGACTAAGGTGCTATATAGCACCTCTAAAGAACCACTGAAGCACCAAAATTGGTGCTATATAGCACTAAAAAAGGTTCCCCTATGATTACGAGCCAAGAACCATTTTTGGTGCTATATAGAACCTTTTTTTTTTAGAGTGTATGTTTGATCAGCGCAAATGGCTGTTATCTGATTGGCTTCAGTAGATGGTGGGCGGAGTCACTTATTTGTGGATTTGTCTGCACCTCTTGATCATAGACTGTAAAAAAATATGGACATAGTGTCCGAGACGTCAGCCGTTGGTTTCTGAAGAGCAGTTTTGAAGTGTAAAGTAGGGTCGAGCTGGCCGTTGCCATCTTGGCAGCGCGTCATCGCACATCACTCCAGAATAACAGAAAATGGGCAAAGAGGCGGGACGTGGGCGGAGCTGAGGTGACGCGATGACTAACAGACAGCAGACAAACGGCAATCCACCTGTCACTCAAAGTGGCCACGCCCTTAATTCAAGAGAAACAGGGAGGTATCCGCTTGGTTTAAACATGACGCTTATTGTAGTTCTAGACTAAATGTGAGCATGCTTACAAATCCCTCTTGCACAAAAATGATTCAGAATTCTTCAAAATGAATAAAACAGTGAAATGCAAAATCAGAATAGGCCTAACTACACAAACCTTCAGTGATTGTCCCAGTCCCAGTGAACCGGATGTTGCAACCGACTTTATTTCAGTGATTTGACGTATTTCCGAGAGAAACGGAATACTAAATGAGCAGAACAGAGGGCGTGGTTTATCCCCCCCCCCCCCCGTGACCTGATTGGATATAGAAACGTAGGCGTTTCATTCAGAAATGGAGGCAGATCTGAACGCAAGTTCAATGGGCGTGTTTAATGATGGCATGTCGAAGCCCAAGCCGTCAAACAGACGTCATCAAAAATGGCCTACCAATGTAGAGGGGAGGAGCATTTTCAGATTTTGATTAAAGATTACGAAGCCAAATAATTTTTTGATGCGGATTGACTTGCACGGATGTTCACCACAAAACTAGCAATTTGCGCTAACAAAGTAAATATGGTCAATTTTGATTTCATGAGGACTTTGAAGGTTAAATTAAAGAAATATTTTTTATGCACTTAATCTCACGGGTGACGTCACGGACACTACGTCCATATATATTTATTTTTTACAGTCAATGGTCTTGATGCTAGAAATGTTTCGAAATCAACAAAAAAGCAAAAAAGCGTGCTTTGATTCACAAAAGCACAATAAGTGATCCATAAATGAATGCCAGGCAGTGTGTTTGTGACATAAAACACATTTGTAAATATTTTTTTATCTACAAATATTTTTTAATTATTTGTGAATTGTATTAATTTTTGAGAAACTCTACATTTATTTGTGGACCTTAATTATTTATTTGTGAATTTCATTCATTTTTGTGTATCTCTTTACGTTTACTATTTGTGAATTTATCTTAATCTGTTTGTTTGGAATAATGCAACAATTCTAAGCACATATTGTGCGCTCTGATACGAGTTATTACAGTATTGTCGAGTTAGACCCTTTGCTTATGAATATTAAATACCAACATGACGTTTCTAAAAGGGCTGGATCCGAAATCGCCCCCTAAACCCCTCCCTCAATCACTATTCCCTACTTTAGTCCCCTAATACACTTGAAGGAATGAATTCGGACAGCCGTTGAGTGTAGGCCCACACTTTATTGCGGTGCAATGTGGGATAGCACTCAATAACGTCCACTATGGTTTCGGACACCACTACAAATGGCTGTCCCCTCAAATAATGCCCTATTTTAGGGTATAGGGGGCGATTTCGGATTCAGCTCTTGATTTTTAAACCGCATCATTAGATATTCATGAGCGTCGGGCTGGCTCTGTTGTAATCAGCTTCCACTAACCATTCCTGAAGCAGGGGGCGGGGCTGGAACACTGCATCTCATTAATATTCATCCAGCTCACCGTGGTAGTGTTGACAAAGCGAGTGCGCGCTGACACCAGTGGTTACGGTATCGCATATGTGTCCGGAAGAGCGAGGAGCGACGGACACTGAGCTCGTCGGGTTTAGTTGCGCGTCGGTTTGATGGGCGATGGGTCTGATCGCTCGCGTGCGGAGAGAATGGTTTATCATCGGGATAGTGCTCGTTATCTCGTGCGCAAAGCTCGCGCCGTTCGTGGGAGTGAAAGGAGGTGAGAACAATCAAACACACAACTGGACACATTCCTGCCCATACAAACTTTAAAACCAGTTAATGCACAAATAATACAGAAT
The DNA here is from genome assembly GCA_023566225.1 of Romanogobio albipinnatus. Lineage (NCBI taxonomy): Eukaryota > Metazoa > Chordata > Actinopteri > Cypriniformes > Gobionidae > Romanogobio > Romanogobio albipinnatus. The sequence continues at coordinate 48,955,188 of CM042248.1, forward strand.
TATGCCTTGATCGCTGTTAGGAAAAGATCGGGATAGGCAATGCATGAATGTGACACAACAAGGGGTGTCATTGATTAATTGTGCATTGATATAAAATGGAAGTTATTATTGTGAGGGATGGGGTCACATTTATGGCATGTTTTCCGCGTATAGAGAGAGACATAACGATACAGTGGATCAGCATATGGTCATTAATCGATGTGGTTTGATAGTAACTGGCTGTTTTGACTGTAGTTGTCACTGTGACACGTTGCAACACCCGGATCTGAATCCTGTCTGGGTGGAGAGTTGCCTTAAAGTTTTTCCTGTTTATACATGCGTGGGAACATTGAATGTTGCCTTGACAAAGACTTGTTTAAAGTTTAAAACCCATTTGAAGTTGGAAGATAGATATATAGATGGATAGACAGATAGAGAGATAGTTAGATAGATAGACAGACAGACAGATGGATAGCAGACAGATAGTTAGACTGTCAGAGAGATAGATAGATAGATAGATAGATAGATAGATAGATAGATAGATAGATAGATAGATAGATAGATAGATAGATAGATAGATAGACAGATAGTTCGATAGATAGACAGACAGATAGTTAGATAGATAGAAAGACAGATAGTTCGATAGACAGACAGACAGACAGACAGACAGACAGACAGACAGACAGACAGACAGATAGATAGATAGATAGATAGATAGATAGATAGATAGATAGATAGATAGATAGATGGATAGATAGTTAGAAGACAGACAGACAGACAGACAGACAGACAGACAGACAGATAGATAGATAGATAGATAGATAGATAGATAGATAGATAGATAGATAGATAGACAGACAGACAGACAGACAGTTAGATAGATAGATAGTTAGACAGACAGACAGACAGACAGACAGACAGATAGATAGATAGATAGATAGATAGATAGATAGATAGATAGATAGATAGATAGATAGATAGATAGATAGATAGATAGATAGATAGACAGACAGCTAGATAGACAGACAGACAGATAGACAGACAGATAGTTAGACAGACAAACAGACAGACAGATAGATAGATAGATAGATAGATAGATAGATAGATAGATAGATAGATAGATAGATAGATAGATAGATAGATAGATAGTTAGAAGACAGACAGACAGACAGACAGATAAATAGATAGACAGACAGACAGATAGACAGACAGACAGATAGATAGATAGATAGATAGATAGATAGATAGATAGATAGATAGATAGACAGCTAGATAGATAGACAGACAGACAGACAGATAGTTAGATAGACAGATAGTTAGACAGACAGACAGACAGACAGACAGACAGATAGATAGATAGATAGATAGATAGATAGATAGATAGATAGATAGATAGATAGATAGATAGATAGATAGATAGATAGATAGATAGACAGACAGCTAGATAGACAGACAGACAGATAGACAGACAGATAGTTAGACAGACAAACAGACAGACAGATAGATAGATAGATAGATAGATAGATAGATAGATAGATAGATAGATAGATAGATAGATAGATAGATAGATAGATAGACAGACAGCTAGATAGACAGACAGACAGACAGACAGACAGACAGACAGACAGACAGATAGATAGATAGATAGATAGATAGATAGATAGATAGATAGATAGATAGATAGTTAGACAGACAGATAGACAGACAGACAGACAGACAGACAGATCTCAGAAGTTCATCTGGGACAAATATTGTATTTTGATGCACCTGTCACTCCCCTTACAGAAGCAGTACAGGAACTCTAGCGTGATACAGTCAGATGGTTATATTGTGCTACTGAATGATTACCATGTTTGTATTTATTTGGTGCATCAAGAAAACCTGAAGAATCCATTATTATGATGCCTATACACATTGCCATTACACTAGTGCCTTTATACTAGTGTCCCAAAACAGGGTAATGCATCTCAATCACAATTTCTGCTATTATTTCCTCATGGTCATTTGAGTCTGTTCTCTTTCAGGTCCTCTTCGGCCAGAAATCACCATCACCTATGTTGCAGTATCTGTTATTTTCTTTAACAGTGGCTTGTCTTTAAAAACGGAGGTATGAGTGGTGCTTGTTTTTGTTGTGATTTTCATAGATTTTTTAAACTAATTTCTAGTTTGCTCTGTTTTTTCAGGAGCTAGCGAGCGCATTAATGCATGTAAAGTTGCATTTCTTCGTCCAGACGTTTACACTAGTGTTTTTCCCCATCGCCATTTGGCTGCTTCTCAAAGTTCTGGCCCTGACGGCGATCAACGAATGGCTTCTCAGAGGGTGAGTGTGTGTATTTTCAGACCTCCCTCTCGTACACAATCGCCCTCTCTACCTGTTCACTGCTGGCTGAATGAAGTCTCTGTCGCTGGGTTTGTGCCGTGGGTAACTGGATCTCAGAGGTCTTCTGTGTTGGCGCTTTAGGTTATTTTCCTGCAAGAGAGTCTCTGTGTTCACCTGCAACCTCCACACGTCCTTTCACAGGCAGAAAATACATTCATGTTTTTATAACGATTAAGAGTTATGAGTTACTATTGTTGTACCATTAGCTGAAAGTGACTTAGGGCACAGACTATTTAGAGGGTTGCTCAATCCTGTCTGGAAAGCAGGTGAATAAATGTTATTTAAATACAGTTGTGTTATTTCTCTCTCTCTCTCTCTCTCTCTCTCTCTCTCTCTCTCTCTCTCTCTCTGTCTCTCTCTCTCTCTCTCTCTCTCTCTGTCTCTCTCTCTCTCTCTCTCTCTCTCTCTCTCTCTCTGTCTCTCTCTCTCTCTCTCTCTCTCTGTCTCTCTCTCTCTCTCTCTCTCTCTCTCTCTCTCTCTCTCTCTCTCTCTCTCTCTCTCTCTCTCTCTCTCTCTCTCTCTCTCTCTCAGGTTGCAGACGGTTGCATGTATGCCTCCTCCTGTTTCCTCGGCTGTCATCCTCACTAAAACTGTAGGAGGAAATGAGGTAAAAAAAAAATTAGAACAGGTTTTTCTGTAAATAAACTTTATAAGTACTTAATTTATTTTTCCCAAATCTTCTAAAAGCATTTCATCACAACGATCACATCTTTGCAGGCTTGTTCTCATCACAAACATATTCCATCACCGCTTACTTATGTACATTATCAAAACTTTACAAACAGACCTCACCACAAAATCATGATCACTGTTATAATCACACTTTATTAAAACTATTTTTTTTCATAACTTTTCAATAGATAACAAAATTTGGTATGTTAAATAATAAAAAAAAAACCTGATTTTACAAATGCATTTAATCACAATGATCATATCTTTACAAGCTTGCACTCATAATAACTTTACAAACACATTCAGTCACAGCAATCACAACTTTACAAACACATTCAGTCACAGCAATCACAACTTTACAAACACATTCAGTCACAGCAATCACAACTTTACAAACACATTCAGTCACAGCAATCACAACTTTACAAACACATTCAGTCACAGCAATCACAACTTTACAAACACTCATTTTACAAACACATTCAGTCACAGCAATCACAACTTTACAAACACTCATTTTACAAACGCATTCAGTCACAGCAATCACAACTTTACAAACACTCATTTTACAAACGCATTCAGTCACAGCAATCACAACTTTACAAACACATTCAGTCACAGCAATCACAACTTTACAAACACATTCAGTCACAGCAATCACAACTTTACAAACACATTCAGTCACAGCAATCACAACTTTACAAACACATTCAGTCACAGCAATCACAACTTTACAAACACATTCAGTCACAGCAATCACAACTTTACAAACACATTCAGTCACAGCAATCACAACTTTACAAACACATTCAGTCACAGCAATCACAACTTTACAAACACATTCAGTCACAGCAATCACAACTTTACAAACACATTCAGTCACAGCAATCACAACTTTACAAACACTCATTTTACAAACACATTCAGTCACAGCAATCACAACTTTACAAACACTCATTTTACAAACGCATTCAGTCACAGCAATCACAACTTTACAAACACTCATTTTACAAACGCATTCAGTCACAGCAATCACAACTTTACAAACACATTCAGTCACAGCAATCACAACTTTACAAACACATTCAGTCACAGCAATCACAACTTTACAAACACATTCAGTCACAGCAATCACAACTTTACAAACACATTCAGTCACAGCAATCACAACTTTACAAACACATTCAGTCACAGCAATCACAACTTTACAAACACATTCAGTCACAGCAATCACAACTTTACAAACACATTCAGTCACAGCAATCACAACTTTACAAACACATTCAGTCACAGCAATCACAACTTTACAAACACATTCAGTCACAGCAATCACAACTTTACAAACACATTCAGTCACAGCAATCACAACTTTACAAACACTCATTTTTCAAACGCATTCAGTCACAGCAATCACAACTTTACAAACACTCATTTTACAAACGCATTCAGTCACAGCAATCACAACTTTACAAACGCATTCAGTCACAGCAATCACAACTTTACAAACACTCATTTTACAAACACATTCAGTCACAACAATCACAACTTTACAAACACATTCAGTCACAGCAATCATAACTTTACAAACACTCATTTTACAAACACATTCAGTCACAGCAATCACAACTTTACAAACACTCATTTTACAAACACATTCAGTCACAACAATCACAACTTTACAAACACTCATTTTACAAACACATTCAGTCACAGCAACCACAACTTTACAAACACTCATTTTACAAACACATTCAGTCACAGCAATCACAACTTTACAAACACATTCAGTCACAGCAATCACAACTTTACAAACACTCATTTTACAAACACATTCAGTCACAACAATCACAAATTTACAAACACATTCAGTCACAGCAATCACAACTTTACAAACACTCATTTTACAAACACATTCAGTCACAGCAATCACAACTTTACAAACACTCATTTTACAAACACATTCAGTCACAACAATCACAACTTTACAAACACTCATTTTACAAACACATTCAGTCACAACAATCACAACTTTACAAACACTCATTTTACAAACACATTCCATCACAGCAACCACAACTTTACAAACACTCATTTTACAAACACATTCAGTCACAGCAATCACAACTTTACAAACACTCATTTTACAAACACATTCAGTCACAACAATCACAACTTTACAAACACTAATTTTACAAACACATTCAGTCACAGCAATCACAACTTTACAAACACTCATTTTACAAACACATTCAGTCACAACAACCACAACTTTACAAACACTCATTTTACAAACACATTCAGTCACAACAATCACAACTTTACAAACACTCATTTTACAAACACATTCAGTCACAGCAATCACAACTTTACAAACACATTCCATCACAGCAACCACAACTTTACCAACACAATCACAACACATCAAAACTCACTTCAAAATTATGACCATTGTTATAATCACAATCACACTTTTATACAAAACAAATCATAACTTTTTCAACAGAACAATCAAAACATTTGGTGTCTATCATGGTTAAACGTCAAAATCCACAAACATTTCTGTTTTTAATGTATATCATTATTTTGTATTTGTTGTAAAAGTGTACATCTGTTTTCTTTACAGGCTGCAGCCATTTTCAATTCTGCATTTGGGAGCTTTCTGGTAAGTGTGACAACGCAGAGAGAGAAAGAAACAGGAGGACAGGGAGTGGAGCAGAAAAGAGAGAAATAGGCAAACAAAAGAACAAAGAAATAAAAGCATAAAGTGAAAGAGTCTCATTTCTCTGTCCTGTCTGCAGGGGATTGTGGTCACTCCTCTTTTGCTGCTGGTGTTTGTGAGTAAAACTCCTCTTTTATTAGTTTTGTGTGCTGGACAATGAGCATGTTATGTGGGTGGGATTTACTGTATGTCTGAGTTGTTCAGTGTGTTTTACAGGAGTTGTTTCTGATATATATATTGTGTGTGTGTGTAGCTGGGCTCGTCGTCTTCTGTCCCGTTCTCCTCCATCTTCTCGCAGCTCTTCATGACGGTGGTCGTCCCGCTCATAGTTGGACAGGTGAGTGTGTTGTTTTGGTAAATACTGTTTATCAAAATTCACATGTGAAAAAGGCAAATAGCGTCTGTAAGGGAAAGGATTAGGAGTGTTAATCTGTGATACTGAACATGTTTTGTGCATGCAGGTGTGCAGGACGTTCCTGAGGGAGTGTCTGGACCGCAGGAAGCCTCCGTTCGGGACGGTGAGCAGTGTCGTTCTGCTCATGATAATCTACACCACCTTCTGCGACACCTTCTCTAACCCCAACATAGAGCTGGACCATCTGAGCCTGCTCGTCGTCGTCTTCATCAGTGAGTGTGTGATTAACCTCTGAGGTTTGCGAATAAGGCAACGTTTGCATCCCATGTGTTCAAGAGAACATAATCGTCACAACCTGGGTATTTGGCACAAAATATCAGTAATAAAAATGTAAATTTCTGCAATCAGACTCTTTTTCCCTCCATCATAAATGAGTTGCGTCTCAGACCGTCAGATGAAACATAATAAACGCTGTTTGGGAACGCAATCGTGCGAGACGCTTCTGGAGGGAATTTAACCCAATCATTACGATGACCGATTTAGACTTTGGCGTCAAGCCACCAAACCAACATTTGAGATGCTGCGATGCAATTGGTCCGCTGGTTAGTCCAGTTATCCAATCACAGCCTCTGTTGAGGCAACGTCATGTGAGTGTTTGTTTGGTGTGCATTGAGGAATTCGGTAAATTTGTTAAATCGTAGTACGTGCATTTTTACGTGCATTTTTAGAATTTATGCACATGGCGTTTCCAATTTTTGTGAGTGGTGTACCAAAATTTGCATATAAATATATAGATGAAAACATGGTTTGGTAATTTAAAACCTTTTTGCAGCTGCTCCCCCTAGTGGGCGGTCTCATGTTTCAAATATTACACATTTTACTACACTATTTTATAATCAAATATTGACAAAACATATTGTTGGAGAGGTCCCACTGTTTGGTGATAGAAGTGATATTGTAACAGAAATGTATTAATTTGTGACAGGAGATCGCATAAAAAGAGTGTGGGTGTCTATTTTTGTGCCTAAACAAAATTTGAACACAACTTAGTTAGACATATGGCTTTGATTTACACTTATTGTGTAAAATATATTGTGTATAAAAAAAAAAAATGTTGAGCAGTAAATTTGCTTTACTGTAAACTTAAACTTCTATAACTTTATTACACTTCTTTATTTTTTGCTTTCACTTCAGCAATAATTCTATAAAAAGACACCAACCTACAAATCAGTACGAGTCATTCGTCAATTACAATCGTTATGTTTGGATGCATTTTTATTTTTTTATGTTGAATTTTCACATCTGTGCTCAATAGGCGGGTAGCAAGTTTTATTAGTTGATTGGTTTGTGGTGCAAGAAACTTTAACTTTTAAAGTTTAATTTACAGTGACTTTAATTTAATAATTTACAGTGAGTAGGACTGTGAAGGTACTCACCTAAAGGATTATTAGGAACACCACACTAATACTGTGTTTGACCCCCTTTCACCTTCAGAACTGCCTTAATTCTACGTGGCATTGATTCAACAAGGAGCTGAAAGCATTCTTTAGAAATGTTGGCCCATATTGATAGGATAGCATCTTGCAGTTGATGGAGATTTGTGGGATGCACATCCAGGGCACGAAGCTCCCGTTCCACCACATCCCAAAGATGCTCTATTGGGTTGAGATCTGGCGACTGTGGGGGCCATTTTAGTACAGTGAACTCATTGTCATGTTCAAGAAACCAATTTGAAATGATTGGAGCTTTGTGACATGGAGCATTATCCTGCTGGAAGTAGCCATCAGAGGATGGGCACATGGTGGTCATAAAGGGATGGACATGGTCAGAAACAATGCTCAGGTAGACCGTGGCATTTAAACGATGCCCAATTGGCACTAAGGGGCCTAAAGTGTTCCAAGAAAACATCCCCCACACCATTACACCACCACCACCAGCCTGCACAGTGGTAACAAGGCATGATGGATCCATGTTCTCATTCTGTTTACGCCAAATTCTGACTCTACCATCTGAATGTCTCAACAGAAATCCAGACTCATCAGACCAGGCAACATTTTTCCAGTCTTCAACTGTCCAATTTTGGTGAGCTCGTGCAAATTGTAGCCTCTTTTTCCTATTTGTAGTGGAGATGAGTGGTACCCGGTGGGGTCTTCTGCTGTTGTAGCCCATCCGCCTCAAGGTTGTGCGTGTTGTGGCTTCACAAATGCTTTGCTGCATACCTCGGTTGTAACGAGTGGTTATTTCAGTCAAAGTTGCTCTTCTATCAGCTTGAATCAGTCGGCCCATTCTCCTCTGACCTCTAGCATCAACAAGGCATTTTGGCCCACAGGACTGCCCCATACTGGATGTGTTTCCCTTTTCACACCATTCTTTGTAAACCCTAGAAATGGTTGTGCGTGAAAATCCCAGTAACTGAGCAGATTGTGAAATACTCAGACCGGCCCGTCTGGCACCAACAACCATGCCACGCTCAAAATTGCTTAAATCACCTTTCTTTCCCATTCCGACATTCAGTTTGGAGTTCAGGAGATTGTCTTGACCAGGACCACACCCCTAAATGCATTGAAGCAACTGCCATGTGATTGGTTGATTAGATAATTGCATTAATGAGAAATTGAACAGGTGTTCCTAATAATCCTTTAGGTGAGTGTAAATCATTAATATTGTTCTCTTTCCCATTTTCAGTATTTTCCATTCAGTTGAGCTTCATGTCCCTGATATTTTTCCTGTCTACAAGGTGAGAAACACTCACTTTTCTGGAAACTTTTGACTTTTTTTTTGTTGCATTTTTAGATCAAGGCATAATCCTGATCCACCTACAGACTACATAACGTGTGTGTTAATCTTGTTTTGTGATGTTTGCAGGAAATCCTCAGGTTTCACTGCAGCTGATTCAGTTGCCATCATGTTTTGTGCGACTCATAAATCCCTCACTTTAGGTAAAACACAAGCTTCTGTCTGGATGAGGCAATATTATTCATTGCTTACCTTCTGCGACTGAAAACACTTGTTTAATGTGTGTGTGTGTGTGTGTGTGTGTGTGTAGGCATCCCCATGCTGAAGATCGTGTTTGAGGGTTATGAGCATCTGTCTCTGATATCAGTACCTCTGTTGATCTATCATCCCGCTCAGATCCTGCTGGGCAGCATCCTTCTGCCCTCTATTAAAACATGGATGAGCAGCAGACAGAAGGTAGCACGCACACACACTCACGCACACTCACACTCTCTCACACATACGCACACACACACACACACACATACACTTTCACGCACACACTCTCGCGCACTCACTCACGCACACACACACTCTCTCGCACTCTCACACACACACACACACACGTTGGGTTTTCATGTTTTATGGGGACTTTCCATAGGCGTAATGGTTTTTATACTGTATAAACTGTATATTCTCTCCCCCTACACTGCCCCTAAACCTACCCATCACACACACACACACACACACAGCCCCTGCCCCTAAACCTACCCATCACAGGAGACATTCTGCAGTTTTACATTTTCAAAAAACATCATTTAGTCTGATTTATAAGATGTTTTCCTCATGGGGACCAAAAAATGTCCCCACAAGGACGAGGATTTTGGATATTGCC